>CM029468.1:3617500-4217500 GCA_017140325.1 Eucalyptus leucophloia subsp. euroa | reverse complement strand
AAAAAAGTGAGGAAAAAAAAGAAGAAGAATATTACGCCATTTACATGGAAAAAAAACCTATTGAGCATATGCCATCTTAACTTGCTAGTTCTATATCTTTCCTATAAGTTATAATTTTGTGACAATTAATCTGGTCTAGTTTGCGCTGTAATAATCAATAATCGAGATATAAAAATATGAAAAAGATAAAGAGGGATTCCTCGTTTGTGAAATATCTATCACCACTTACTTCGGTGGAGACAGACATGCCTTGAGTCCATTTCTTTGGCTAAAGCACAGCTTTTGGTGAACTTTTGTCTCGTGAAGCAAGATCATGATGGATGGGTTTAAAAATTAATAACCTAAACGCATCTTCCACTTTTGTGGACGTAGCAATGCAAACATTTAATTTAACTCCCTAGTAGTTGTACTGCCTTAAGTTGGATCCATTTTGTGCTCCATTTCATTCGTGAAAAGATAAGTGCACGATTGTTTTACATTTTAGAATTTTTATATAAATGAATTATTCTTACAGAAAAGTAAGTAATCATCTCAACACGTACGTACATACATAATATATATACATACACATATATATTAGTACGCTATTTGTAGGCTTAGAATTAATCTATTCATGGTAGACCCTTCTCGCACAAACTTTTAAATGTTAAGATGAAAGTTTTCTAATGATGGATTTGAATAGTAATTATTTGTGATTTGGGCTACCTTAAATAAGATTAATTTGTCTCAAGCAATATATTTCTGTTAATTTTTTTAAAGAAAATGATGGAATTGTACACGACTTTAGCTATCTGTCCGCATACGATTGAAAAGTCAAGCTTCAATCAACAAAAAATGATATGCAAATAACTTGTTTTCATGACGATGCTAGAATGGAAATACTATCTAATCTGACGGAGGAAAAAGGGAAACTATGATAGAAGGCTAGATAGATTCTTGCGACCCCTCAACCACACAGTGAAGGAGCCCCCCAAAAACGACAGCACTTGCACCACTCATTGAATCAGAGACAGAGCAAGGCCAGTGCTCTGCTCTGCACGTGCTGCTTCATCCTCCCAAGCCGCAAAGTCCCAAGCATTGACCCTCCCCAACGTCACCGCCTCCTAACCAATTGTCTTGACATTTAAGAGAAATAATACTTATTATTACATTGAGAGCGAGAGAGAAGAGATGTTCCAAATATACCCTTTTTCATCATTGCACTCTACACCACAGAAGTTTCTACTTCAAGGCTTCCTTATAAAGTCTGCAAAGCATTGTTTTTTTGATGCATGTAAACTCTCCAGATGGATTGCTGAGAGGATAGTTTTGTTCTCACCAAAGTTATATTAGATAGGAGCGACAAAATTCAAACGAAGCAGGAACATGGCATTTAACTCCATTTTGGATCTGTGGAACAAATAGATTTTATATTTCTATAAATTGTAATTATATAATAGTTAATATTGTCTAATAAAAAAGAAGAGAAAGTAAGAGAACCACTTCATGTCAAAGCAATCAATAATCTAGAAATAGAAAGAAAGATAAAGAGTGATCCCTAAGATTTGTGGAAAACTTGTTGTCTCTAGGAAAAATTTGACGATAAAATATGATCTTGGCACAAAGCAAGAAGCATCATTCACATATCTAATACTTTTCTTTTGTCATTTAATGCGTTGGATACTTGTAAATAAACAATAATCTTTACCTGAAATTTTTAATCCTTTTAAATGATTGATCTGCATATAAAGAGGGAAAAAGGTGAGGAAAAAGAAGAAGAATATTTTGCCCTACATGGACAAAAGGCAAAAGAGTGATGAAAGAGAAGAAAAGAATAGCTTGCCCATAATACGGACAAAGCTTATTGAGCTCATGCAATCTTAACAAACAAATTTTATATTTCTATAAATTTTAATTATATGATAGTTAATATTATCTAATAAAAAAGAAGAGAAAGTAAGAGAACCACTTCAGGTCAAAGCAATCAATAATCCAAAAATAGAAAGAAAGATAAAGAGAGATCCCTAAGATTTGCGGAAAACTTGTTGACTCTAGGAACGGTTTGACAATAAAATATGGACTTGGCACAAAGCAAAAAACATCTTCCACGCATATAATATTTTTTTTCTGCTAATGCATTGGATACTTGTAAGTAAGCAATAATCTTTACCCAAAATTTTCAATCCTTTTAAATGATGGATTTGAATATAAAGAGGGAAAGAGGTGAGAAAAAAGAAGAAGAAGAATATTTTGCCCTACATGGACAAAAGGCAAAAGGCTGATGAAAGAGAAGAAAAGAATAGTTTGGCCATTATATGGACAAAGCTTATGCAATCTCAAAAGACAAATTTTATATTTCTATAAATTTTAATTTTATGATGATTAATCTTGTCTAATAAAAAAAAAAAAAAGAAAAGAGAGTAAGGGAACCACTTTGAATTAAAAGCAATCAATAATCCAAAAATGGAAAAAAGGATAAAGAGAGATTCCTGAGATTAACCTTGCCACTTGGTTTTGGTGGGGGATGCCTTCTTGGAGCATCTTACTTATAGAAACTCCAATACGACTTTGGCTTATTTCAATCATCCACATTAAAGGGCAAGTTGTCTTTTTTCCATTTCTCTGGATAAATTAAAATTTCTCATGGAATTTTTTCAGTGGTTGAACTAAGGTCATAATTAATAATGGTCGGGTTTAACAATTAATAATCTAATGGCGTCTTCCACTTTTGGGGACACATGACGCATTTGTAAACGTTTAATTTTACCAGCTAGTGATTCAACCAACTTGAGTTAGATCTATCTTGAGCTCCATTATATTTGAGGAATTGATGGTTAATAATTCTTTTACCTTCCTAGATTTTTGAATAGATAAAGTCTTTTGACAAACAAATAAAGAGTCATCTCAACATGTATATGTTGCATTTTGTTGCAATCCCATTAAATCACTCGAGGTTTGCAAAACAATCAGTTCGACTAGTCACTTGAACTAAATGTTCAATGTCATCATTTTATTAATTAACATTAATGAAATCTTCTGATATGAACACTAATCTCATAAAATAAATGTCCGAAGGAGAAAATATTTCAAGTTTCATACGTGTAGTTATTCTCTTGAATTGCAAAAACAAATTGCACGCAAACCATTTCTGCACGTTACTACTCACTTTGGATAGACTTTTTTTTTTCCCGTTCAATTACTTTAAACAGAATTTTCATCCACGTAACCCTAACTACTAATAGTGGTTTTAGAAATAATTCCATAAAAACACAAAGCACGACAAGAAGAACAAAGGAAAAGGCAATATTGAAATCTCTGCTTTCAACAGATACAAAGAATTTACTTCATCCTTTCTTTCTTCATTTTACATGATCCCAAATGCAGATTTAAGGAAGAAAATGACATTGCTTAATGTTTTGCATGTTTATTTTCTTATGGCTATGGCTCTCTCACATTTTAAGAATTATTAATGTTAAACATACGAAATCTGGGAAAACATACTAGAATGTCCAATACAATTTTCTATCTTTTTCCAAAGCTCAAAACACCGACTTGTTTCCAAATTTTGCAAGGAAAATGGTTAATGATTTTAAGGTACAATCATATAATCTATTAATTTGATTATTCAATAAGTTTATTTTGGAATAAAGAGCCAAGAGTTGTGCATCAACTATAAGACACCAACGTGACTCACAAATTCCCATCAAAATTTTTTCTAAAGGAAAAAGCATGACTCCTGAATCACATAACCTCGTAAAAGTTAAGAGCATTGAGTGAAAAGGGGAACTATCTTGTTCTTCGACTGGGTTGATCTCCTTATCCTATAAAAGCACATTCATATAACTTTTTTGATGGCATCTTACTCATCAATAATATCAAGTGTTTTGTTAAATGTAGAATCACAAAATATTTCAACTCATTGTGGATACTGAAATTTCATAGTTCAAAACTTAGATAGTTATAGATAGATGTGTAAGTAGAATCGAGACATAATCAATATAAAGATAAAACATCAACCTAACACAAAGTATTTGCTGACAAACAAATAATGAATTATTTCAATGTATGTGTAGAATTCCCTACTATTCTTCCAATATATATTGTTCTAACCAATTTTATATTAAAGAGGAGCGACAATATTCAAAGTAAGCGAAAACATGGCACTCAATTTGGACATGTGGAATAAATAGAACATTTGAGACTTCATTATATTAAGCCTCTCATTTAGGTCTTTCTAAAACTTTGGCTTTCCAACATTTATGCTTTGGCTCGTGTCTTCATTGGAATTGTGGTATTAGGAGGGAGGGTATATGTGGGCTCAAAATTAACCTATTTAAGGTAGACCTTCTCAAGACGATTTCAAATGTTAAGATGAACTTTTTTTAAGGAAGGATTGGGATACTTAGTATTTAATTTGTCGGGGCTAAAAGTAAGATTAAGTTGTCCCGATAATATACCTTTTGATTTATTTATTTTTTAAATACATGGTGGAGTTTAACACTACTATAAATGTCCACCTACATACATGTTTTAAAACTCAAGCTTCAATCAACAAAAAATGATATGTAAATATCTTTGTTTTATGACAATGGCAGCATGGTGATATTATCTAAGTTGAGGGATGAAAAAGGAAAACCACAGTACAAGGCCAGATATATAATATCTTTTTTTCATATATGGTTTTGTCAAATAACATGGATTTTTTGGCTCGATATACTGTTATGAATGTGAGCATATTGCCCTATGCATTGTATAAGACTCCACCTATAAAATGGTGAGCACAATCCTAAGATTATTTCATGTGAGAAAAACTAGGATCCAATTATGACTATTGATCAAATATCTATTTATTGGTTATTTTATTATTCTTAATCCTCAATTTGAATGCTTATTTGATATTTTGCATAACAAAGTTGTTCTTCAACTAGGTGGATATATTCATCACATAAACAATTCTAAATCTAAACCAGCTTAAAGCATAAAAGTCACAATCATATGACTTGTTAATCCGAGTAGACTTACTCATCAATAATATCAAGTGTCTTGTTATATGTGCGGGCGGATCGGGGCTGCTCCGGCGGCCAAAACGGCGAGGAAGGTCGGCGGAGGGCGAGGGGGTCACGGGGAGGTCCGGCGGGGTTGGCGGTGGCCGGACGGGGCGGAACGGGCGGAACAGCAGGAATGGAACAGGGGCGAACGGGGCTGGTTCACTCGGCTTTAGGTGCGCGGACGGGCGGCGGCGCGGGCGAAAGCGGGCGCGCGGTGCGGCTCGGCGGTCTGCGGCCCAGTCGTGCGACGGCGGTGAGCGGGTGAGGGCGGGCTGGTTCTGGTTCGCTCGGCGCAAGGAAAGAAGGAGAAGAAGAAAGAAGAACAGGGGTTCGGTCGAGCGTGCAGAGGAAGAAAGAAGAGAGAGGAGAGAGAAGAGAGAGAGAAAAGAGAGAGAGAGGGAATGAGCGGTGGGGAAGGGGGAGAATTCGCACGGCTTGGGGGAAGGGGAGAGGAGAGAGAAAGAAAAGAGAGAAAAAGAAAGAAAAGAAAGAAAAGAAAAGAGAGGGGGAGAGAGAGAAAAAAGAAAAATTAAAATGTATCAAATTTTCCAAACATTTCACTAAACTCATCATGAATACTCAAAATTTCATACTTCAAAACTCGGATAGTTATAGATGGATGTGCAACTAGAATCTATCTATTGGTTATTTTATTATTCTTAATCCTCAATTTGAATGCTTATTTGATATTTTGATAACCAATTCAAAGATAAAGCATCAATCAATAATATCAAGTGTCTTGTTATATGTGGTATCACCAAACATTTCACTAAACTCATCATGAATACATTTCATCTAAAACTGCATGTGCAACTAGATACCAATTCAAAGATAAAGCATCAACTCGGCACAAAGTATAAGACATCATCTATGCATGAGATACTTTTCTTCTGCCAATTAATACATGAGATACCTTACTTGTGTTTATTTGTGAAATAATTAGTTCATGATTCTTTTTACCTTTTTGGCTTTTTGAATAGATGCCGTTTGCTGACAAACAAAGAACTATCTCAACACGTAAATGTACATTCCCTATTATTCTGTCTTTATATCTTGTTATAACTGATATTATATTAAAGAGGAGCAATAAAATTCAAATTAAGCAAAAATGTGGTGCTCAATTTTACTTGAACAATCGCTTGATTAGTTGCTTGAACTAAATGTTAAACATCACGCGTTAATGAAGTCTGCTGATCTCATAAAATTAATATTAGATAGAGAAAATTTTGCAAATAAGTTCAACACATGTAGTTATTAACTTTGATCTACATGCAGTACTCACTCTGGATATGTAATTTTTTTCCGGTTTATTTACTGTAAACAGTATTCTCACCCACGTAACCTAAGCTACTAATAGCAATTTTAAAATTATTTTCATAGAAACTTAAAATATGACAAGAAGAATGAATAAATCTCTGCTTTTAATGGGTATGGAGAATGTACGTCATCCTATCTTTTATTTATCTGAAATATAATCTCAAATGAAGGTTTGAGGAAGGAAATGACAGTACTTAATATTTCTTGCAAGTTAATTTTCTTATGGCCTCGGCAATTTAAGATTTTTTAATACAAGACATTTGAAATCTATGAAAGCATACTAGAATGTACTATACAATTTTTTTTTTCGAAGCCTAAAATACCTGCTTGATTTCAAATTTTTGCGAGGACAATGGTAAATCCTTTCGACTAGGATCAAATAAGCAATTAATTGAAGTATTCTATAAGTTTATTTCTCCATCGTCGGTAGAATAATAGACAAATGTGATGAAATTCACCAATAAACATCCAATCAGTCAATTTTGAATGGAGCGACGAGAGCCGCGCATCAAGTATAGAAGCTCAACTTGACTCCCAAAATCTGCCAATATCTTTTAAAACAGAAAACGCGAATCACGAACTGTGAGCATTGTGTGGGAACTTTGAAGAAAAAGGGCAAAGGAAGAAAATGAGTCAGGCTTAAGGATTGCAGCAGCTTTGTCTGACGGTATACGAGGGCTCGGATTTTCCTTTTTGGAGGCAGACCTTCTCGTGACAGAGTTCTTTAATTGGTCCGGATGAACTTTCCCTTTTTGGCTTTGTTGGACCCAGAATACCTGGTTCTGTGGAAAACCTGTCGGCAGTTGCTTTGGCGGGTGGGAGAAAGACATGCCCTTTTGGAGGGTGCCCCTTATATTAACTTCAGTTTGGCTTTGATGGAACTTTGTCATTTGTTGAATCAAAGATCATAATTGAGTTGGGTGGAAGGACAATTGCCGTCATAAAGTACGCGACAATGGATGGGTTTTAACATTTACCTCTGTTTCAGATTCGTGAAACAAATCGAACATTTGAGATTTTATCACACGGAGCCTGTTGTTTCAGGTTTTTTGGAAGCTTTGACTCCCAAAATATCTATGATTTGTTTTGCATCTTAATTGGAATCATGCTATTAGAAAGGTGTACATGGACTCAGAATTTACCTATTTAAGGTAGTCTTTTTAGAGACGAGTTTTATTATTGTTCAGATGAACTTTTCTAAGAAAGGATTCAAGATGCTTAGCATTGAGTAGTGATTGTATTTGATTTGGGGTGACTTCAAATGAGAAGATTAAATTGTCCCACATAAAATACTACTTCTAATTTTTTTTTTTTTTAAATACGATGGACCTTCGATCACTTTAAATGTCCATCTGCATACGATTTAAAATTCAAGCTTCAATCAATAAAAAATGATATGCAAATCTCTTACTCCTAGGACGGTGGTAGAATGCTGATTTTGTCTAACCTAACGGAGGAAAAAACAAAACTACAGTACAGGGTCAGATGTGTAAATTCATGTGATCCGTCCAAGAAACAAACTACACGGTGAAACTGTTCCATAAAACGACAAGCAGAGGCAGAACGAAATGATTTCGTGAGTGCTCTGCTTCAGTCCCAAAGTCCCAAGCATTGTCCCTCCCCAACATCACCTACCCCCAACCACTTGTCTTTACACTACACTTATAAATTTCCACTTGCAAGGCCTCGTCTGCAAAGCACTGTTTTCTTGAAATTACCATAGAGCTGCGTCATAAAATTCAAATTAAGCAAAAACATGGCATTGAGTATCATTTCAGATCTATGGCACAAATGGAACATCCGAGACTTTGTCATATTGAGCTTTTGGCTTCAGGTATTTCTAATTCTATTTGCACGCATTAGAAAGCAAACCAAGGGCAATGCCCTTGTTCTTCTCTTGTGGTTGGCCTATTTGATGGCTGACTGGGTAGTTCCATTTGTGGTCGGGCTCATCTCTTACAACCAAGGCAATTCGAGCAATGGTGTAGCTAAAGTAGAGGGTGCACTTCAGGTATTTTGGGCTTCATTTCTCTTGTTACATTTTGGCGGTCCGGACACCATTGCTGCCTTCTCTTTGGACGATAGTAAGCTTTGGACTCGGCACCTAGTGAGTTTTATCTTCCAAGTCAGTGCCGTCGTCTATGTCTTTGTGAAGATATTTCCTAATAACAAGTCTCTAGTAATCCCAACGATGCTGGTGTTTCTTGCCGCGATCATAAAAAATGTGGAGAGGACAATGGCACTTTATATTTCAAGCCTCCCGAAGCTCAGGGAGTGGGTGTTCTTGCATCGTGAGCATTTTGATGATGTAGCTTACATGTTAATTAATGAACCGACAGTCTCACACCTAGATGAAAAAGAAGTAAATCTTGACGAGAGCATTGTGGTGAAGCATGCTCACTACTTCTTTCAAATGTTTATGGTCCTTCTCGGAGATCTCATGTTCACATTTGAGGAACGCGCAGCTAGCCACACATATTTCCAAGAACTTTCTGTGATGGATGCGTTGAGGGTGATATCAACTAAACTCCAATTCATGTACGAGGTGCTCCACACAAAAACCTTGGCAATACGTTCCAAGTGGAGCTACATCTTCCGCTTCATAGCCTTCACTAACATTGTGATGGCTTTCATCCTGTTCAATCGCTTGAAGAAGCATCAGCTCCTCGAACTCGATGTGAAAATTACTTACTCCCTTCTTTTTGGAGGGATTGTTCTTGACATGATAGCTTTGTTGATGCTTGTTTTCTCCGATTGGACAGTTGCAAGAATCAAGTGATTTTCATTCTTGGACAAGTTCATATTTGCCACCAATGACCTGAGAAGGCCCCGATTTGCCAAATGTGAAGCACATCCTAACACTAATGTTACTTACACGGCCTTAGATACACCATTGCTATTTCGAAGGTGGTCAGAATCGATCTCTGCTTGCAATCTTTTATCCGAGTATTTCAGAAAAAGTCCGAGAAAGATGTTGAAGCGCAGTCAATACTGGAGCATCATCTCCTTTTCTAGTACTAACAATTTTCTAAACCGTATGGTTGAGAAGATCCTCTTCTCTCTCAAAAGTTGTGTTTCTAAGATTCTTTTCGTTTTCAAAACCTATGTGTGTCAAAGACATTTTAGAGTACCTAGGATTGCAAATACAAAGAACGTATCCAAGAATCCTTTTATTACGGACTTATGGATCTTTATATTTACGGAAGTGAGCCGTAAGTCCAAAAATGCGAATGATGATGAAGAGGTGAGGAAAATATTTGAGGCTAGAGGTAATTTGTTTCTCAAGAGTTACCAGAGAAAAATCGATTGCAGAAATTTTTTAAAGTATGTTACAGGGGCTGATTATGATGCCAATATTATAACGTGGTCTATTGCAACTGAAATGTGGTAAAACAAAGAGAAACCCACAAATAAAAATGATGAAAGGGAATTCAGCAAAATCCTCTCTGACTATATGATGTATCTTTTACTTAACCAATCTAATTTGGTGTCTACTGTGGCGGGCATTGCCCAAGTTAGATCAGCGAAGACGCTCCAAGAAATAAGCAGCAACTTGAATTTTAAGCTGGAGGATGTGGAGGGGCTATGCAATCATTTGTATCAGGTTTCTCTTGCAGACTCCCCTGAGGGATCCGTGCTTTATGAGGGGATCAGTTTGGCTCGCGAGATGGAAGGACTTGAGGAAATGAAGTGGGAGGTGATGAGTGGAGTGTGGGTTGAAATGCTATCATATGCAGCAACTCATATTAAGGGGGAGACACATGTACAAGTGCTGAGCGAAGGGGGAGAGCTTCTGGTGTTTGTTTGGCTATTGATGGCTCATTTCGGTTGTCTCTACAAACCTGAATGGGGCATGTGGCGGATTATTGGTGGATTCGTGTTGATGATGACTAATGCCCAGGCGTTGATGGATTCTCATTTCCCATGGTTAGCCTTGATGCTCTGTTTCCCAAACCTAAGTTGATGATTGGGCCACGAATGCCCAGAGTTAATTCTCCTCCTCAAATTATGTTGGATGGTATTCTTATTTCTCATAGTTAGCCTTGCTTGTGTCTGCTCGTAGTGACAGTAAATAATCAGTTCATACCGATAAATCAATAAAAGAAATCTAGGAAGTTTAGCCTTGCTTGTGTCTGCTCGTAGTGACAGTAAATAATCAGTTCATACCGATAAATCAATAAAAGAAATCTAGGAAGTTCTGCTTCTTAAGTTGAAAGGACAGCTTGTAAATTTACAGAGGTAATAGTAATTTTTCCATAGACGAGCTGTAAATTCAAGAATATCATTATTTTATATCCGTATTTGAAGACAATCGTTAAAAGCATTCTATTATTGTTTAGAAATTAGGACCAACTAAAGGCCATTGTCATTCTCGTAAAGAAGACAGATCAATTTGCTACTCCTTCATTTTTATTTTTATTTCAAATCAAACAATGAATAATGGTCTTGTAGGAAATAGATGTGAAATAGAATAGGACTTTCTTACAAAATAAATATGCAATTTTTTATGCGAGGACATATAAATTTTCAGGTTCTCAAGAGGCCAATCCGTATTGACACTGAATTGCAAATAGCGTGAGCTGTTACATGGGTTGGACGCTCGCTCGTGCTATCCCTCCGCCTCGGAGCCCAGCGACATTGAGCACCTGCTGCCGCGATCCAAGAAGAAGAAAGTGAAGTGGAGATCTTGAAGGAGAGAGAAAGCATCACGAGAGGGATAGTCCAACTTGGGTCCTTTCTTTTTTGCTCTAAGTAACGTCCATCGGGCCTCCATAGAAGATTTGTGTTTTGTAGGTCCATCTCGCCGTCGACGCGGTCGCTGTTTGCTGTCATCAACATTGCCGCACGCTGCCCACCACCATCCGAGCCTCAAAATTCACATAATTACGGCAACAAACCGAAGGATTCTCGGTGAAGGCCTGGCTTTAAATTAGAAGATTTCTTTTCCATTGCTTGCGGTGTGGGATTTACGTGCGTGCAGGTTATTCGGGTCAGAGGGACACGTGAACCCAGTCAAAAGGACCATGTCAGTTTGAAGTCCAGGAGTCTTCCTGAACCAACCCCATCTCTTGAAACTTTAGGCATCCATCAAAATTCATGCCTTGCGCGCACGCACGCCCTTGTTCATGCTTGGGTTTTGCTGCCACGCGTTGCCACTTTGCCCACTATTACGATTCAACGTCCCAAGCGAATCCCGGAGTTTCTTGGCCATGAGTCATTGCAAGCAACCAACCACCAGGGGCGCGGAGCTTAACTACGTAGCTCCAATATTTCTCTGCCCAGCAAGCCTCCCAGTGAATTACCTAAGTTTTCAATAGTTTTGCAGGTTTCTTGGTGTCCCGTACGATAGCCCATCGAACTTGTCGTGGCCTTGTAGAGCCACGCCGAGCCTCGCCAAGCATCACCATATCGCATCGTGAGTAGCTGTGAAGGCCAAATTTGGAAGTATATACTGCAATTAGGTAAAAAAATCTCATCTTAATTTGATTTAAACATCATATTGAGACTGATATCTAATTTAAACCTTTTGAGTAAGAGGTATAATATTCATTAGGATATATTTCCTAATTCGCAACCACACACCGATCTTTTATTCCATCTATAAGGCTTTAGATGGAATAACTAATTACGCGGGAATAAAATTGATATATTGATCTTTAAGGCTTAAGATCAATTTATCGATTTTATTAGCGAAATAATCAAGCTGATTTGGATATTGTTCCCTGATTCGAACGATGTATGATATCTTTGATGATTTTGAATGATTTGCCTTGTTAGAATATTACATGCTCTAGGGTTATTTGCATGTTTAGATTAAGCATTTTATTTATCATGAATTACCAAAAAAAAAAAAACGTAAATTTAGGAAGTTAGATTTTTGTTAGGTTAAATTGCATGTTTAATCATTTGACATTTTTTAATTTCGAAATTAATTAAAAAAGATCATCATGCATATGTCATGTAGAATTAGGGCATATTTTGCACGTCATGTTAGGATTGCATGTTTATTAATTATAGGTTTAAATAATTCATCCTAGATAGATTGCATGCTTATTAAGAAAATAAAAAAAAAATCATGTGCACGTCATATAGAATTAGATTCATGAAATGCACGTCATTTAGGGATTTTTATTAAATCCATTTAATTAGAAATTGCATGACATTAGAATTAGGTCATTTAGTTAATATTGCGCTGCATATTGCATGATTCTCATTAATTAAGTGAAAACAAAAAAAAAAAAAAAAGAGAAGAAATTGCTTGTTAATTAGAAATCATATTTATGATTGTCGATGTGAATTCTGATTTAACATTGCAGATGCTTTCGTTGCTTTGAGGTAAGTTTTTTTTTTTTTGCGATTTATTTATTGTTTATCTGGGTGTTAAATTGGTGGATTGCGCATCTGCATAATCATTTCACATGTTAGGGAATTAGATTTAAAATTAATTTAAGCTGCCTGAAAAAATATTTTCGAAAATAAAAGAAATTGTACCGAAAGGGCATTAGAGAAATCTAGTGTAACCAAGTCCCCGTACCCATAGTCTCTGGTTCGTAGGAGTAAAGTGAAACTCCCGTTACTTTACTTGGGTTTCTAATCGACCCACCAAAAAATAGATTAGTGGCGACTCCTGATTAAAAAATCAATTGCATGTTAAGAACTTGAACCGAAAGTAGACTTAACAATCCATTAGCCAAACCCTAGGTGGTTCAAACCCCGAAAAAAAATTGGTCGCGACAATATCATATGAAACAAAAATCTATGATTAGGTGGCTCCCCTCAAATTGATGATCGCTTTGTTGGCTAATAGGACGAGAATATACATTTCCATCTGCTGCCACTAAGCAGTTGCAAAAGTCACGTTACTCCTGATCCTGAAGGATGGCGTCACTTTGATGGCCGTGCCTTTAATGTGTGTTTATTCTTTGCAAACCACTCTTGCATGTTTTCTTTACTCTACTCTAAAAACTATGGAGAAGTTTGCTAATTTGCTAGCCATTCACCATTCTCTTATTACCAAAAATAAAAATAAATAAATCAAACTCATCCGAACTATGGAGAACCTTGCTATTCAACATCCTCTTGCCAAGAATTATTGGCAGTTTGTCAAGGTTTTCGACATGTTCAAGCACGATACTTAGATGTCAGATCTTCATAAAGTTTTCCTTTTCATGATATAGTCTCATTACTGATCCATTCTGCTGTTCGCCCTATACCAGCAATTTCCTGCAGAAATCCAGGATTCCTCAGATTCAGTTGCACTTACCGCTAATTTCACATTTGTGGCTCGTGATTCTAGAACTAGGAAATCAACTCCAATTAAACCCATCTCCCCAGAGATAAAGATGAAAAATTACTTTGGCAAGAGGCAGAAAAGAAGGAATAAAATGAGGAAAAAGAAGAGAGAAGAACATAACAGAAATACTATGGTGGAGGACTTGTCCAGGCTTCAAGCTTTATTTGTCGAAGGTCGTGTCTTCTGTGATATGCCAGCTCTGGCAGACAGAGATGGCATTCTGATAAGGGACGCTTGTTTGGAGAACTCATTAGTATGCCAACCACGGCAAAGGAATATCCATGGGACGGTATTTGGAGGATTTTAATGCGAAGGGCTTTTGAATTGTTCTTTTCAACCACTATGCCTTCGCTGGTGTGGCACGTCGGTTCTTTGAAGTTGACCATGTTGAATGCTTGAGACCAGGATGTAAGTACTCATCAAGCGCATGATGTATTTATATGTCTAGGTGCTGCCGTTGCATGACCTAGCTGCTGAGCGTGGATCTGTGGCAATGATTACATCATATGTTTGCTGTCGCGGTCTTCTAAAAGCATGGATTGTCCTGCTTGAGCCTTCATTCTTGCAGTTTGATTTATATGTGTGACATTAGGGATCTGTTAAGTGGAAGATTATAATATGAAGGATATTATTTTTTGGGATGTAGGTGGATGTTGGCAATTTTCTCTGCCTCAAATGCTCTGTCCTGTATACGGAGCTTGAATATCCAGTGATAAATGTTGAAGTTGTAACCCTTGTGATGCAATCTGAGCTCAGGTCAAGCGAGGTACGAGTGGCCCATGTGTGTTACATTTTCTTTCAGCAAATTTTGATACCATTTGTCACGCTCCGAGCTTTGAGCGTGCAAACATCAAGTGTCACATCTCGAGCCCACCACATCCGCACTTAGCAAATCTCCATGTTACGGCCTTGAAAATGGTTGACAACAATGGGGTGAGATATAAATCTCATCGAGTCAACTTTCTAAATCTCGATTAGGATGCAAATTCATACGGAGGCAGCCTAATCATGCAACGGCATACAATCTTACATCGCCCTAGCAGACCCTTGCATATGAGTATATCATATATGCCTTTATCAATATAAAAAGCATAACAATAATCATAACACATAACTCTTATACACCAAACATTCACACGGGTTCCGATTATAAGGTGAAACCTATTTTGGCATGTTCCATACCATGCCTAGCAGTTTTACCCCATAATTAAGCGCAATACATCACAATCATTCACATGTACTCCGATTATTACAACTCCTCGGGCCACGGCCAACACATGAGTTGGTGGTCTTCCGACATGACTGGGCATCATCCCGCCCCATCGGGCACGGCAATGTCTAGAACCCCCACCTATATGGCATTCCATAAAGGAGTATTGGTCTGGTCTCAACCACAACTCGACATTCCAACCCTTGCTGAGCATCTAATAAAAATCAAGCATTGTCCACAAGCTCCCGTTGGATGAAGGGTTAAATTAAATGACCACACAAGCACGCCAACACTAAAGCCAATTTTTATCTTCCATCAATTAATCTAGTGTAAAAGAGTTCATGCTTAAATAACAAATCTCAGAAAATTTTTACATTTAAAATTCCGATAAAATAATTGCACGTGATCATGTATTTAAAAATCAAACTCATCAAACTTTGCACACTTCTATTTTAAAACCCCATTGTTTTATTTAGCACGTAAAATTCAGCGTCCAAACCCAACACCTCAAATTTTGCCATTTAATTGCCTATAAAACCTTCTTTTATAATAATAAGTAAACTTATCAAAGACCAATCAATAACATGGCGTCGCACATGCAAACAATCGGAATTACGCACAATCACACCTGGAAAAACGGGCATAAAATTCTACTTAACGACTAATCTGTCATTAATTACACTAATCGCAATTAATTAATCTAATCGTGATTAATTAGACTAATTGATTAATTAGATTAATTAAAATAAACTAGATTAATTAGCCTAACATTAATTAATTAAAATTAATTGACATCAATTAAAATAATTACAATTAAAAATAAATAAAAATAAATAAATTACGATTAATTAAATAAATAATGATTAATTAAATTAAACTCAATTAATTAATCCAACAACGATTAATTAATCTAATCACAATTACTTAAACTAATAACCATTAATATTAAACTAACCATCCCCTAAACACAATTAACGCCTTAATCCATGATTAGGAGGTTAACTCACTGATTTCCAAAGACGGCAAGCCCGCGGCAACGGCGACAAAGCATCGACAATGCGATGCTGATGGCTCAAACAAAGGCTCGATGGTGGCAACGATGCTGCAATGCTCGTGGCTCAAACAAAGGCTCGATGGTGGCAGCAGCAGTAGCTCTCAAAGCTCATGGCCAAGGGGGGCTCGTTCATGTGGTGGTGGTGGTAACTCCAAGCAATGGCAGCATGGATGGCCAAGCGAGCGGTGGCAAGAGGCAGTGACAATGGCTTGGGGACGGCGGCGGCGACTTACGGTGGCGAGTGGTGGCGTCGAGCGAGTGGCGGCGCTTTGGGAACTCAGCGGTGGAGATGGCGGTTCAACGGTGAGGACGGTGAATGGCACAGCTCCAAGTGGCGGACGGAGGTGGCGTGGTGGTTCCCAAATAGCACATTGGACTTTGACAATGTTTCAGAGAAGTGCAAGGCTAATAGGCACAACCATATTATAATGTTGCATATTGCCACTAAACTATGGTATAATAAAGAAAAACAATTTATGAGCTCCCAACCACACTTGACCGAGCCCTAGTTGATCAAAGAGAATTCAATAAGATCATCTTGATTACATGTTGTATCTTTTACTCAATCAGCCTAATTTGATGTCCGATGCAGCGATAACGGGCATTGCCCAACTGGTATCAGCGAAGACAATGCGTGAGCTACGGCACTGCATCGGTGATGCGACCACGGATTTGAACGGGTTATGTGAAAAATTGTACAGTGGAGCGCAAGTTCGAATGCCCCCTGGAGGAAGGCCCACATCGGATCTTACCGACCCTTTGAAATCCCCGCTCAACGAAGGGCTTTCTTTGGCCCACCAACTGGAAAATGGAGAGGGCAAGTGGCAGATGATAAGCGACTCGTGGCTTATGCTTTCGCAATATGTGGGCAATGAATATTAAGGGGGAGACACACGTGCAGGTCCTGAGCAAGGGGAGAGCTTCTTATCTTTGTTTGGCTGCTGCTGGTTCACCGCGGTTGCTTCCACAAACCTGAACGGGGCTTGTACCGCGAATATTGGCAAGAGTGGTCTCGCATCAATCATTGGGATGATAAAGATGATAGCGATCACAGCACGGCGAGTGTGGTCAATAGTGAATCCTCTGCTTAGTTATTTCATCCACATTAGTTGTCTTACTTATCCCCCTCACATACATTTTTACAAATGTTCATTTGAATAAAATCTACTAGTTTGTGTATTTCTGTGACTAGTGTGGAGAATCGAAAGATTTTCATTTTTCATAATAAGCCTTTGCATGTGTCTACTCCTATTTATGGTAAATATATCGGTTCATACTTATAATTATATTTATAAAAAAAAAAATAATCGGTTGTGCTTCTTAAGGTACAATGATAATATAGATTGTAAATTTACAGAAAAATTAGTAATTTTCTCATAGACGGGATGCAAATTCGGGGATATCGCCATTTTTTCTATCTGACCCCAAACACTAGACACTCGCCGTGTCCTGCGCCTCCACCTCCGACCCTGCCCCGACCAGCCACACCCCTCTGGCGACGTCGCCTCCCCGGCGACGGCGACGGCGACGATCCACAACATCAGGGACGAGGCACGCCGCCTTCTCCGCCAAGTACGTCCCATTCGGCTGCGACTTCACCGCCTCCGGTTCCTACTTGCTCGACGAGATCGTCTACCGCAGCCGCTCGGGCGGCCTGCTCGACGTCCAGCATGAGCACGACATGGAGGAACCTCTTCGACTCGCGCGTTGGCTATGAGCCTGCCTCCATGCATTGGTTGGGTGGTCCACCGTCTCCTCTCCAAGCCTCCTCCTTTCGAGCCAGGGGACTCCTATCGCCCCGATCCTCCACAGCGACGGACGACGGAGCATCCGCTTCGACGGCGAGCGCGATTGCGGTGGCCTCCACCACCGCTCCGCCCATTGACGCCGGATCGTCGGTTCGGAAGTCATCAGCTGGTGGCCCGGTACGTACTTCTCTCGCCTGTCACCAACGCCTCGTGGGAAGCGAGTTCCGAGATATTCGAGGAGGTCGGCGATGCCGGTGCAACCGTGAGTGCTGCCTCGCCGGAGAGCGAATTGGATCCGAGGAATCCGTCTAGGAGCAGGGTGAGCGTTTTCTACGAGTTTTCTAGTGATTTGTGCTCGGACATCAGTATAGGAATCCTTGGAATGAGATCAGGATGGGGAAGATGGTGGAAGATGTCGATGCTCTCGCCGGGACTATATGCTGCTATACGGTAAATTAAACTGAGCTTTGAACAGCTATCGGATGGCGATACTTTTGTTTCTGGTTCTGAATGTGGTGCCATTTGACTTCTGCGATGTTTCTTCAGCTTAAATTTCTTGGTTTGAATGATGGTTCAAAGGTTGAAATGTGGTTTTAACCGAATTTCGAGCGTTTTTGTCCCTGCCTATTGCTTGTATCAGCGCATTGCATACAACATTGTAAGAAAGAGAGTTCCTCTGGGCTTTCTCTGCAGAAGATGAATTGCATATGATGTCATTGACACTGCTAGAGTTAGGTAATACGGTTAAGTGGTGGTTCGATAAATTCCTGATATAAAACTGACGGTTGCTGGTGCTTAGTCGGTGGGTAATCAGTTCTAGTACTCTGCTATTCGTAGTTTTAATGTCAAATCCTTGTTTGAATAATCTAGAATTTGTCATCTGGTAATTAGTGAATAAAGTGAACAACATGCTGCTGCTTTGCTGTAAGCAGTACCTTGTCTCTATCATTCGTATATGTGCATATCTAAATTCTCGTCAATCTTTGTCCTTATCAAGTTCTGCAATCAGAATCACTAAGCTCTCTAGTCATTAGCCATAGTTCATATGGTGTGGGAAGTCATCATTAGAATTGTGCGTAACAGAACATCCTCATCGTATTCAGCTTCTTGGTTTTAGACCAGCATTGCTCCATCAACAATGGCAACACAGGGCCTTTATTATTAGTCACTGCTTCTGTAGACATAATGGTTTTCAAGAGGCCAATCCATATTGACACTCACTTGCAAATAGCGTGAGCTGTTACATGGGTTGGGTGCTCATCAATGGCGATCCAACTGGAATTAACTCAGTCCATAGAACGTATCATAGGAAACAGAACTCCAGATCAATGATGGCATGCTACTTCCTCCCCTCAAGTTGATGATTGCTTTATTGGCTTATAGGACGTTCATACACATTTCCATATGCTGCCAATAAGCAGTTGCATGAGCCACGTTGCTCCTGATCCTGAAGGATGGTGGCACCGTGATGGCCGTGCCGTAATTGTGTGTTTATTCTTTGCAAACCATATTTACTCTTGCATTTTTTTTTCTTTACTCTACTCATAAAAACTATGCAGGAGTTTGCTAATTTGCTAGCCATTCACCATTCTCTTATTACCATAAATAAAAATAAATAAATCAAACCCATCCAAACTATGGAGAAGCTCTCTTGCCAAGAATTATTGGCAGTTTGTCAAGGTTTTCAACTTGTTCAAGCACAATACTCAGATGTCAGATCTTCGTAAAGTTATCCTTTCATGATATAGTCTCATTACTATCCATTCTACTGTTTTTCTTATTCTGGTATTTTCCTGCAGAAATCCAGGATTCCTCAGATTCAGTTTCACTTACCACCTAGTTCACATTTGTGGCTCATGATTCTAGAATGGGGAAATCAGCTCCAATTAAACCCAGCTCCCCAGAGATAAAGACAGAAATTATTTTGGCACGAGGCAGAACAGAGGGAATAAAATGAGGCAAAATAAGAGAGAAGAACGTGACAGAGATACTAAGGTGGAGGACTTGTCCGGGCTCCAAGCTTTATTTGCCGAAGGTCGTATCTTCTGTAATATGCCAGCTCTGGCAGACAGAGATAGCATTCTGATAAGGGACACTTGTTTTGAGAACTCATTATTATGCCATTCACAGCAAAGGAATATTCATGGAAGGGTGTTTGGAGGATTTTAATGCGAAGGGCTTTTGAATTGGCCTTTTCAACCACATATGCCTTTGCTGGTGCGGCACCCTGGCTCTTTGAAGTTGACCATGTTGAATTCTTGAGACCTGTAAGTACTCATCCAGCGCATGATGTATTTCTATGTTTGTAAGAAGATGATCTTTCATTTATCTGTTTCTTCGGATCTCATAATCATTCTCTTTGATGGTAGCTGATGATACATGCTCACAAAAAGACTAAAGACTTTTTGGACAATTATCCCCAATAGGGAAAATTGTCCAAAATGTAAGAAGATGAGCAGTAGAATATGCTTCAATTTCTTTACTGACATGGTCCGTAGACAATTCTTTTTTGTCATTATATTCTCCTTGGCTCTAATTTATTATTTATCTTATCAAAACGGATAAAGTAGTTCCCCAATTAAAAATTAATTTCGTTCATTAGGAACACAGAAAAGTAGGAACGCCCTTTTCTTTTTAAATGTTTTGCCCAAGCTCTGGAATTATTGTCGTACCATATATTCGAAAATCCGTGCACTGTGAGGGTGTTGGTTTGGTCTGATAGATGGAAGGGCTCGGGGAAAGGAATTGGGAGGCCATGATTGGAGCGTGAGTTGAGACACGGTCATCAGATGCAGCAATTCATGTTAAGGGAGAAGAGAGGCAAATGTGCGAGTGCTGAGCAAACGTGGAGAGCTTCTTGCATTTGTATGGCTGTTGATGACACATTTCCATTGTTTCTACAATTGTTAAATTGGGCACGCATATTTCACCCGCATCAACTGTCTTATTTATCATGCTTGCGACATTTCTATATATATTCATATGAACAGAATTTACTTGTTTGGTTTGTGTATCTTCGTGACTAATATGGTGAGAATTGATGGATTTTCATTCATCATATTGAGCCTTGAATGTGTCTAACTGTACTGATAGTAAGTAATCAGTTATACTGATAAATCTATAAATAAAAACATCTAACAGGTTGTGCTTCTTGAAGGGAAAATGGCATACTGTAAACTCATACATGGATGGTAATTTTCTAATAGACGGCCTGCAAATTCAGGAATGTCAAGATTTTGTATTCATATTTACAGACACAAATGCATAAAAGCCTCCTATTATCATTGAGCAATTTGAGCCAACTAAAACGCCATTGTTATTCTCGTAAAGAAGCCTATTCCTCCTATACTTTTTTACCAGAAAAACCAATAATTGATCTATGGGAAATAGAACGCGATTGGAATAGCGATTTCTTACAGACATGCAAGGACATATACATTTTCAGGTGGTGTAATTTCACTCGATTGACTAAATAATCGAATTTGACTCTTCCTGGTTGCAAGCGCAAGATATTTTGCATATTCTAACTAGCATGATATCAATTAGTTCCATAAGCTTTTGCACAGACAAAGATAGATGGCATTCATTTTTTATATTTAAATGCAATTCGCCTTCTTCATAAAAAGGACAGCATCAAGGCAGTTGCCAATACACAAAAAGAGCCAGATACATATGGTGACACGCTAAATTAGGAAGAGATAGGGCATTACGAGTCTTCGTCAAATAATGCACAAACCGATTTATTGGATGCAGAATTTTCAGTAAGAATCACAAATCAACTCTAAAACTTGGAATATGATCACTTCGTTACAATTCTAGGGCCGCATAAACCCGCAACCAAAAATGTACAAATTAAAATTTAGACTGCATAACTCCACCATGCTACATTATATAGCACAATCAACGCTAAGCCCCATCTGCCAGAGTCCAACTTGAAGGGCCGATGTACAGAACTGCAATAAGTCATACCGGTTATAAGCGGTCCAAGTAAACAAAATATGACCCAAAATCAGAAATTCTGACTACATCATTACCGTTATTTCCTCGAATAAAAGCATTGCCATACTTTTTTTTTTAGTTATGCATTGACGTACTCTTACGTCCGTTCCACTGCTATGTTCTTGCATCCATCCAGGCAGGCTAGAATACCTGCATGTAACACCAACCCATCAGAACATATAAGAATATGACAAAACATCAGACAGCACAAGTTGATGATCACCAAAAAAATGTGATCCATTTCTTTTCCTCGTGTATATGTGGTTGTTTTGGATACATTATGAGTTGATCACAAAAAAAAATTCACAATCAATATTGCCAACTAGACAGAAGCATTTATAAAGTCTCTCATGTCTAGATGAAATGTAATTACAACAACGATAAATAATTTTGTTTCAAAAGTTAATAATAAAGAAATATATATATATATATTAATAGGATAGTTGCCATACCATTAAATATAAATAATTCCATATTATGTCACTGGTTCGTAAAATTTTGGTTCTCGTTTTATATAATTTATTAAGAGATGTTACAATTTGATGAGTCAGAATTCGATTTAAGGACAGGATGAATAATTTAGTTGGATAAGTTTAATGCTAGTTAGATTAGGCAGAAGAACCCGTCATTGAAATTATTTAGCGCAAAAAATAATTGTACAAGTGATTTAATTTTAGTTGAGGAAATTTCCATCTTTTTGTTAGGCGTTGCATGTGACTATAAACTGTCTTTATTTGTCTTTCCTATCTACTCGATGATTGTTTTTGAATGAAAAGGATAAACAAGAATTGACAGAGAATCACTAGGGGTCGCAATGGCCTGTTTGGTTGGGGGTCCTCACTAATACTCGACCCGGACCCGAAAGCATAGAACCCGAACTGAAATAATGGGTCTGGGTCCGGTATCGGTTTCTTTCTTCTCCGATGGACTACGTAGCCATACTTAATTGTAAGAAAGTAGGCCCATTTAGCATGAAGGAGGCCCAATACCAATTACAAGTCTAAAATAGGATGTGTTTGGGCCGGATAATTTTTTCCTTTCGTCCTTTCTATCTTTCAGGATTGTTTGCCGATATCTAAATATTTTCTTTATGCATGTTGTAGTTATCTATTGAACACGTTGCTTTACTCCACCTAATAAAGATAAGATAGTATCTTCTTGTGCATAATATGTCCGGCGTGTGTAAATGTTGTTTCTCGTTGGACAAAAGACTTCCGAAAGGAACGGTAGTGGTTATCCATAATGAAAGCAAATCGTCCGTCATTAACGGATTATCCATATTGTACGTGTATCCTCACTCATTCATCTACTTTTTGAGAGTAGTGTTCCATGATTTTTGGGACCCAAAAACATATGTTCTTGTTAACCTTGATGTCCACACAGTTCTCGACCCTTGAAATTTTAAAGGCAATCAAAAGGTTGGCTTGCTTATTTATTTTGTGGGTTTGGTAGCATCGCGTGCTGAAGAATCTCTTAAAGAAGATTGTGGTGGAAAAATAATGACTACTTTTCTTTTTTCTTTTTTTTTAACAGAAAAAGAATGACTACTTGACTTCATGGAATATTTTATCTTTTTAAGAGAACTTTATGGGCTTATCGTCAAAAAGAAAAAAAGAAGAAGTCCATCCTTGCCCAAATAATATATAACCTAACTCGACCAAGACTTAGCCATGGCTCTTTTGCTTGTGGGTTCTTTTGCTTGTGGTTATCCCCGCAAGCAAAACTAGTATATTCTGAGATACTCTTCATTAAATTAATGCATCAAATATCATGGGATTTTTAATAAATAACACATCATATACTCTCTATCGCCTGGTTTTATGTAATATAGTCATGCGATGTAGGGCCAAAAAATTAAATTATATGTATTTAGACTAAATTGTATTCTATTCCCACTTACTTAACTACCAGTAGGAGATCACTAATCCAAACAGTCATTATCTTTATGACTATTCATTTGTCTAATGCCATATGTTCAAAAAGATAGGGTGGAAGTATCCATAGTTAAGAAGCTATGTGCAAGGACTTGCATCGCAATAACAAAGGACGATACTGCAAGAAAGTGATTGGAGGAATGTTATTGTGTCATATCATTGAACTTGTCATTAACGAGAATCAAATATTCAATTCCATTTGTGGTCCACTCATATCTATAATCACATTTAGGATACACAAAAGTTGGGTCTTAATTATATGTCTCGATATTTTTATGCAGTCCCATTCACTATACTTTTTCACAAAAAGAAACTACCATTCGTATATCGAATTTTGAAAATTGATCGAGTTAAAAGATATTGCTTGCTGCTTGTAGATATGGGTAAGGAGAGTCGAAGACACCTCACACAGGTCAATATTTGTCCTCATTATGGATTTATTATGCCGATAGTTGTAGGTGGTTTCGAGAAATTGATGAGGTTTGGAGTTTGAGGAAAAGCACAATTGACCAAAACAATGAATAAACAATGTATGTGTCCCGTGACCCTGGATTTGGGCTAAAGTCTTCAATCTTTGTCTATACCATTAGGCTGTGTTTGGCGGTCAAGATAAAGTTCTTGATATGATGAAATTTATCATATCTTACGTTTGGTGACTGCTCAAAATAGAATAAAATCATATATAAATGGGATATAAGCCGGATAAGATTATCCATTGAGAAGGTAGGATAAATGTGGATAGTATTTCTAATATTCATAATAGAAAAGCTTTTTCTCAAATAATAAACTTCTTAAATTAACAAATTATAGTTCAATATAAATAATATTTGAATTCTAATATAACAAATTCAAAATAACAAAAAAATAAACATTTATTTTATCAAAACATGTGACGTAATTCACCATAAAAAACTTGATTTTGTTCCATTAAGAATACAGATAAGTAGGACCCTTTTTTCTAGATGTTTTGCCCAAGCTCCCGTGATGGCACGACCGTGAATGGTATTATAGATGAAAAGGACGAACAAAGGAAAATTGAGAACCAGACATTTTTCAACTCTTAAGAAGCACATGGAGACCGGAGATAACAATACCGCTAGAAGATGAAGTGTCTTATGCTCGATAACATCGACGGATATGTCTCTTCGCATTTGTTACTTCTCGATGGGGCATGGTGGACAAAGTTTAAGCCAATTAAGCAGGCAAATCAGAACAGAGCATAAGTTATTGAATTGTTAACAAACTAATTAATTCAGGTGTTCATTTTAATTCTGAAAACCCAGTGATGAAATTTGACGATGCGATCGCCTTTTTAATTTTCATATTTTTCACATGAGACTGATCATCTTGAAAAGTAGAATTTATTGCTCAAAGAGAGTTAAAAGACGTGGAGAGGACAATATCTTCGATTGACATAGCTTTGAAATTCCTCTCAATAATTATGCAATCAACAACCCCCTCATTGGGTTATACTTGTTTGGTAAATTTCTTATTGAAAATTGACTACGATGTAATGAATACACATGATCTGATTCAATTTATGACAAACCCTGTACCTCCCAGTAATTGAAGCAAAAGGAAGGCATATTAACTGGAACAGTACGTCCGAGACATATCTAGAAGCGGAATCTTTGGATGTTAATGTGCCTGGGATCGGCCAGTGAGCATCATGGACTTATAAAGCATGAAGCAACAGGTACAAACTTGAAGCATTAGGAGACGAAAGCATGTCAATTTCACACACATTAACTATCCACCGTTGTTGCTATTTGCTGGCTAGGCATTTTGTTTGAGAATCCCTCATCATTCGACAAAAGCCATTAAGGGAGCGTTTGGTAACGTTTACTTTCTCAGGAACAATTTCTAATAAGAAATTATTATTTTTATTATGTTCCCAGGAATAATTTCTAAGTATTTTAAGTATTTGGTAACTGTCTGCGTTTGGTACCGTGCTCAAAATTTTTACTGTAAATCATTTTCTTTTAATTTTTAAATAAATGTATTATTTTTTTCTTTTTTCTTTTTTATTCCTTTCTCTTTCCTATTCTTCTTCTTCAAGTGGCCAACGACCTCATCAAAGCATCGCCGCCGTGCCTCGCTAGTGGCTAGGCTTGGCTCCGGCAAGCTGGTCGTGCAACATCCTAGATTTTCAATCCTGTTTTCAATTAAATTAATCAGGCATTTCATCGACGCGCCTGTAGGGTTATTCTCAGAGTTGATCACTCTCAAGATAACTAGACTATCTAGGGAAGCCATTAAGGAATTTTAATGTAATAGACTTGAGAATTCGATTAGGAATCGGCTACTCAACCGTGCTTATCTTTAGAAGCCATTATGGCATAGTTAAAAATAGATTTGAGATCAGAGATAAGTCGGTTCGACAGAGACGTGTGGCTAATCGTGGATGACACCACTAAATTGGACAATTCTCGTCGACCGGTACTAGATTGATTTTTCTATCGTTTTGGTACCCTATGTCTATATTTGAATCCTTGAGATTTTCACAACAATCGAGAGTCGCTAATATGTTGAATGGGTTCATTGTGGTTCAAAGAAAATCGATCACGGGTCATCTGCACTAAAAATTTCTAAAAACTACCCAGTAGCTTAGGTCACGCTAAAATCACATCGTATTGAAATTAACCGCGAATTTGACTCCGATTTCATAAATTAAAAGTTCTGTCATGTCACAATTAATTCTAGAAACATCGACTTAATCTCGAAGATTTTTCTACAAACCGAGACCTTTTGGGAAAAAGTCGAGGTAGGGCCGTTTTTGTCGGGATCGTTTTTGATCGTGCAATTGGGATGCAAGTGGGATCAATTGGTGAGGAAAAATACCAATTGGATCAATGAGGTGTCAGTTGATTTTATTAAGGCCGAATTGGATTGATTTAAGCAAGATTGAGTGTCTAATTGAATAGGAAATTAAACAAATCCATAACCCCCCACCACCTAAGGCTTTTGGACCATTTCAAGGGTTCAAAGAGGGGCATTGGTGGCTGATTTCCAGCCTAGGAAGGTAGCTGGTGGTAGAGGTTGGTCAATGGGACAATTGAAGAGAAAATTTGGCCAAGTGGACCCCTTGGTCCCCTTAGCTCTTTCCTCTCTCTCCCCTTGCTATTCAACCGTCCCTCCTCCTTCCTTGGTGTGCTTTGGAGACTTCAAAAACTTCAGCAAGCTTGCAGAGGGATCACCGGAGCAACCACGCCACCACCGAACCACACGCCGTCGTTGTTCGCTGTTCTGCGCACCGCCGCTACCCCGCGCTTGCCCGTGCGTGCTCGCCGCTTTAGCTACGTCTTCATCTCTGCCCATGTGTCCCAGGAGCTGTCTTGATCAGCTTGGGCTGCCGTGGGCCGCCTCCAACTACCGTGAACCACCGGTCCGAGCCACTGAAGCCTCCGCCGGTCCATCGCTGCCCTTGCCTCGCCAAACCAGCCTCGTTTCCTCTCTTTTGCAGCCAAGAACAGAGAGCAAGCCAGCATAGGGTTTCCAGCTTGTTTGGCCTGTTTTGAAGTCATTCCCGACCCCGAAAGTTAGGCCCGCTTTGGAAAGAATCAAGCCTCGGTGCGTCCCCATTGATTTGAACCGATCGGATCGCCGATCAAGTGAATTTAACTCACTAATCCTCGCTTAGTAGGTTAATTATGCTTAAGGTGTGATTAGATTAAGTTAAGTATGGTTATGTGGATAGTTAGATTAGATTAGTAAATTTAATTGATTTGCCGATGCATGTTAGGTGGATAGTTAGTGTAATTAGGGCCTAGATGAGCTCTAGTATTTATCTAGAGTGACTTGGAAATTTTCCGAGTCCGTTTTGGTGCTCAATTAGGCTTTTCCGAGCCTAAGTTGATTTATTGGCATTTATTTAATATTTTCCATAATTATTTAATTAATTATTCATTTTCCGGAAATTAGACCAAAATAGTCGGTAATCGGAATTTTGTACTGATTGTTGTGGTGTGGTTCGTTTATTTATTTGAGCTCTAATTTGTGCTGAATTGATTTAATTGTGATTTTAGGAATTTATTTCTAAATTAATCAATTTTGTTAATTGATTGGAAATTAACTGAGCGTCGGTTTACAACGCCAAAAATATTTTGATGGATTATAGAAAATGGTGGGATTTGTGAAAATGAAGTTATTATATTTTGGTGAAGGCGAACCGTGTGCCCACATATGGCTATTTTATCGGGTATGATAAAAAGGTGAAAAAAATCGTTAATCGATAAGAACGTTAGCTCGGTGACTCGGTATGTCATCTCAGAGAAAGACGTTATATTATGTCGGCTCAGTGACTCGGTATGTCATATCGGAGAAAGACATTACATTATACCGGCTTTGTGACTTCATATGTCATCTTGGAGAACGAATAGTAGATTATGTCGGCTCGGTGACTTGGTATGTCATCTCGGAGAAAGACATTATATTATACTGGCTTGGTGACTTGATATGTCATATTGGAGAATAGATAGTATTGAATGAAATGACTGAGGAATGGTCTAGTTGACATATAATTGATTAAGTCGATTGATCGATGATTCGATCTGATTGAACGATTTGATTTGTTGATGCAACTCGATGAGATTTTGAATTGTGTTGAATTACAGGGAGGAACTGAGGTCAAAATAAGTACTCTGACTCGTGATTTTGCATAAGCAGCCCTTAGGGCGTCTTTTCTTATTAATCAAATCTTAGGGGGTATAACTCGTTGAGATGTTATCTCATCCCATTGTGGGATAAAATTTCAGGTCCATAGATGACAACACCTCCAGCTCCTCCTGAGCATTTTGGTATACCGGAAGAAATCACCAAGATAGGTTATCATATTTCGATACACCATCACCCTAAAGGATTGGAGTATGTTTTGGTAAAATCTACCGTCTGAAATAATATGGGATATGTTTTGGTAAAATCTACCGTCTGAAATAATATGGGTAAACCCCAAAAGGTGCCCCATAAATACTAGTCGTGGTATCGCCATTACAATGATGGATGAAGGGTGGGTCATGTACTGGAATCTGATGCACCTCTGTACGTTTTGGAGGTTGCATTCGGGAAGGGGACAACATATTGTAAGGGTGGATTGGTAGTTGATGCGAAGAACCCCAAGCTGGAAGGCGATTCTGATTCTCCGATGTACTCTGGCGTGGGCTCTAGCTAGAGCTAGGAAGAAGGCGACATCATCGAGGAGGAGGACCCGGAGAAGTATCCGGAGGATGGCCTCGATGAGGATTGAAACCCCACCCCTGTCTGCAGATCATGTGTGATGAACTAGTTTGAGTAGAACCTGACCTTAATAATTTGTATTGTGATATATACAACTTTGGTTGTTTGTATATAAGTGTGTTGGTTTTTCAGGTTCGAGATTTTCAGTCCTACTTTCCTATCATATTGTTTTATTGTCTGGGGATTTATTTATATGCTTCCGCTTGCGTATTAAAATAAATGGGTCGGTGATGTATCATGGGACGTCGCTATTAAATCGACCAGGTGAGGGATGGGCGCACGCTCGAGGATTGAGGTGTGACACACCGGACTAGTTGCCGGTGATCGCGGCGGTGGGCAGCAGACGGCGAACGGCAACCACGGCGGTGGCGGTAGAAGAAAAAAGGAAGAAAAACAAGAAAAAAAGAAAATAAAAAAAAAGAAAAATATTAGCTTGATTCTAGAATTGTCTTTGGGAACAAGAATCAACTTTTATTATTATTATTATTATTCTTAATTCTATTCCAAATCTACTTTCTGGAACAAAAAAATAGAAATTTGTTTCTGGAAACAAAAATTTTACCAAACACGATTCTATTCCAAAACTACTCTTGAGAACAAAAGAATAGAAATTTTTACTATTTGGCCGGTCACCAAACAAGGCCTAAGATTCATATAGAAGTCGCACTTTTCCTAGAAGTCTTGGTCTTTTTAAATAGCTTTGTGGACTTATTGTGGACATAATCTCTTAAAAAAGATAGCGGATGAAAAAGAAGACCTACTTGATTGAATGGAAATCTTTTTGTAAGAACTTAATGGACGTCTAGCAATAGCAAAGGATGATACTGCAAGGAAGTGATTGGAGTAATGTTATTTTGTCATATCATTGAACTTGTCATCAATGAGAATCAAGGATTCAATTCCATTTGTGGTCCGCTCATACCTATAATCACATTTAGGCTATACAAAAAAGTTGGGTCCTAATTTTATATCCCCATATTTTTATGCGGTCTCATTCACTATATTTTTTCGGAAAAAGAAACTACCATTCATGTATCAAATAATTTTGATCGATCGAGCTAAAAGATATTGCTTGTTGCTTGCAGATATGGGTAAGGAGAGTCGGACACACCTCATATGGGTCAATATTTGTCCTCATTATGAATTAATTATGTCGATAATTATTGGTGATTTCGAGAAATTGACGAGGTTTGGAGTTTGAGAAAAAGCACAACTGGCCAAATTAATGAATAAACAACGTATGTGTTCCGTGACCCCAGATTCGGGCTAAAGTCTGCAGTCTTTGTCTATACCATTATTGTATGCTTCACTTTCTTTTATAGACGCAGTCCATAAACAAAATATTTTTGTCATTGTATTCTCGTAGGCTCTAAATTCATTTATTTATCAAAACATGTAACGCAATTCACCATTAAAAAAAAAAAACTTAATTTTGTTCCATTAAGAAAACAGAAAAGTAGGACCCTTTTTTCTAGATGTTTTGCCCAAGCTTTCGTGATGGCACGACCGGAATGTTATTATAGATGAAAAGGACGAACAAAGAAAAATTGAGAACTAGACATTTTTTAACTCTTAAGAAGCACATGGAGACTGGAGATAACAGTAATGCTAGAAGATGAAGTGTTTTATGCTTAGTAACATCGACGGATATGTCTCTTCGCATTTGTTACTTCTCAACGGGGCATGGTGGACAAAGTTCAAGTCAATTAAGAAGGCTAATCAGAACAGAGCACAAGTCATTGAATTGTTAACAAACTAATCGATTCAGTTGTTCATTTTAATTTTGAAAACCCAATTATGAAATTATTCGATCGCCTTTTTAATTTTCATATTTTTCACGTGAGACTGATCATCTTGAAATATAGATTTTACTGCTCAAAAAGAGTTAAAAGACATGGAGAGGACAATATCTTCAATTGACATAGCTTCGAAATTCCTCTCAATAATGATGATATCAACAAGCCCTCATTGGGTTTATACTTGTCTGGTCTCGTTTATCTCTTATTGAAAATTGACAACAATGAAATGAATACACACGATCTTATTCAATTTACGACCAACCTTGTACCGCCCAGTAATTCAAGCAAAAATAAGTCATATTAACTGGAACAGCACGTCCGAGACATATTTAGAAGCGGAATTTTTGGATGTTAATGTGCTTGGGATCGGCCAGTGAGCATCATGGTCTTGGAAAGCACGAAGCAACAGGTACAAACTTGAAGCATTAGGAGACGAAAGCATGTCAATTTCACACACATCAACTGTCCACCGTTGTCTCCATCCGTTGGCCAGGCATTTTGTCCGAGAATCCCTCATTATCCGACAAAAGCCATTAAGATTCAAAGAGGTAGTTGCAATTTTTCTGAAAGTCTTGCTCTTTTCAAAGAACTTTGTGGACTTATTGTGAACATAATCTCTTAAAGAAGATAGTGGGTGAAAAAGAAGACCTACTTGACTGCATGGAAATCTTTTTAAAAGAACTTTACGGACGTATTGTCGAAGGGTAAGAATAGCAAAACAGTCCATCCTTGCCCAAATAATCTATATTTCTTGACTAGATCAAGACTTAGCAATGGCTCTTTTGCTTGTGATTAGCCGCACAAGCAAAACGAGAATATCCCGAGATACTCTTCATTAAATCGATGCATAAAACATAGTTGGAATTTTCATATATGAGACATTGTATAATCCCGGTCACATGGTTTTATGTCAACTAGTTACGTCACCCTAGGGCCATAAATTTGACTGTATGTATCCCAAACTAACTGTATTCAATACGCACTTACTTAACTACCAGCACGATATCAACAATCCAAACATTCGTTACGTTTGCGATTGTTTGTTTGTCTAATCCTTTATGGTCTACAAGATAGGGTGAGAGTATGCATGGCAAAAAAGCTTAATGGGAGGACTCCCATAGCAATAGCAAATGACAATACTGCAAGGAAATAATTGTGAGAGGAAAAAAATTGCAAGGATTATCTGGGCAGTAGATTGTCTTTTAGATCATTTAGATTGCCCTAAAAGGTCTCTTATCTGGATACAGTATACATGCCGTTAACAAATAAGTTCACAATGTACAACTTTGGAAGAAAGTGAAGTTGGTACTTTTTCATAAATAACAGAGACTTACGTTAAAAAGTGAAAGGAAATACATTGATGTAAGCTATCAAGCAATTAGTGTTAAAAACACAGAGAGAGAGAGAGAGAGAGAGAACCCCACCCAAAAACACCTGGACTGGACCGTCAGAATCGCTTTGTTTTACTTACTACCCGAACTGAAAGGAAATTGATCTGAAAAGACCTGAAATTTTTTGCTTTGTTCGGGTTTCGGTTGTTTTTAATACCCCTAGGCACAATGACTAATGTCTACATTAGTAAGCTATAGTTACTCATAAGTCATCTGAAAAAAATGTGAAACCTGAGACTATATATCAAAAGCATAATGTTCACGAATTTTAATGGCGGTGAATGATTTGTCTATGGCAAGTGTGACAAAGTACCACCAAAAGAAAAAAAAAAAAAGAAAGAAACGAAGAGATGACCCATCCGTGGACTTGGGAAATTCCTGCATTAAATCTGCACCTATGATCTGAATAATGACATGAGATGAGAAATATATCAATCAACTTTGGATTTTCGATCCATAAACCCTGGACCCCTTTCATCAAGGGGTCATGATTTTTAAACATGACTCAAATACAACATTCAATTAAGCCGATTTGAGTTCTCACTACATTTGCAATACGCTTAATTATTTCTTTTACAACTGAAGGATGTACAATGCCATTATTCTCTGCAACATCATCCTGGCGAAGTGGCTGGCAGCTCTTCCGTCGTAAGTTCCACGGTTATCTAAATGATGATTTAATTACTAAATAATGTACATGGTATAATGTGTATATATTTAACTTTATTACTGTAATCACCAAACAATAAATATGATATAGCAAAATTCTTGAATTTTATATCATATCATATCTTGTCATATCTTATTTAGAAATCTAAACGACCAAGCGTAGTCTTAGAGTTTGATTTTTGGGTACATGGGTCGTCTACAAGGTCAAGAGAAGGCTTGGTCTTTTGTTATTTATATGATGTCTGATCTTTGGCCCACGTGAAGCAAACGTCATCAATTGTGCAATTTTCATTTCTTTGATTGGAACTGAGATGGAGACGGGCTGCCCATCCTGTTGAATCTCTCATACACGACATCTTGCCATGTCACAAGTCAATTCTGATATGCCTTTTTAATTCATTCAGCTGAGTAAGACAACAGAACAAGCGCAAATGGAGCTCGAACATTATCTTTGCATTAATTATTAATCGTGTCAAAAGGGTGGGTAAGACCTTAGACATGAAAGCGAATAATTTAATAATACAGCATGTTGGAATAATATTATGTGTCATATCAATAAACTTGTCATAGAGAATCATGGATTCAATTCATTTGTTGTCCGGTCGTAATCACATCATTTGTATAAAAAACAAAAAAAAAGTGGGTCTTAATTACATGTCGCCATATTTTTGAATGGTCCCATTCACTCTACTTATTAGAAAAAGTAAAATATCATTTATATATTGGATTTTGAAAACTGATCGAGCTAAAAGATATTGCGCGTTTGGTTAGTATTTTTCGTTATTATGAATGAATTATCTCAATGGTTGTTGCTGGTTTCGAGTCAATTAACGAGGTTTGGAATTTGAGAAAAAGCACAACCGACCAAAACAATGCATGTATCCCGTGATTCAAGATTCGGGCTAAGGTCTTTAGTCTTTGTATATACTATTATTGTGTGCTTCAATTTCTTTACAGGTATGGTATGTAAACAATTCTTTTTCTCACAATAATTATAACATCCTCTATTTCGACCCTTATTTTGATCATAACTAGGAGGCTAAGCTAGATAGGCCTTAGATTAGTCAAACCTTTCTAGAAAATAAGTATGAACAAGTGTGAAAATCATTAAATGAGGATGATGAGTGTAGAGGCTTACATGTCCCAAGTAACTAATGAATGAAGGGTGACTCATGACCTAAGGAAATGATAGCAAGTGATCTTGCAAACCAAGTAGAGCGCCACCTCTCCTTCATAGACTTACCACTTTGAGTTTCATAGGCTTTGACTTCTCAGTTTTTCGAAACTATTAGACTTTTTCCTGCTTTCCAATTTTATAGAGCTCTTTATGCTTCGAATTTGGAGAAACTCCCTTCATGAAAATCGTTCAAAACATCTTAACCTATAACATACTTAAATTTCAGATTTTTCTGAGGTGAAATGATTTAGACGAAGCCCCAGTCAATTACCATATAGAACCTGCCCAGTATAGTGAAAACGGTAACCAAGTTACTTTGTTGAATTTTTATAAAATCTTTCATTTCGAATTTGGATATGTTTCCTTCACAAAATTTTTAAATGACATCCATATCTACGACATATTAAAATTTTAAAGAGTTTTGTGAAGATTTGGATTTCAAAATGAGTCTCTCTCTCTCACCATTGAATCTGCTCAATGGACGAATTTTTTGGTTGTGTTCATTGAATTGTTGCTCTTTGTACAATACGAATTTGGCTAAGTTTCATTCACAAAAAATAGTTTTTGAGGTCTTCTCTACAATATATCAATATTTTATAATTTTTCGAGCTCGTTTGATAAGATAACATTATTGATTTCGGATATTACTCGAAACTATCTTTCACCCCAGGATAAGAGGGTCACACCCCCAACTTCGAAGGGAAGAGGGTTGCACGCCCAACTTGAGGAGAAAGCCAATCTAGAGCCTTGGCTTGAAGATAAGAAAGCATTAAATGTAAAAAGCCTTGTCAACATTTTAGGTGTCCATCTTAAAAAGTATATAATAATGCCAAAAGATTTGCCTTGGCAAATAAGTTAGTGATTTATGGCTTAAGTGAACTATACCATGGAAGGTTTTAAAATACTTGGCTTAATGAGCAAGAAAAACCATGAAAATTGTGCCAAAAATCCAAAACTTATGATGGTCATATCTTAAGCATTAAATAAAAGGGATGAATCACTAGCTTAGGTGGCCATTTGAGGATTTGATCATCATTGCATAAGATTTTCCTTGAAGATTAAGTTAGGTAAAGTAATGATGAAATGGCGACTCACAAGCTTAGGTGGACCAATTAGGAGTGGCTTGGAGAATAAGTAACATGTGTTCCTTCAAGGCTAGTTCTTAGATGAAGGTATGACTCACTAACTTAGGTGGTAAAGAGAAGATTTAGTAATCATGACGATAGGATCTTACTTGAAGAATAAGTTAATGCCATCAATGAAGCTTGGCCAATAAATAGGAGGACCACCCCCATCCATTCTCTCCGACCTTTGACTCACTTCTCCTCCTCCTCCTTTCTTTCATGTCCTCTTCCTCTCTTGGCCTTGCTCACCCACCACCTCACAAGACGACCCTCTTTTGGTAAAATCACCCATAGTTTATCGAGATTTATCGAATGTTGATATAGCTAGTACAAGTACCTAGAGGGGGTGAATAGGTATATAAAAGATTTTTCTCTTGATAATCGCGCAATACTTAGATAGTTGAAGGATTTGCAACAAATGATAATCAATGTAAGACTGAGTAAAGGAAAGGGAGAATTAAACACGCGGTTTATAGTGGTTCGGCTTGATTCAATCCTATGTTCACTCTTCTGCACTGACAGCCAATTTGGCTGGATTCCACTATGAACAAAGAGATGTTACAGTGTTGATCTTCCTTGATTTCTAGGTGTAGATGATCTACCACACTCGCTCAAGGTATCACCAAGTATAGACACTCTCTTGTGTATACAATTTCGCTCAAACTGTATCGACTAATAATCAAGGTGCTTCGACTGGAATTTCTCTATCGATCACGTACTCAAACAACTAGAACGTCTTCCTTTTTATACTCCTTTATGCCATCATACCCGTTGGCACTTTCCAAAGGAATTCCTCCAATCTACCCATTGGACGGAATCAATCAAGAAGATCATTCGAGCTATTAAAGGAACCTGACGATAGCCCATCAATCCTGTTCGCCCATACAATCAGGATCTTGGTTTCCAAGAATAAAACATTCCAAGAATACTTCGTCGACCATCGGATCTTCAATTGATCTAGATACGAACAAAAGAATCCGTTATATTTATCCAACCAAAAAGATCTTCTCCAGAGGATAGGATTAAATCCTCAACCATATACTTCGGCTCTGGATTTCCTTCGTCACTGGATCAGAAAGACTGTCAATGAGAATAGTCTTGAGTCTTGAATCTTGAGTCTTGAATCTTGTGTCTGGTGATCAGAAAGTCTTCAGACTTTAAACTAGACGATCCACAGATATCAAGACTAGACTGAAAGAAACGTTTTGTCAGCTTCAAAATATTATGGAAAGATTTCTCCAACAAATGTAAGTAGAATTTTTAACTCTTGGCTAGGGTGATAGCTTATATCATCGAGTTTGGTGGTATACTCACCCATGTAAGCTACGTGTGTGTTGTAATGTTCTTTTGTATGGTTTGTTCATATTTGCATGCTTGAATGTATTCATGCCCTAGGACAAGGTCAAGGTTCGCTCGGCTTGGAATCGACGTCAAGCCGTGATGCCTAAGTCGCAAGACCTTAGATCAGTATCAAAGCATGTCGATTGCAAGTCTTGCTTGGTGCAGACATCAGCCTAGGCGTGCGGCTTAAGCCACAAACCAAGAATCATGCCCGGTATATTATATAGCATGCTGTTAAGACCCATAACACACTCACTTGAATGAGCACGCCCTCGGACCTTGTATGCATCGGCTAAGATGAAAGATGAAGAACTGGCTTGTGTGATGCACTTATATAATGCACCTAAAGAAGAAAAGCCCTTGTTGCCACATAGTGTTGGCGGGATGTCTCGTTCATTGAACGTGATGCCTTGGTTAAGCTAGGATGCTTTGATTTGCGCCTTGATGCCTCGGGTAAGTTAGCTCTGAGATACCCTAGTTGAGCCAAGATGCCTAGGTTGAGTCCGGATGCCTTGGCAAACTAGCGCCAAGATGCCTCGGTTGAGCTAGGATGCCCTGGTTGAGCCAAGATGCCTAGCTTGAAGCTGGATGTTTTGATTGAGCCAAGAAGGCCTGGTTGAGCCAAGATGAAAGTAAATAAATTTTCATGAGTGTCAGTTTATGCATAAGTATGATATATTGATATGTTCATTGACAAGCTAAAGGTAAGCATGCTGCAATAGACATCCGCATGTAGTCGAGGTGTAGCAATAAGTTTGCTAATGATCTGCCATTGACATTGCCATCGACATTACATCTGTTGGTAACCAAGCAATTTCGCAGTGATATGTGTTAAAATGCACGTATGAGTGAGTTGTGTTAAAGAAATTGAAATAGCTAGTACGAGTACCTAGAGGGGGGGTGAATAGGTATAAAAAAAATTTCTCGAAACTTGCACGATATTTAAACAGTTAGAGGATTTGCAACAGTTAAAAATTCAATCGCAAGACTGAGTAAGGGAAAGAGAGAATTGAACACGCGGTTTTATAGTGGTTCGGCTTGATTCAAGCCTACGTCCACTCTTCTGCACTGACAGCCAATTAGCTGGATTCCACTATGATCAAAGAGATGTTACAGTGTTGATCTTCCTTGATTTCTAGGTGTAGATGATCTACCACACTCACTCAAGGCGTCACCAAGTATAAACACTCTCTGTATACAATTGCGCTCGAACGATCGACTAACAATCAAGGTTCTTCAAACTCGGAATTTTTCTATCGATCACACACTTAAAATAGCTAGAACGTCTTCCTTTTATACTCCTTTATGCCATCATAGCCGTTGGCACTTACCAAAGGAATTCCTCCAATCTACCCGTTGGACGGAATCAATCAAGAAGATCTTCCGAGCTATTTAAGGAATCGATGATAGCCCATCAATCCTATTCGCCCATACAATCGATCTTGGTTTCCAAGAATAGAACATTCCAAGAATATTTCGTCGACTTATCGGATAAGAAATAAAGAATCCGAAATAATTATCCAACCAAAGAATCTATTCCAGAGGATAGGATCGAATCCTCAACCATGAACCTCGGCTTTGGATTTCCTTCGTCACCGGATTAGAAAGACTGTCAGTGAGAATAGACTTAAGTCTTGAGTCCTGAGTCTTAAGTCTTGGGTCTTGAGTCTTGAGTCTTGGGTCTTGAGTTTTCGGTCTTGAGACTTTAAACTGACGGTCTCCGAACATCCAGACTTAGACTGAAAGAAACGTTTTGTCAGCTTCAAAATATTCTGGAAAGATTTCTCCAACAGAAATCCCATATTGAAAAATTGATGTGATGTAGAGTAGTTAATATATCATAATTGACCCATAACTCATTGGTAAAGGTGGGTCCAACTGGTTATATCGACGGGCTTGGACTTAGGCTCTCCAAGGTATCGGACTTTTGCTACACGCTCTTAATAAATCTCTTAATAAATAGTATCAGAGCCCATAATTGCGGTTTCCAAGCACGTGGATGTTGTGGTATGGCAACAGGCCCATAGAAAGTTGATACAGAAGGATGCCTGAATTAAAGGGAAGTAGATGTAACGCTAGGCTCACACATGAGGGAAGTTGATGTAGAATGATGTCTGAATTAAGAGGAGTTGATCTAACACTAAGCTTACACATAATTGAGAAGACGATACTATCTTCCCAAGATTTGATTTTTCGGATCTCTCTTCACCAAGAAACCCTAACCCCAAACCAAGCTCTGATACCAGATGTTAGGATTCGTCATACAATTATAAAGAAAATGCAGAGTAAAAGCAATAAAAAGAATTTGATGTGCAAGGTTTTATCCAAGTTCACCCTAAAACTAAAACTACGTCCAATTGAGAATTCCAATATAATTAGCACCTCGCACCTCTCTATTACAACCTTTAATTACAAAAGAAAGAGAATATATGTATATATATTCAAACAAAATATATATTAGGTAAATATTCATGAGCCCAAGTTCAAACTATCAATAAAATATGAGCTCAACCTCTAACATCGCAAGAGCACTGTTAGTGGGGAGTATGAACCACACCTCAACATTCTTTCACTTGATGAATACTCCACATGCTTCTTTAAACCCAACACAGTTGTACACTATTCAAACTTTTCTACACTCGCTGTCTTGGTTAAAAATTTGCACTTTTACATTTGTGTCAATTTTCTCCAGCATTACGAGTTTCTATTCCTCTTTCTCTCGGATAGAGTGATATTGAATGTTAATATGCATTGTTCTTGCATGAAATCCAAGATTCATAGCTATTAATATAGCACTTTGGCTATCACAACAAATCTTCACTTCTCCTTATATAAAACTAAGCTCTTTACATAATCTGTACATCTCGATTACTTCCTTAACAGCATGAAGGGTTATGTACTCTACCTTATAGTAACTAAAGCAACCTTGCTCTGTCTCTTACTCATCCAATTCACAACTCCACCAAATAAGGGGACAACATATCCGTCGATTGACTTCCTGCTATCAATGTCACCTCCCCAATCAACATCCACAAAACACTTCAGTTTTAATGCTTGTTATCCCTTTAAGGTTCTTATGCTTCATAGCATAGCTCAATGTCAGATGTTCCGCGAAGATAATGAAGCACCTATTTTGCTGCCATTCAATGCTCTTCTTCGGATTAGTCATATATCTACTTAATATTCCCATTGCTTAGGCAATATCTGGATGAGTACATACCATAGCATACATCAAGCTCCCAATTACACTTGCATATGGGACCATTGCCATCTCTTCAGCTTCCTCTTTAGTCTTAGGACAATGGGGCGTTGATGACTTGGAATTTGTGGACAGAGGGGTCTTCGTTGATTTACAATTTGCTATGTTAAATTTCTTCAACACACCTTCAACATATTTCTCCTGACTTAGCTGCAATTTTCCATTCTCATGCTCTCTTTTTATCTGCATGCCCAAGATGAAGTTTACCGGGCCTAGATCTTTCATATCAAATCGTTTTGCCAATAGTCCTTTAACAATGTTAATCATTCTCATACTATTCCCAACCAGAAGATATTATCAACATATAAGGTTAAGATAATAAAGTCATCATCTAACATTTTCATGTAGACATAATAATCAGCATCACAATGAACAAAGCCAAGCTTTAATACATATGAGTCAAGCTTTTGATACTACATCCTTAAAGATTGTTTCAGGCCATACAAAAACTTGTTCAATTTGTAAACAAAATCTTCTTTTTCTTTGACAACAAACCCTTCTAACTGATTCATGTAACTATTTTCCTCCAAGTTATCATGGAGGACCGTTGTTTTCACATCAAGCTGTTCTACCTCCAGATGTATGCAGTTGCTACAGATAAGACAAGTCTTATGAAATTTAATTTTATAATAGGAAAAAAAAATCCCACCATAATCGACTCTCTCTATTTGTGAATGTTGCTTCGCAACCAAATAAGCTTTGTATCGTTCTATCTCTCCATCTGCAAATATTTTCTTCTTGAAAACCCACTTGCAATCAGTTGCATTTCAATCTACACGTAGTTTTACCAAACTCCACGTTCCATTTTTATCTAGTGAGTCCATCTCATCTTTCATGGCTTTCGCCCACTATTTGGCATCCTCCGCACTTCTTACTTCCTTGACAATACTTGAATCATCACTTGTGATAGTTAGAGCACAATTTTCATTACCGACAAATAGCGTATACCTCTCATGTGGTTTGCTCAACCGTGTGGACCTTGCGCAACCCCAAGATCTCCATAACCAGAATAAGAATATGCATAATTGAGTAGAAAGATTAACGCACCTGTTTTGGGATCCATCAAACATAAAGCGGAAGCAGAAAAGGATTACCCACATATTATCAAGGGGATCCACACAACAAGTCCTTCTCCTCTATTGCCCTCCGTATCACTGGCTCAATGAGGCGGCCCCCCTCACGTTTAGCGTTAGGTAAACGCCCCTTAGGTGAGGATACATGTGAGAATTAGGGTTAGAGGAGAGACTTGAGCACTATTTATAGAGTTTCCAGCCAGTCCCCCTCATTACGGGCCAGGCTCAACTCGGCCCACACTAGCCAGCCCATATTAGACTAATTAAGAAACCTTCTATCTCTCTTAGACCAGCCCTGTTTTACGGTAACCGTAAAAACAGTAAATTACAATATCAATTAATGTAGTCCACATTAGGAAAACTCTTACATTCTCCCACTTGGACTATATTAATTGAAATCGTACCTTATGCGCGCGCATTGGTCCAGAGATAATTCTTAATAGTCAATCCTATCCCATAAAATCTTAAACACCGAATCATGGCGGTAACTGGATGTATACACACAGAGCCTTCCATGGTCACGAATGTTCTCAACTTTATTGATATGGATTCAATATGGTAGTGTGTCAAATGGATAACGTCTCTCATAGAGAAATCTCATTTGTTAGTCACCATTCTCTTACCTTAGGTGTCACAAAAACTTGTGCCACAAGAGAATGCTTTATGGTTCCAATGAACCCACATATGTCTTGTCCTTATGGTTAACCTTTCTTTATGTATCACAAGACATATGCACAAGGCTAATAACCGGATGCCCGGATGCCCCTAGCCTTCACTCAAGGTCTATACAATCCCTTGAGACTTTATCAATATGTATTCAACATAATAACAACACATTCAAAATATTTTATTGAATGCAAAAGTTGATACATATTAAACCGTTACTAAGTGTAACGAACCACAGATGTGAACTTTCTCAGAGTAAAGCCAAAATAGCTCCCACTAAACAACAGTATCCGAATATACTTCTAGGCCCATGCTAATGACATGTCACTCAAATACACATGGGCGTAGGCCTTTAGTTAGTGGATCTGTAACCACATCATCTGTAAAAATATATTATATTATAAGTCACCTTTCTGTACTGTTTCTTTATAGTCAAAAATATCTTACCACCATATATTTAGACCCCTTGAGATCTTTGTAGTAAATAAATAATACTACAAATTTTTTATCTCAATACAACCATATGGGTCTATCCATTAAGTTAAAACGATCAATTCCGTCATGAGGTTTTGGAGCCTAAAAGCCCAAGTAACAGCCTAAAATAATGTTACTAACACTGCTTACATAGCAGAACATAAGACTTTATTTACTGCACTTACTACTAACATATGTATTTTGTTATTGATTGCATGTCATCAGAACAGCCAGCAAAGTTTATATCTAAATACCCTACTAACTGCAAGAATTGAACATGGCTATAAATTAGCATATAATCTCTTGTCTTATTTAAGTACCTTAAAACCTTCTTGACAGCAACCTAGTGATCATGTCCTGGATTTGACCGATATCTGCCTAGAAGTCCCATCACAAAGACAACATTTAGTCTAGTGCAAATTCGAGCATACATTATACTTTTAAGTGCACTTAGATTTTCTCAATATCTAAATAAGGACAATGTGATAGATTTAGTCCATCACCCTTAACAACAGGAGCAATTCTTGGCTTGCAATGATGTATATTGAATATTTCCAATATACAATCAACAAATGTCCTCCGAGAAAATCTAATATAATATGGCAAAAACAATCCTTACAGACCTCAGTACAAAGGATATAAGATGTCTCAAGGTCACAATTTGTAAGCAAAACATGAGAAAAAATAAATTTCCTCCCACTGACCTTGCAGTATTTTGAATTACTTTGTTCCCAATTGAACAAAATAATAACACTATGAAACTTTAATAATATAGTTTGGAAACTTGCTTAAGACCATGAATTAGAACTTTTCAGTCTACACACAAGTTTACTTGAATCTGCTGCAAAATCATCCAAATTGCACAATATAGATTTTGTATCTATTTGGCGTAACTTTATATCAAAATAAATTATTAATGCCACGTTCACTACGAAAGAACATTTAAAGAAATAATTATTTCTTCACTATAAACAATCCACCCCTCTTTCAGAGTTAAAACATTAGTTACAAATTTGGCTTTAAATTCCACAATATTTGTTTGAAATTCTTTTAGTTTTGTACACCAATTTGTAACTAATAAACTTGTGATCTTTAAACAAGTCAGTAAGTTTCCAAACATATTTCATAGATTGTATATCGTCTTTTATGGCATCTAATCACATACTTAATTGAGAATAAGAAACGACATTTATAAATATGTCATTATATCAACCATATAGTGGATATTGTAATCATGCTCTCACAAATAGACTATATAGTCTGATGGTATAACTGATCGTCTTTCCTTAACAAATCTCCTTAATAAAGCTGCAACCACTTCATTCTGCACTTGAGAGGTTTAAGAAATTTCATTATAAACTATATCAAGAATAGTAACTTGAATCTCAACAAGTTTAGTCTATGGTACAGGAGATTCCATAATTATCTGTATAGGTAAAGACAAAAACATAGTAACCTCCATCATATTATTATCTTTAATAATCTGAGAGCAGCTATCTTCTATAATTACGTCAATATTTAGAAACTTTAGAGTATGTGATTCCATAATTCTTGTACCTTCTTTAGGGTCATAAAATCAATACCCCTTTTGTATATGAAAAATTGCTTTCATAATATCAGCCCACAAAAGACCAGATAAATTAGTCTTACTAATCATACTCATCACCATGTTCAATATGGTGCATTTATGCTTTTCGCCCAAATCTTTTTGTCAGAATTTTCAGGTATAGTAATTAAACTACCACCCCTGAATCTACCAAGTATTTGACAAATGACCATTTAAGCTATTTCGCATTGTCATACTTGCCAAAATACTCATTGCCATTGTTAAACCTGACAACATTTTTAATCATATACGAGATGTATATGTCATTAGGATTTAAACACAATTTTTGCAAATGTGTCCTAATTTTAATATCAGACAAGACATAATTTCAAGCAACTAAGGCTTCCTTCATCTTATAGCAGTGCAGTCCACAGGCAAACCTCTTTTCAAGTGTTCCAGAATAGAACGCTTCATGGACAATAAGCAAATTCAATTGCTCTTTTCTCAAGTAACAAATCATATGTCCACAACTTAAAATTTGAAGCAGTAAAAACCTCAATGATGACTGAATTACCATTTACAGAAAAGGTGACTGAAAAACAAGCAGTATATAATTAGCATCATGTGAGCATTGTGTAACTTGACGTACAAGTACACATCCAGAGAGTTACATGCAAAATCACATAATCACCTTTGGGCAGAATACATGACATGCAATAGTACACTCCCCACATAATAAGGGTTATGAGAATATGTTTCAATTTTTCGTGAATTCATCACCTTTGGGCATATGAATCACTAGAATCAGTCACTCCTCCACCACACTATCATGTATCCCTCCATGAACTAATACACAATCACCTCCTTTGGGAGTATGATTACGTATTAGACCGGAGACATCCCAATCATCATACGAGACCGAAATTTCTCAAACCCAATCAAGCGTGCCACTTTGGCGGTCACTACTCAATTGAATCATTGAAATTCTCTCATACCAGGGATATAAGCTTTACTCCTCACATTCACCATATATATGTGATTTTAACTTTAGTGATAGGGGCATCATATCACCAAAATCACATATCATGCTAATTATATTGCTTTATTCATTAATATATATATATATATATATATATATATATATATATATATATATAGCGAACCTGAAAGACAGATTCCAATGAGATCATTGATCACAGTAACACAAGAAATTTCTCATAACAGAGAATAAAACATCTCTTATGCACCCCAATTACATATTACCAGAACAACATAAAAAAAAATGTTGATCTATAATATCTCTCACAAATTAACATCAATAGTAATATAGGGTACACTAAATCAACAAGCACTATTGCTCATGAGTTTCATATGGCAAAACATGACTTCAAAGCCAACATCTAATTTATTAGCCAATTTTAAGCAACAAATTATCATTGTAATCAACCAGTGGCCTATTAATTGAGTCAAACCAGAGAACCAAATATCTAAAATTTAACAGTAGATACGATTGCTCTGCATAAATATTGCCATACTCCTTAACCATAAAAAATATTCAACTTGATAGACATTAACAAGTGACCAGATGAATTCATGTACAATATGCAGTAACTTAATTGACATGCATTACCCATATTCAACAGATGTATTAATCAGTACATCAGTTTAGTCACGAGTCCTTAAGTCGTCTATCATTCAAAAATTACCAGTGTGTAAAGGAGTATACTTGAGTAACAAAAGTTTCATAATCTTTATTGTTTCTCATCAGCTCAATACAAAGCTCAAATACAATCTTATATGAATTGTATCTCATTAAGCCTACTTCAGTTCACAATAAAGTTTGATTTTCATTTATGAAGCACACCTTTATGTGATAACATACCTTTAACCCAACACTTATATTTCCAAAATCACAAAAAATATAAGAAAAATACGCAAAAGTACACTAAAAATATACGTATTTAGGGTTCCGTATGTATTTTCACATCCATAAAACTATCAAAGATATAAAATAAATATACCACAAGATAGGAAATCACCATACGAATCCATCGACGCCAGCCACGCGCCGATCCGACACTCCACGCGCCCTCACGCGCCGCCTGAGTGCGCGGCGCGTGGATCTCACGCGCGACGCGCGTTCGACGCCCAGGCGGCGCGTCGCCGCGCGTGGGGGCGCGTGCCGCCTCCCCCGGCGACGCGCCGCCGACCGTCTTGCTCGTCTCGTCGAGCCCAGTCCGAATTTGTGATTTAATTTTATTTTTATTGAACAAAAAATCTCGAAAATCACAAATTAGGGTAAAATCCGTGCTAATTAGGGCAAAACCTTTATGCGTTCAACTTCTAGGGTTATGGTTGCTCTGATACCACATGTTAGACGCAAATTGCGCAACCCCAAGATCTCCATAACCAAACAAGAACATGCATAATTGAGTAGAAAGATTAACGCACCTGTTTTGGGATCCATCAAACATAAAGCGGAAGCGAAAAGGATTACCCACATATTATCAAGGGGATCCACGCAACAAGTCCTTCTCCTCTATTGCCCTCTGTATCACTGGCTCAATGAGGCGGCCCCCCTGTGACATCCAGATTTTTCAACCCTGTCTTCGACTGAATAAATCGGGCATTTCATTGACGCGCCTATAGGGCTGTTCTCAGAGCTGATCACTCTCGAGATAACTAGACTATCTGGGGAAACCATTAAGAATTTTAAGGCAAATAGACTTGAGAATTCGACCAGGAATCGACTTCTCGACCGTGTTCATCTGTCGAGACCATTACGGCACTGATATAAATCGATTTGAGATCAGATACAGGTTGGTTCGATTGAGATGTGTAGCTAATCGTGGGTGACACCACTAAATTAGAAAATTCTCGGCGACCAACACTAGACTGATTTTCTTATCGTTTTGGTACCCTGTGTCCGTACTTGAATTCTCGAGATTTTCACGACAATCGAAAGTCGTTATTGAGTCGAGTGGGTTCATTGTGGCTCGAAGAAAATCGACCACGGGTCATTTGCACTGAAAAGTTCTGAAAGTTACCCGGTAGTTTAGGTCACGCTAAAAATACGTCGAATGGAAATTAACCGTGAATTCGAGCCCGATTTCAGAAATTGAAAGTTCTGTGGTGTCACGAGCTATTTTAGGAACGTTGACTCAGTCTCAGAAGATTTTTCGGAGATTCTGGGATTTTTTCGGAAAATCGATTCGGACGTCGCGGAAATTAACGGAAATTGATACGGGCCAAATTCAAGAAAATTGGGACTTCCAAACTGAACCTTTGAGTGTTAGAGACTTGCAGAAAATGGAATGAGAATTTACTTCATCGAAATTGGACTTCAATTTGGAGAATTTGTGAATAAATTGAGGCCAAGAAAGTGAAATTCGGAGCTAGGCATGAGGGGTGCAACATTGGTCATCAAAGTGAAATTGTTGTGGATTAACTTACAAGATTTAATTATAGGAGACAAGGAGATAATTATGTGGACTTGTGGGCCAAGCTATGATGATTTTAGATAAATATCTTGATATTTCTTCCCCCTCACCCACGGCTTCTCGAGCAAGCCTCAAGCGTCCCTCTTCCTTATCCGTTCGTTCTCTCTCTAAGTCAGTCTCTCTCTCTTTTCTTTCCTTCGAAGACCGTCTGCAGCTTTTCGTTTTCATTTTCCTTTCTCTCGGACGCCACAGCTTCTCTCTCTTTCTCTCTTGCTGCCCTTCTTCTCCACCGTTCGAACTCCGGCGCTCATCTCACGCCGCTGCTCCACCATTTTTGGCTTTCCCTCGGTCAACTCCAGCAGAATTCTCCAAGTGAAGCCAATTCGTTGACCTCCAAAGCTCCACCACCGAAGACGCACGCCCCTACTCCACTTTCATTTGTCTCGCCAGCGTTCCAACCTTCATCCATCTTCGCCTGCTTCTCCACCGAAGACTCACGCCACCACCGAAACTTTCTGCTCTCTGTTTTGCTGCTTCTACCTCCATTCGGTTTGTGAAGCCAAGCGAAGCGATCGCGCCAACAAAGACTCCATCTTCGTCCACCGAAGCTGCTCCACCCCTCGGCCACGCGTCCCCCACCACTTGGCGTCTTCACTCGCAGCACCGAAGCATTTCCCAAGCTCCTGCGGATGCCCTCACGCAGCGACATCCCATGGATTCGTGCAGCTCCATCCAGCGAATTTCGTGAGCCCATCTCCATCAAACACGGCCCAGCATCCAGCCCACACAAGTTCAGTTTCAGTTAGTTTTGGGAGGCCCATCTTCACAGCAATTTCGGCCCAACTCTTCATCAATCCAGCAGCAAGTCTTTAAGCCCAGTCTAGCAGCTCAGTAATTTGAGGCCCAATTCAACAGCCCAATCTTGAAACCCAAGCCCGCGAAGCAAGTCAGCCCAGCTCAGGCCCAAGTTCAGTCCAAGCCCAGAATTTTCTGTGGGCTTGCAAGGCTTTTAGACCCGGTCCGTGTGTTCGTCGATGCCGCCGAAAGTTCGGTTTTCGGCCGCCGTCGCGTCGCCGTTGCGCCGTCGTCACGGTGATCCAGTCACCGCTTTTAACCAAGTGAGTTTTACTCACTAATGCTTTATTAGTTTGCTAATTATGCCTTAGGGTTGGTTAGATTTAATTAAATGTAATTAGATGGTTAGATTAGGTTAGAACAATTAAATTAGTGACTTAATGATGCATGTTAGGTGGTTAGACCTAGTTATTAGCAAGTACAAATGTTTGGTTATTTATTGAATGTATCTCGGGATTTTTCCCGACCCGTTTCGGGCTCCAATAAGGCAATATGGGCCTAAATTGGATTTTTACTATTTATTTATTTAATTTTCGAAATTATTTATTTAATTATTTATTTTTCCGGAAATGCAACCGGGATGGCCAAAGGACCGGAATTTCGTGCTGATTATCGTGGTGCAACCCATTTATTTATTTGAGCTCTACGTTGTGTGGAATTGAATTTATTGTGGAATTTTAAGAATTGTCCTAAATTATTTGTTATTGAATATTTGATTGGTAATGGCCAAGCATGGGTATATAGCGCCAGTTCGTTGATGGGCTATATAGTAGGGAGAACGGTGAGAGCTAACTGAGAATGTTATCGGCTGAGACCAATCAGGTACGATGTTATTGGACATACGTGGTTCGGTGATTGAGAGTATCATCGGCGAAAACGGCGCCTTAAAGAACGCACGTAAATGACTTATAGACAGACGTGGTTCGGTGATTATGGAAATATCACTGGTGAAAACGACGCCTTAAAGAACTCACGGTGTTGTCTATAGCCGATGTCACCTTGGCGAAAACGGCGCCCTAGAAAGGACACGTGGTTCGGTGATCGAGGATATCACTGGTGAAATCGGCGCCTTAAAGAACGCACGGTGTCGGTGATCGGTATGTCATTGGCGAAAACGACGCCCGAGAAACACATGTGATTTGGTGAAAGAGTACACCACTGGGAAATCGTGGTATGAGTGGGAATGACCGAGAGAGGGTCTGATTGACATGTAATCGACTTAGTCGATTGACCAGTGCTTGATCGAAGATCGTGAATTGTTTGAATATCTGTGTTTAACCCTGAATTGCAGGTTGGAACGGAGGCCAAGGTAAGTCTTCTGACTGGTGTTGTGCTTAGGCAACCGTATGGCTTATTAGTTTATTAATCGAGTCTTAGGGGGTAGGACTCGCTGAGACGTGGTCTCATTGGTTATTAAATAACCATTTCAGGACCCTGAGGAAAAGCGGACGAGGAAGAACCTGAAGGGGAGAAAGTATTTTGAAGTAGAAGATGATCCAGAGAGGGATCTTGAGTACAACCCAGATGTGGATTGAGATCCCATCCCTTTTGTGCTGTAAATAGTATTGTAAATATACTTTAAGTTATGTTGTTAATGAAAGTGGGGTTGTGAATTTCAATATGAAAAATACGGCCTACTTTTCTATCCCATTGTTTTATTGTCTGGGGATTTATAACTGCTTCCGCATGCGTAATAAAAAGAAAGGGTCGGCGATAATTAGTCCTGGGATATCGCACTTTAATAATCGACCAAAGATTAAGGATGGGCGCGTCCCCGAGGATCGGGGCGTGACACCCCCTCACGTTTAGCGTTAGGTAAACGCCCCTTAGGTGAGGATACATGTGAGAATTAGGGTTAGAGGAGAGACTTGAGCACTATTTATAGAGTTTCCAGCCAGTCCCCCTCATTACGGGCCAGGCTCAACTCGGCCCACACTAGCCAGCCCATATTAGACTAAAATAGAAACCTTCTATCTCTCTTAGACCAGCCCTGTTTTATTGTAACCGTAAAAACAGTAAATTACAATATCAATTAATGTAGTCCACATTAGGAAAACTCTTACAGACCTTCTTAAGACCGGTTCAAGTGGAGCTTCATCTTCAAATTTAGTTTTGGAATCTACTTTATCATCCATCCCATTAGGCTTATCGGCTTTAGAATTTGAATTTTCTATTCCAACTTGTATAAGCTTTGTCTTTAAACCAACAATCTAACTCAATCATCCATGGTTTTTCAAGATCTAGTGGAATAATCTGATTTATCATAGATTCTGTAAACACCACATCTGTACTACAAATAATACTTTTAGTATTAGAATTCTACAGCTTATAACCTTTAACACCTTCCTTGTACCAAATAAATATGCACTTTTTTGACTTGCTCTCAAACTTGTTCCTCTTTTCCTTTGGCACAAGCACATACGCTTCATAGCCAAACACCCTAACATGGGATATGTTTGACTTCTTCCTAAACAATGCCTCGAATGGTGTCTGATCCTTCAAAGCTAATGTGGGGCACCTGTTCTTCAGATAACACACAAAGGCCACTACTTCTGCCCAAAATTAAGATGTTAAGCTTGCACCATTAACATACTCCTTGCTTTCTCCATGAGCGATTAATTAATCCTACTACCACCCTATTATGCTGAGTTGAATAGGGCATTGTTTTCTGCCTTGCAATGTCACTGGTTGCATAGAATTGATTAAATTTCGTTGAGCAGAATTCTCCTCCATTCTGATTGTTTTTTTATCAAATTGATTTGCCACTAAAGCTTTGAACTCACGAAATTTTTGAAATACATCATCTTTCCTTTGCAAGAAATATATCAACACATATTTGGAATAATCATTAGCAAAAAGAACATAATACCCTAATTTTCAAAACAATGCTACAGGCGTAAAACCGAAGATGTCACTACAGATTAGATCTAGAATTCCTTTAGCTCTCCCTCCTATGGATTTAAAAGATACTCAATTTTGTTTCCCATGTAGAAACTGTTCACAAAATCCAAAATCCATAGAACGGCGTGGGATTCCATCCACCATCTTCTTTGAGGTAAGGTATCACATTGAACAAATTAACAGTTTGTGGAGCACATTGTACCTTGGGCTAAAATTTAGAAATCATTTGTGTCATTATCCCTCGAATATATGTTAGATGTATGTTAGATGTATCCCATGATTTACAACTTGGTTTCATAAAGTAGTTTCACATTTGAGATTCCATTGACTTGCAGAGGCCCGAGTACTTGTAATTGACTGTTAGAAGATCAAGAGACCACCTTCGGGTCGGTACAGCGTCAACCACATGAACTGTTTTGGGGTAGGATTTGAAATGTTTATTGATGAATAGTAATTACTTCTGATTTGGCGCGGCTCTAGGAAGGATAAAATTGTCTCAAATAATGTACTAACTTCAATTTTTTTTTCCAAAAAAAAAAAAAAAAAGAAGATGGAAGCATACGATTTAAGAGTCAAGCTTCAATCAATAAAAAATTATATGCAAATATGTTAGCTTTCACGATAATGGCAGAATGGTAATAGTATCTAATCTAGCGGAGGAAAAAGGAAATCTACAGTACAAGGCCAGATGTATAAATTTTTGTGATACCTCGAGGAATGTAACTACACCACTCAAGCAAAGCCAGAGCAAGGCTAGTGCTCTGCGCGAGCTTCTTCATCCTCTTAAGTCTCAAAGTCCCAAAGCCCCGTTTTTCATTGTCACAGAATACACTTCACTTGTAATTTCTTCTTCAAGGCTTCCTTGCAAAGTCTAAAAAGCACTGTTTTCTTGATGCATGTTATCTCTCTCGATGGACAGTTGAGATGATAGTTCTTTTGTAAACGAAATTACAAAAGAGATGAGCGAGAAATTTCAAACTAACTGAAAATATGGAAATTAGTTCCATTTCGAATTTGTGGAATAAATGGAACATCCGAAGTTTCGTTATACTGAGCCTCTTGCTTCAAGTATTTCTTATTCTATTTGCATCCCTTAGGAAGAAAACGGCGAACCGGCCCATCGTTTTCCTCTTATGGTTGGCCTATTTGATGGCCGATTGGGTTGCTGCATTCACAATCGGTCTCATCTCTCACAACCAAAACATTTCGTGGCCTCGTGCAGCTGAAGTAGATAGAGCCCTTCAGGCATTTTGGTCCTCATTTCTCTTGTTACATCTTGGCGGTCCGGATACCATCACTGCCTTCTCCGTAGAGGACAGTTCACTTTGGCGACGGCACTTGCTCAATCTCATCTTCCAGGTTAGTGCCGCCATCTATGTCTTTGGGCAGATATTTCCAAGTGACAAGTCGCTAGCAATCCCAACGATGTTGGTGTTTTTTACTGGGGTCATAAAAAATGTGGAGAGGTTATTAGCACTTTATCTCTCAAGTCTCCCAATGCTTAGGGAAAAGATGATCTTGCAATATAACTCTACTGTTGATAAAGATAACGAGTTGATTGAAGAACTTAATGTTCAAGGGGATGAATATTCTAATGAGGAAAAAGCAAAGCTTGCTGAGAGTATTGTGGTGAAGCATGCTTACTATTATCATCAGATCTTTAAGTTCTTCCTTGGAGAACTAATGGTCCGAGATGCAGAACGCAAAATGACCCGCGAATGTTTCCAAAAAATTTCTGCAATGGATGCGCTGAGGGTAATATCAGTCCAACTTCAATTCATTTATGAGGTGCTCTACACAAAAGCGTTGGCAATCCATTCCAAGAAGAGCTACATTTTCCGCTTCATAGCCTTCACTAATGTTGTGCTGGCTTTGGTCTTGTTCAATCGCTTGAATAAGCATCGATTCACCAAACTCGACGTGGAAATTACTCATATGCTTCTTTTCGGAGGGATTGCTCTTGATGTGAGAAGTGTGTTCAAGCTCATTTTCTCTGATTGGACCGTTGCCAAAATCAAGTGGCATAAGACAGGATCACCTAAACTACCTTCATTTCCCCTCAAGTTGGTATTTGCCATGTCTGAACTAAGGAAGCCTCGATTCTCCAAGCGTGAAGCAAAGTCTAGTGCCAATGTTAGTTACACGATTTTAGATACACCATTTATATTACGAAGATGGTCAGAATCTATCTCTGCTTGCAACCTTTTATCTGAGAGCTTGAAGGAAAGTCCCAGAACGATGTATAAGGGTAATCAATGCTGGGGCGTCATCGTTTTTTCTGATATCTGTAGTTTTCCATTTCATATGGCTAAGAAAATCATCTCTCTTTTCCATCAAGCTGGCAAGACAATCACCAAAGGTTGTGGTCAGAAGAACATGGAAGTGATGATTGCGGATACAAAGCATGTGTCAAATAATCCCTTTATTAAGGAGCTATGGATCTTCATCTTTAAAGAGGTGAGACGTAAATCCGAGAACACAGATGATCTGATGGAGATGAAAAAGATATTTGAGGCTAGAGGTGATATGTTTCTCCATAATTGCGCGAGGGGGATCAATTGTGGTAATCTTTTAGAGTATGTTACCCCGGCGATTTATGACTTCAGTATTTTAACGTGGCATTTTGCTACTGAAATTTGGTATAACAGAGAGAAACAATTTATGAGCTACATAGCTAGAAATGACGAAAGGGAGTTCAGCAAGATCCTCTCCGACTATATGTTATATCTTCTTCTTAATCAGGCAAATTTGGTGTCTGCTATAGTGGGCATTTCCCAAATCACATCAGCAGCTACGTTGGCCGAGCTACGGAGGTACATCGATGATACAACCAAGGATGTGGAGGGGCTATGCAAGATGTTGTATGATGATCGGTTCGGACCCTTGGACCCATCCCCACTCAGCGCGGGGATCAAATTGGCTCAAGAGATGGAAAGCCTCGGGGAAATGAAGTGGAAGGTGATGAGCGGAGTGTGGGTTGAAATGTTGTTATATGCAGCAGGTCATACTAAGGTAGAGGAACATCTGAAAGTGCCCAACAAAGGTGGAGAGCTTCTAACCTTTGTTTGGTTATTGATGGTTCATTTTGGTTTTTACAACTACAAATGTGATATGCCAACGGATATGCCAAGTCCCTAAATCACAAGACTTCGTTGGCGAATTTATGATTCGGTACGCCCCTATCAATTCGATCAAATCATATTTTCTGGATGTTTACGTATAACATGAAGTAAGTTTTGTCGTTTTTTGTGATGGAAGCTATATTTGAATAAGCAATTTGTTGTCTGAAGAATTATCCAAAGCCATGTAGGTGATTTGGCATAAGCAACTCTTCGATCTTTTCTATGTTTGTATGAAGATGATCTTTCATTTATTTCTTCTGTTTCTTCGGATCTCATAATCTATTCTTTGATGATAGCTTATTATAAATGCTCTCAACACAAGTCGTGTCGAGAGGATGACATGTTAAATAGCTCAACCATGATTGAATTAATAATAGGAGCACTCTTGACCTAATGGAAACCTTTTTGGAAATGAGCTAATATCGGTGAGCGCGAGGTGTGTTTGTGAATCACTTTTAAGAAATTTTTCGATAGATGCATTGCATTTTCAAAGCATCCGAAAGCCTTCTTCTCAAGGTCACACTCCTCAGCAGGTTCGGCATTGCAGCTTTTTTGGAATGCTGAGGCTCGTTTAAGAAAAAGTTTTTAATTTCCTGTGCCATCTTCAATCACTCGTCATAATATCAAATTTACCCATTAAAGGAAAAAAAAAAGGAAAAAAAAAAAAACCACATCTGTTTTTCTTTCGCTTCTTCCTTCCTCTCTTCCTCACGCCCACAACCCGCGCTCGCTTCTCTTCCTCAAGCCCAGCGCTCGCTCTGTGAAACTACTGCAATTTTTTAGTTTCCGACTGGTGTTCCTATTTATATTTCCTTTTAAGTGAAAGTTTTGGGGTTTTAAGACCACTGATGCACTGTGAAACCACTGCAAGCAGGAAGCCTTTTTACGTATGATACTGGAAAATTATTGGGGAAAAGATATTGATTATAGTTTGAATTATTTTCTTCCAAGTGGATTCACCAGAAATTTGGATGCCAAAGCAACTCCATCGTTCAGGGTGTGTACTTTGTGAAGAGTAGCAAATATACTGTAAAATCAAAGCTTTATGTTTCTCAAACTCTACTTTTTATTAACTTATACTTTTTATTTCTGGACCTGTGGTGGCTGCTTTAAGAACATTTCATTGCTAGGAGTTTGAGCATATCCTTGATTATGACATTTGATGACCCTAAACTTAATCTTCTATGGAAGTGACACCCACATTTAAAGGCATTGCAATTTCTCCTTCCTCTTCTTTCTATATTTGCTTTGCTTTCTCTAGTGGTTCGAAGGAGTCCAGAGTGACAGACGCAAATTGGTTTGGAAATCTCTAGTTTATTAGAAATCCTCAGCGTTTCCTTTTGGTTGATAGTCAAAGCTTTGTGGCTCTTTTAACGGTTTGTTGTTCACGCTTGTTCTAATGGCTTATTGTTCTCTCTCACTTTTTTTCCCTAGTTCATTCATGTTTACAGAATTTGGTCATAGTTAATCTCATATTTTTTGCCTCTCAAATTTGTTCATGTTCATTTTATTATGAGATGGCAAGTTCATCAAAGGAAAAGGGCATATTGAAGCATGAAGATGAAGAAACTTTTTGCAACTTGTGATTTTGTGTTGTTTTTTGGGTAACATATGAATTTCAAGTGGAAATAGAGGCAAAAAAAGTGGATTTTGACGTGTCGCTTACTATAGATCCAGGAAACACAACTTCTAGTCTCTAATAAATATACGGACTAGCTTGTGTGCTGCTGCTTGTAGACGTCCGTAGTTATGTCTCTGTTACTATGATTGATGAAAGATGGGACGTTTTCTTGATCGAATGCTTAAGTGAAGCCTTTTTAAATAGTTTTGAAAATTGTTGTTGGAGCGTATTCTGAATTCTGAAGCTGGTTTCCTAATCTTTTTTTTTTTTTTTTAAGGGGGTAACAGTTGTGCAAATGGATGCTAAATCTCTGTAGAAGAACCTGAGCATGCTAAAGTCACCCAAAGACAGAGCACCCAAATCACCAGTGATGGAGTCTCCAAAGTTCTGCAAGAATTTGTTCAGAATGTGAGTGTTAAGTGCACCTTTTGAAGCATTCATCAGCCTCGCTGAAAGCGTGACCATCGACTGAAGAAGTGAAGTCTATTTGGTCTTAGTCTTTAGCCTTTGGTACATTGCAAGGTTTCAAGTGCTTGTAGCTTCCGATTCCAATAGTCCCTTTGGTTTCTGTAGTTTTATCAAGGCTGTTAGGGTGGACAAATTGAATAATCAATGAAACATTAGTCTTTGGTGTATTATGAAGAGTGTGAACATGTAAAGTACTATAGATCAGACAATTTACCCATCAAAGGGAGCCCTCGCTAGATCTGGCAAGGGTAGCTCTCGCAGAGGCTTGCCCTCGCACAACTATCTCACCTGTGGCAAGGGAGGTCAGCCAGCCTAACCATGGCCTATGAATGGCCACTGGCCAAAGGAAGAAGGAATTGAGAAAAAAAATTAAAAATTAAAAATATTAAAATATTATTAAAAGTTGTCCACGTTGGCATTAGTCATTCCACGTAAAACGGCCAGCATCCATGTCAATGAATTCTAACCAAAATTGATCAAATTGACTCAATTGAAAAAAAAAAGTGAAAAGATTTAGGATTTAATTGGTAAAAATACAATAAGCTTATGACTTTTTGGACAATTTTCCTAATCAAATTTTAAAATAAAAGTAAAATGAGACCATCTCTCTCTCTCTTTAAATTCTGATTTCATTGCTGCTGTTGGAGCTAGAAATTCGATTCAAGTGGATGAAGAAGAATTTAGCTGGATAAATGTAATGCTAACCAAATAGAAGAACATATTGATTTGCCAATAATGTTCCCGGACAAAATATCTTTCACCGAAGGTTGAATCTTTGGTTTTTTTGTGTATTGGTGCGTCATCGGAAATGAAGCGACTAGTTCTACTCTAATGGTGATAATTTTTCAACTATAAAGTAAATTTAATTACTTGAAAGTAAAATGCGGGATAAAAGACAACTACGAAAGTGATAAAGGCAGAAAGTAACAAATATATCATGTTCTTTGATCATTTTTTTCGGTCCTTTACAACTTCTATTCGGCTATTTATAGCCATGTAAACTGAATAACTGTCCGACGATTATTGCTTTAATTTCAAATAATTCCCAGAGTAGTCGGTGTCCTCAACAACTGTATTGTCTCGTCCACGAATAGTTGACATCGAGTGCTTCGGGAACTGTCCCTTTCTCATCCTCTTCTGTCCAAATGGCTGTTGATGCCGAGTCGTCAGTAACTACTACTGTTGCTATTTCTAAACTCTCATGGCCCGATATATCCACTATAAGCCCAATGGGCCTTATTGACTATTAATCAGCCCGCGGAGTACTTTTGGTGTCAACACCTATCATTAAGATGATTTAGCCCAAAAACCAAATGTATGAGCGATTTAATTTTAGTTGAGCAAGTTTCCATTTTTCGTTGGGGGTTGCAGGTGACTAGAAACCGTGTCTTTCTTTCTTATCTACTCGATGTTTGTTTTAAAATGAAAAAGCACGCCAATAATGGAATCCTCTCCTTGCCTTGCATAGCTGGTTACAGCCAAATGTAGTTCGCAAAAATTGATAGGGCACAATGATCGATGTCCACATTTCTTGGATACCTAGCAATTTTGCCGTCCTATGATGGGGTTGCTAGGGAGAAACCTCGGACCATATAACAGAAGAATAATGCCGATGAATGATTATTAGTGGTGTGAGTGATTTGTCTACGACAAGCGCGAGGAAGTGTGCATTATGCTTAGATGGCTAAGAATATTTTACATGAATTGCCACATCAATTTAGACGACTAATCTGCAATTATACACGGATTGGATTGAGAAAGAGACGGAATGGCAGTGCTACTCTTCTTGTTCTATCAGCTGTATGACACCAATCTCTAGGTATCATATGCTTGCTAATCTGCAATTATATACGAATTGGATTGACTATAGTCAATGAGGTTAAGACTCCGGATCCAGATTACTGTAATAAAATAAGACTGGTAGCTGACTTAGTAATATGGTTTCTGTCCTTCGAGAAAGAGACGTGACGGAATTGCTGCTTGTCTTCTTGTTTTTTCAGCTGTAAAAAATTTGGTCGGATAATTGAATCCTTTATAATATTTAATGACTTATGATCCATTCTTCAGAAAATATATAGGAAATTATCAAATAAAGTGGATTTTCTGATTTTTCGGCTCAATATATTAATAATTAATGCATGCAAACCGCCCATGCATGTACATCAATTATAAAGAATTGTATAAGACTCCTTTATAAAAAGGTTAACACAATCCTAAGATTGTTCCAAGTGAGAAGTACTTGGACCCAAATGTAACTCCATCATATCGTAACCAAACATGTATATTGTAGCCAATTGGTTGGGTATATATCAGAATTTTCAATCCGAATGTTTGTCTGATATTTTGTAGAACTATTAAGTCCTTCGAATAGGTTTTGATGTAAAATGACGATATATATCAAAGAGAGTAGTTTATATGTAGATTTGAACCATATGATTCGTCAAGTTTTTTATACTTGAAATGGGTAAGGAAAGGTAACTAATGTAATTGCCTCCTTTGAACGTAACCCATACATAATTATAAATTTAGCCTGTCAAGATGTTAACTTTAAGTCAATTTGAGAGGATTTTATTTTCCAGCTATGGAGGATAACCTATTTATCCTTTACCAACACTCTCATATAACTTGTTAAACAGTATCTTGTTCATTAATAATATCAAGCGTCTTGTTAGATGTGATATCACCAAACATTTCACTAAACTTGTCATGGACACGGAAGTTTGGCAGTTCAACATTCAAGTAATTAAAAATGGATATGCTAGTAAAATTGAAAGAGAACCAATTTGACCATAAAACATCCACCTGACTCAAACCACACATGTAATACTTTTTTTTTCTTTCATTTAATGCATGATATACAGTAAATGAGCAATAACCAATAATCTTTACGAGTTTTCTTGCACGACAAATCTTACATTCTTCTAGATAATTAATCTATATATAAAGAGGGAAAAAGATTAGAAATGAAAGAAAAGGATATTTGCCCAACATGGACAAAAGGTAAACGGGTGAGGAAAGAGAAACCCCTTTATATGGACAAAACTTATTTAGCTCATGCAATCTTAACTTAATAACAACAACAACAACAATAATAATAAAAGATAAAGAGAGACTCTTGGTTTGTGGAAAACCAACTTGTCAAAAACAGATTCCTGAAAAATTGAACCGATACTTGAATGATCGAATACCGAAAACGAACAAAGAAACGTGCCTAGTAAACATGTAACCGATCGAAAGATATATCACGGAGATGGAGATACTTTGTTCGCCACAAATTAAGAACCGTTGCAGTCTCAGAGGAATCGTTTGAAGCCCTAGAGTTCCGTTCTTTAAGAGGGAGTAAACTATTTCCAAGGGAAAGAAAAAAAGAAGTATACTTTCTCTTTGAAACGCTACAATTAACGTTCTCCCCTTATATATATATATATATATATATATATATATATATATATATATATATATTGCAGTTATTTTCACTTAGAAAATAATTGCCCCTTCCTCTTATGGGCCCTTTTCTTAGGGGTGAGCATCGGTCCAGGGTCAACCCTAGATCGACCCCTGGACCGGCCCAACCTTATCGGTCCCGGTCGGTTCCTAGGGAGATTGGGTTGGTCCTTGTTTATAGAATTCCTGGACCAATACTATGCAGGTTGGTCCTCAGTCCTAAGAGTTCCGAGTCGGTCCAACCCGGACCAACCCTGACTATATATATAATATTACTTATAATTTTTTTATATAGAGAAAACCTTAAAATAAATGGCGTCAACAATATTAAACAGCTCTTTGGTGAGGAGTTCAAGTAATTTTATATTGTTCTTTAATAACTTAAATTTTTAATGTCTTTTACAGCATTAATAGTCATAATTTACGAAGGAGAAAAATGTTTTTGTGAGGAGTCCTTACGGCATCCAAAAAGGCATAAACAGTTCCTTATGGCATTATCCTCTAATATTCGTTCTCTTCTATCTTATTTGTCTTCTTAGTCTTCAATTTGCCAAAATCGAAAGAAACAACGTCTTCGCTTACCACTTGACACTCGCCTCGCTCGCTTTGGGTCACTCATGCCACTCACCGCTCAATACTCGTTTGGCTTGTTGCTTCCCGCTCGACATTCGATGCTCATTTTGTTCAATGCTCACCCCACTTGACCCTCATCGCTTGCTTTTCTTAGCTAACCTCACTCATCATCGAACCCATTGGGTTGGTATGGTCCTCGGTTGCCCTTTTAATGAGTACAAAAAATGAAATAAAAAATTATTGATTGGTCTTGAGTTGACCCTGAAACCGGACCAAACTCATTGGATCAATTCGGTCCTCAATTGCTTTTTTAAGGAGAACAAAAAATGATAAAAATTTATTGGTTGGTCTTGGGTTGACCTTAAAACCAGACCAAACTCATTGGGTCAGTTCGGTCCTCAATCGCTTTTTTAAGGAGTACAAAAAATGAAAAAAAAAATTTATCAATTGGTCTTGGGTTGACCCTGGAACCGGACCAAACCCATTGGGTCGATCTAGTCCTCAGTCCCAAGCTCAATAGGATCGGTCCTCGGTCCCAAAATTTGAAAACTAGTATTGTACGGGTTGGTCCTAAGATTAGGGAGCGGACCGGCCCAACCCGGACCATGCTCACCCCTACATTTTCTTATGGGCTAAATTTGGCCCAACATGGGCGGACAGGCTTGACTTGGCCTATTAAATAAAAAACTCATCATCTCCCACTTGCACATAATGGGCCAAACAGAACTCTTTCTTCACCTCTCTACAACATTCATACTAGTAAATAATCTGTGCGATCGGTATACTTCGAGAGCTTGTTGCCATACATTTATTAGGAATATATAGCAGCTCATAACGATCATCACATTTTTTTAGTAAATATAGTAATGGGTACTCTAGATCGATTGATCACATTTATATCTCTCTTGATCTCTTTTTAATAATGATAAATTGTATTCAAAATTATGATTATCTCAAAACAATCATAATTGGTCAACCAGTAAATACAAAACTAGAATGTAATTCTCCAAACTCGATTTTCCTCTTTCCTTGAAACTCTTAATTTCAGTTCAACTTACTTTTCTAGAAATGCCTCATTAGATTGAATCAATTCGTGATCATTGGCAACATTCTGAGATAGAAAACATTGAATAGAAATCTTGAGAATAAGTAAAAGTTATAAGGACACTTAATTGAGGAAAAGAATTCCTCAAGAGTCTCACACGGTATAAAAGTTAAGATCAAAACTTTTATCACTTTTATTAGTCGCCTCGTGCATACGTAGTATGAAATACAATTGTGGTATTAATTCCTTTTCCATGGAGCGTATGTCTACACTTTCAATACCATACAAATGATAGTTTAGATATACCTAATGTCTAACTTGAGTTCATGTATCTACACTTTCATTATCATTTTTTTATAAGTCTTTTTACGCAAGCTCTCGATAGTTAATGTTATAAACAATGAAAATGATGAATATGGGAAAGTTGAGAACTAGAAACTTTCAACTTCTAAGAAACACAAGGAGACCAAAGATAACGATGATGCAAATAGATGAAGAAGTGTTTTATCTCGTTGGGGCATGGTGGACAAAGTTTATGCCTATTGAACTGCCTAATCTGATCAAAATTCGCTAAGAGCGTAAGTTGTTGAATTGTAAGCCAACTGATTGATTGAGTCGTTCATCTTCACTCTAAAATTCCCATGTTAAAATTTGAGGATGTGATTGCCTTTCATGTTTTTCTCGTGAGATTTACCACCTTGAAAAATAGAATTCACTACTAAAAGAGTTGAGAGACTTGAAGGGGAAAATATCTTCCATTGACAAAGCTTCAAAATTCGTCTCATCAATAGTGCAATCAACAACCTTTTAGTTAGATTTAACATTGACCAAAATATGATGAATATACACGAGCTGATCCAGTTTACAACCCACCTCATACCTCATAGTAGTTCAAACAAAAAGAAGTCATATCTACTAGAGCACTACGTCTGAGACATAAACAGAAGCGAACGCATGAGGAGATGAAAGCATGTCACGTTCACACACACGAAAAATCCCCCGTTGTCGTTATCCATCAGCCAAGCAATTACCAAGAATCCCTCATTATCCGACAAAACAAGTACGATCCAAAGAGATAGCGGCCACTCCCCCGAAAGTCTTGGTCTTTTTTAAAGTATTTTATGGAATAATTGTGGACATGATCTCTTAAAGTAAATAGTGGGGGGAAAATAAGAACTACTTGACTTTATGTAAACCTTTTCAAAAGAACTGTTTGGACTAATTGTGGAAAGGAAAAAAAAAGGTCCATCATTGCCCAAATGATACATAAACCTTGACTCGATTGAGACTTAGCAATGGCTTTGAGCTAGTATATTCTGAGATACTCTTTATAAAATTGATGCATAAAATATTGTTGGATTTTCATTTATAAGACATTATATATTCTATGTCACGTGATTTTATGTGATATAGTTATGTGTTATAGGGTCAAAAATTAATTGTTTGTAATCCAAACTAAATTGTAATCAATACCCACATGCTCAACTCCCAGTAAGAGATCAACAATCCAAACATTCATTATGTTTGCAAATGCCATATGCTCAGAAAGATAGGGTGGAAGTATGCATGGGAAGAAACCAAAATGCAAGGACTCACATAGCAATAGGAAATGACGATACTGCAAGAAAGGGATTGAAATAATGTTGTTGTGTCATATCATTTAACTTGTCATTAACGAGAATCAAGGATTCAATTCCATTCGTGGTCTCGCAATATCAGTAATTATTTAACCTATAAACCAAAAGTGGGTCTTAATTAGATGTCCCTCTATTTTTATGCGGTCCCATTTCCCTATCACTTTTTATAATTATTTTTACCCAAGCTCTTGACAGTGAATGGTATAATAGATGAAATGGACGAATAAGGGAAAACTGAGAACTAGACATTTTCGACTTCTAAGAAACACAAGTAGACTAGAGATAACAATAATTCAAAAAAATGAAGAAGTGTTTTATCTCGTTGGGGCATGGTGGAATAAGTTTGTGCCTATTGAACTGCTTTATCTGTTCAAATTTTGCTAAGTGCATAATTTATTGAATTGTAAGCCGACTAATTGATTGAGTCGTTCATTTTCACTCTAAAAATTCTATGTTCAAATTTGAGGATGTGATCGCCTTTCATGTTTTTCTCGTTAGACTTACCATCTTTAAAAAATGAATTCACTACTCAAAGAGTTAAGAGACTTGAAGGGGAGAATATCTTCCATTGACGGAGGTTCAAGATTCGTCTCATCAATAGTACAATCAACAACTTCCTTATTATATTTATGCTTGTCTGGTCACTTTTATCTCTTATTGAACATAGACCAAAAAATGATGAATACGCACGAGCTGATCCAATTTATAATCCACCTCATACCTCACATTAGTTCAAGCAAAAATAAGTCATATCTTCTGGAACATTACGTCCGAGACATAAACAGAAGCTGAAGCATGAGGAGATGATAGCATGTCACGTTCACACACACGAAAGGTCCGCTGTTGTCATTATCCATTGGCCAAGCAATTTCCAAAAATCCCTCGTTATCCGACAAAACGAGCAAGATCCAAAGAGGCAATGGCCATTCTCCTGAAAGTCTTGATCTTTTTTTAAGTACTTTATGGACTAATTGTGGACATAATCTCTTAAAAGTAGATAATGGGGGGAAAATAAGACCTAAGTGACTTCATGGAAGACTTTTTAAAAGAACTTTATGGACTAATTGTGGAAAGGGAAAAAAGGGGGGGTCTATCCTAGCACGGATAATACATAAACCTTGACTCGATCAAGACTCAGCAATGGCTCTAATCTAGTTTATTCTAAGATACTCTTCATTAAATCAATGCGTATAATATAGTTGGATTTTCATTTATAAGACATTGTATATTCTATATCACATGGTTTTATGTAATATAGTTATGCATTGTAAGGCCAAAAAATCAATTGTATGCATTCCAAACTAAATTGTAATCAATATCCACATACTCAACTCCTAGTAAGAGATTAGAATCCAAGCATTCATTATGTTTGCTAGTGCCATATGTTCAAAAAGATTGGGTGGAAGTATGCATGGCAAAAAACCAGAATGCGAGGACTCGCATAGCAATAGGAAATGATGGTACTGCAAGAAAGTGATTGAAATATTGTTGTTGTGTCATACCATTTAACTTGTCATTAAGGGGACTCAAGGATTCAATTTCACTTGTGATCCGGTCATATCCTTAATCATTTAGGCTATTAAAAAAAATGTGGGTCTTAATTAGATGTCCCTCTATTTTTATGCGGTCCCATTTGCCATAGTTTTCAAAAAAACGAAACTATCACTTTTTTTTAACTATTTTTGTCCAAGCTCTTGACGATGAATGGTATAATAGATGAAAAGGACGAATAAAGGAAAATTGAGAACTAGAAATTTTCGTCTTCTAAGAAACACAAGAAGACCGAAGATAACAATAATGCAAAAAGATGAAGAAGTGTTTTATCTCATTAGGGCATGGTGGACAAAGTTTATGCCTATTGAACCACCTAATTTGATCAGATTTTGTCAAGAGAGTAAATCATTGAATTGTAAGCCAACTAATTGATTGAGTCGTTCATTTTCACTCTGAAAATCGCATGTTGAAATTTGGGGATGTAATTGCCTTTCACTCTACCTTTTAATAAATAAGGAATCATCAAAATATATGTGTATATATTCTTGTAGTCAAAATTATATAAGAGAAGAGTGATCATATTCAAGCAATATAACTATTGGTAATTTTATTTTTATAAATACGATGGAATTTTATACGACTTTAATTGTCTATCTGCATACGATTTTAAAGTCAAGTTGCAGTCAACAAAAAATGATTCGCAAATAACTTGTTTTCATGATGATGGTAGAGTGGTAATACTAAATGGAGGAAAGAGGAAAGATGCGGTAGAATGCTAGATTGATTCTTGCGATGCCTCCGGGATTCTAACAAGACACTGAAACTGTCCCCAAAAAACGACAGCACTCGCACTACTCGCGGAAGCAGAGGTAGCGCAAGGCCAGTGCTCTGCACGTGCTGCTTCATCCTTCCAATTCCAATGTCCCAAGCATTAGTCGTATTCTCTTGCCTATGCGAGTTTCTCTCTACCTCATGGTATTGTCCACCTTTTCCTTTTACAAACCCTAAACCCTAATCTGCTTTCCTGTTTCTTTACTCAGCTCCCAAAAATGGAAAAATCACAAAAAACAAAAATTACGGTATGCCATGTGTTCTCTGGAGGGCATCTGGTCTCCATCAAATAAGATCTTCACCGAAAGCATTTCTTCAGCGATCTGGAGGTATCGAGATTTTCACCGACATGAAGTGTGATCATAAGTTTTCCTTCGGGTGGAGAGCTGTGTGATGTTCTCGATAGTTTCTTAGTAGCAAATCAACCTCTCCCGGTATTCGGTTGCGGTTTCTTCAATTTGTCTTCGTTTGGCTGATGAGTCATTGGAGTGGAAAAGGTGAATCTGGGTGGGTTTGGAGATGCGGATAGTCTGGATCTGAGACGCCATTGGAATAAGATTTCAAAGTTAGTGAAAATGGAGAGTAAGGAGGAAAATGAGATGAGAGTGGCCGCATTATGTAAAAGTCTGGGGCATTTGTGGTCTGAAGAAGATGTAGTCCAGGTGTCTGATGAAATACCTCAACAGAAACGAGAGGAATGCAGTCGAACTCTCTTCGGAAAATTGTATTCTAAACCAAATGTGAACTATCCAGCATTCGTCACTAAATGAAAAAAGCATGGAAATCAGAAGAGGTTATATGTTCCCAGAAGGAACCGAGGCTATTCAGCTTTGTATTCCCAACGGAGGAGGAAAAGCAGCGAATCAAAAGGAACTCACCTTGGTCTTACTCCACGAATCGATTGTTCGAAACAGTGTCTCCCGAAGTTCCCGAACACTTTGCTATGATTTCACTAAGGACGAATTCTGGGTGCATATTGGAGGAGTTCCCCCTGGGTGGAGAATAGAAAAAGTGTTTAATGAATTGGGGAAAAGGGTGGGAAATGTAAAAGAAGTTCAACTCGACTCAACAACTAATGCTCAAAACAGAGGAGGAAGCGTTAGAGTTGAGATTGATCTGAACTCACCTTTGAAATCAGGAGCTATTAAGGATATTGGCAATAGCTAGCTTTGGGTGGAGTTCAAGTATGAGCGCCTCCCACACTTCTGTTTCTCTTGTGGCCGAATTGGCCACTATGCAACTGACTGTCTTGAGATTCCATATGCAAACTCACCTTGGGCAATGAACAAAAAGGGTTATATGGACCCTGGTTGAAGGCGAAAACAAGTGATCATAGTCCCTATTGGGATGCATTTTATGGGAATATGGAAGAAGAATTAGTAGTGGAAGAAACTATACTGTTCAATCCAATCCATCGAGGGGTATGCACTTAAGTGATCAAGAGCCAGTATCAAATTTGCAAATAGTAGCATGCAGCAAAAAGCGAACAGTAGGCAGCCCAGACAAGGAGGAAAACCTAGCAGAAGTACCTATTGCAGCAGGAGTCCGAGATCGTGGAAAACAAGTACTACACACTGAAATTCAAAAACCTTTGTTATCAAAAGTTGGAAATAGCAACAAGAATTCTATGAAACTACAAAAGGCCAAAAAACAGAAATGCCTACCAGCAACACCCCCAATCCTTACAGATGAAATAGAACTCATGGAGACCCTGGTGCAACTGGTCCAAGAAGGACAAGAATGGGCTTTGGTAGCTAGCCCTAATAAGCCACCACAGAAGCCATGAAAATAGTTAGTTGGAATTGTCAGGGGCTGGGCAACCCCCTGACAATCCGAGAACTAAGAGCTATAATAGCTCTTGAAAGGCCTAAGCTACTCTTTCTCATGGAGACAAAAAATAAAGCAGTCACGATGGAAAAGATTTGTAAAAAACTTCAGTTTCAGAAACTACACTTGGTTAATCCAACAGGAATAACAGGAGGTTTGGCAATCATGTGGCAAGAGGAAATTGATTTAAAGGTAAATGCAAGTTCTAAACAACTCATAGACGTGCAATGTATTGATCCTGAAAGTAAACAGCTTATGTAGATCACCTTTGTCCATGCATCTACTGATTTTGGTGAGCGTCTGGAATTATGGCATGTGCTGGGAAATATTAAGCCTTTGTCTTCTCTTCCCTGGATCTGTATAGGAGACTTTAATGAGATTCTATATGTATGGGAGAAAGTGGGAAAAAAAGGAAGCGGATAATAGAAGAATTGCAGCGTTTAGAACCATGATCAATGATCTATCCTTAATGGATGTAGAATGTCATGGCTGTGCATTCACATGGACAAATAACAGGGAGGGGGCAGAGTTGGTTAAAAAAAGACTTGATAGAGCACTATGTTCTCTAGAATGGCGAGTTACCTTCCATGATGCCGAAGTCCAGGCCCTTCCAGCCATAGGATCGGACCATAGTCCCTTAGTTCTCGATCATGCCACTGGAGTAAGAAGAAAGACAAAGCGGTTCGAATGGAAGTTTTCTGGACAGAACATACAGATTATTAGGCAATTATTCAGCAAGCATGGGCAGAGAACTCCAGTCAAATAGCCCCATTTGCGGAGAAACTAGGGAGAACATCACAAGCATTAACTAAGTGGAGGAAACGGCACTTCTCAAATGCCTACACAGAGATCAAAGACCTAAAGCAAGCATTAATAGGTCTGATGAATCAAACAGATTAGCACACAAGAAAGCAGACAAGGCAGCAACTTATCAGCAAAATAGACATTCTCAGAAAACAAGAAGAACAGTTAAGGGAATGAGATCACGCATTAAATGGCTTCATTGGGGGATCGAAATACACAGTTTTTCATGCTACAACAGTCAATAGAAGAAAACGGAACCGGATTTCAATGCTGCAATTAGAGGATAACAGATGGTGCGAGAACCCACGATGATACGAGCACACATTCAATCTTATTATGAGAATCTATACGGGGATCGATGGTCAGCGATATTACCAGCCTATCCTGAACCAATGCCCAACCCCAATAACAGATAATATAAACGAAAATCTGGTGGTAGTACCTACATTGGAGGAGATCCATGCAGCAGTGTTTCAATTGGGAGCCTATAAGGCTTCTGGCCCTGACGGTTTCAACGGACTTTTCTATCAACAATCATGGGAAACTATAAAACCTGACCTGATGCAGCTAGTACATAAGTTCTTCCAGACAAGTGTTCTCGACCCCCGGATCAACCAGACCCACATTGTGCTGATTCCCAAAGTAAAAAGTCCTGAAAATATTAGTCAATTCAGACCCATTAGTCTGTGCAACTTTAGTTACAAAGTTATATCAAAAATTTTAGCCAACAGACTAAAAAGATGGCTGCCACTTATCATTGAACCAGAAAGCGAGGGCTTTTGTCCCGGGAAGGCAAATTCAGGACAATATCTTCATCGTACAGGAGGTACTGCATCACCTACGCAAAACAACAAGGAGGAAAAAGCATCAGGCCATCCTGAAACTGGATATGCAGAAAGCATATGATAAGATAAAATGGGATTTTGTGAGAGATCTTATGCTGCACATGGGGCTTCATGTCAAATGGGTTTCTTTAATTATGCAGTGCATCTCAACAGTTACCTACAGTGTAAAAGTTAATGGAGAACCTACCTCCTTCTTCCATCCTTCGCGAGGCCTTAGACAAGGTGATCCACTTTCACCTTATATCTTCATTCTAATGTCCAATGTGCTAACCTGGATGATGAAAAAAGCATTAGAAGATGGCACACTAACAGGAATACAGCTCAACAAAAATTGCCCTAAGCTATCACATTTAATGTTTGCTGATGATGTCATCTTCTTTCTGGATGGAACTATATCAGAGTGTCAGAATGTAGCTCAAGTACTAAATCAATATTGTTATGCTACGGGCCAAGCAATCAATTTAAATAAATCAGGAGTTTATTTCAATAGTAGCTGTCCAGCAGTGCTAAAATAGAATCTAGCTACAGAATTGAGAGTTCCTATCCTACAGAGAACAGGAAAGTATTTGGGCATACCTGCTGAATGGGGACAATCCAAAAAGGAGTTTTTTGCATGGATCCTGGCCAGAGTAAATTCAAAATTAGCAAGATGGAAAGAAAAATTATTGACAAAGGCAGGCAAGGAAGTGCTAATCAAAAGTGTGGTACAATCTTTACCTACCTATGCAATGTCCATTGCCCGTATCTATCTACAAAGCCATAGAACAACGAATAGCATCATTCTGGTGGCAAAATGGCAATGCAAAAAGAGGGTTGCACTGGAAAAGCTGGGAAATATTGAAGACTCGAAAGGATGCAGGGGGTTTAGGGTTCAAGGATCTACTAACCTTTAATAGAGCCATGCTCGGCAAACAACTTTGGAGACTAGCCACCTCCCCTTCAGCTCTATGGAGCAGAGTGCTAAAAGGGATTTATTTCCCCAATAGTGACGTCTGGACAGCTTCGAAGGGACATCGACCATCATGGAGTTGGCACAGCTTGATGCTAGGCAGAGACACCATAAAGGACAACATAATATGGTCAGTAGGTGACGGAGAATCTATTCGTATTAGAGAAGATAGATGGCTAACGCAAGGTGTAATAGGAGGCCAACCAAATCAGACAGAGCCTAAAATCGTATCTGAATTGATAAATGCAGAGCACATAGTATGGAAACAACAGTTTATTTTTCAACTGTATGATGAATCAATTGCAAATGAGATATTAGCAACCCCTATATGTCACCAATCAAAGCCAGATATGTTGATATGGACAGGCAACAAAACAGGGCAATACTCTGTTAAGAGCGGATACAACAGAGCACGGGAAACAACAGGTAAACCATAACAGAACAGACCCTCCTGTTCTTATCAACCACCGCGTACCTTATGGACTCAAATTTGGAGTCTGAATGTGCCACCAAAAGTTCGATCTTTCCTCTGGAGCCTATGTCAAAATGCCCTTCCTACGAGGGAAAACCTATATAAAAGAAAAATTATTACTTGATCCATTATGCCCCTTCATTGGTCGAATATTGAAACTACGAACACATGTTGTTTCTATGCAAGTGGACGAAGAGAGTATGGGAAGAACAGATTTTCGACAAGATAAGACCAGATGGAAGCATCAGTCGAACAGATCAGTGGATTGTCAAAACTTTTCAACGAGATCAGAGTTTACCTGGTCGAGCACAGCAAAGGAACAACAAGCGTTCTTCAGCCAAGGAAAAATAAATAGAAGCAAAAACTCAACTGATCTAACAAAACCTGACCAATGGAGGCCTCCGGAAGGGGATGAGCTGAAATTAAATGTCGACGCGGCATGGTGCTCCGGTGACTTTCTCGGCTCTGCGGCGGGTATCGTTCGCGATCAGGAGGGAAGACTTCTCGAGGGTTTCGCTGCAACGATTAGGGTTTCCTCGGCATGTGAAGCGGAAGCCCAGGCAATCTTACACGGGATCTCCTATACGCACGAACTCAAGTCGTCTCACGTGCAAGTCTTCGGAACACGAACAGGGAAGTGGATTATTGAAAGCGACAGATCTTCGGTCGTGGACATGATCATGGGCCGGGCTGAACCAGCTTGGAATCTTAAGGAGATAGTGCAGTGGTGCCGAAATGGGCTCAGCAGAAATTCAAATATTTTGGTGACCCATTGTCCTCGCCAAACAAACGCAGCTGCGGATTGGATAGCAAGGAAACATCGCCTACAGTCTCTTCCACGTAATTGGCTAAATTCCCCCCCTTTTCCACTATGGAATATTTTATGTGCAAATCTTTCCCCATCTGCTTTATGTAAGTCTCCTCTATAATTAAGCAATAGAAAGCTATCTTTTGACCAAAAAAAAAAAAAAAAATGTCCCAAGCATTGACACTCTCCAACATATTGCCCACCCCCACCTCCTAATCACTTGCCTTCATATTTTAGTAAAAAAATTTCATTATTACTTTGAGAGCAAGAGAGATCATATACACATTCCAATGATTATCATCAAAATTTTGGGTATATATTGAACTTTTTAAATGATCACTAGAGTTATTTGAATCGTATCTACTAATGTTAATGTGCAATTACCATTGTGATAGAAATATCTACTAATCTTTAATAATCTTGAAATCACGATATACAATGTTGATGAACAACTTAGCGTAAGAAGATGATCTCTCATTTGTTTCTTTTGTTACTTAAAATCTCATTATCCCTCTCTTTGTTAGTAGCTAATGATATATGCTCACAAAACAAGTCGTGCCGAGAGGAGGACATACTGTTATTGGCTCAACCTTGATTGAAGTAATAAGGGGAGCACCCTTGAACTGATGGAAAATTTTGGGAAATAAGTTAAATTTGGTACATAACTCAAATAATCTACTTAGTTTATCACTCGAAGTAATGACACCAATTTGGAATGTGATTGATCGAAGACGAATATATTGATTTTCAAAGACAATTTAATTAACATCTCTTCTTGAAAACATTGTATTCAGAACGAATACTTAGATAAATCCCTCGACACGGCTATCAATGAACTCATCTGCACTTACTTTTAGAGAATTATTGAAACTTGCATAAATTAAACTATATTATGTCTCTGAAACGATGATAATAAGAGAGAAATAATTCCATCAAATCAAATAAACCTATGAAGTATGCTGAAACTGAAACGAATAATGTATTTTGGTAGGTTGTGCTTATTTGATTTAGAACGAGTTTGAGCTTGATCAGTACCTTCGTTTCCATTATCGATCATGTCAGAAGGGCGGGTGAGACTTTAGTCATGGACAGCAATTATATCATGTTAGAAAAATGTTATTGTGTCAGATCAATAAAGTTGTCATTAAAGAGAATCAATGATTCAATTCCATTTGGGTCCAGTCACATCAGTAATCACGTTAAGGGTATAAACAAAAGTGGGATTAATTACATCTCCCTATGTTTTTATGTGGTCCCGTTCACCATACTTTTTTTGAAAAAAGAAATTATCATTCTTGTATTTGGATTTTGAAAACCAATCGACCTAAAAGATATTACGTGTACATATGGGCACAAAGAAAGGGAGACTCTCCACATGGGTCAAAATTTATCCTCATTATGAATTAATAATGTGGATGGATGCTGGTGGTGTCGACTAAATTAACAAGGTTTGGAATTTGAAAAAAAGCACTACTGGCTAAAACAATGTATGTCCCCCGTGATTCAAAATTCGGGCTAAAGTCTTTTAGTCTTTGTCCATACCAATTATTGTATGCTTCAATTTCTTTACTGTCGGTCCGTGAACAATTCTCTTTGTCAAAGTATTCTCCTAAATTCTTTTTTTAAATCCGAACATATAATGTAATTCACCAATTAAAAACTTAGTTTCATGCAATTAATAATACAGAAGAGTAGGACCCCTTTTTTCTAAATATTTCACAGAAAGCATAAGTTATAGAATCTTAAGCCAACTAATTGATTCAGTTAGTTCAATATCACTCTGAAATCCCCTGTTGAAATTTGAAGATGCGATCCTCTTTTTATTTCTAATGTTTTTCACGTAAGACTGACTTCATAAAAAATAAAATTCGCTGCTTAAAGAGTTAAAAGACTTGAAGTGGACAACATCTTCCAAATTCTAGTCATGAATAATGCAATCAACAACCTCCTCATTGGTTTTATGCCTGGCTGGTTTCGTTTATCTCTTAATGGAAATTGACTACAAAATGATGAAAACACATGAGCTGATCAGATTAACAACCAACCTTGTACCTTGCATCAATTCAAGCAAAAAGAAGTTTTACTGGACCAATAGATCCGAGACATAAACGGAGGCTGAATTTTTGGATTTTCATGAACTGTGGATCAACCTGGGAGCTTGGACTTGGAAGGCACAAGCAGGAAAAAAAAAAAAGTACAAACTTGCAATACGATTAATTATTTTTTTTTTTAGAACGGAGAGTTATCCAACGTTATCATTCAGAGAAGCCGAAACTCTGCGACATCATCATTGTGAAGTGGCTGGCACCCCTCAGTTCTAAATATTACGGTTAACCAAATGGTGATTCAATTAGAGTTTAAACCGACCAAATTCCAAAATCAACCATCGAGAAATTATAAAAGAAAAAGAAAAAGATACAGAGCGATTTCTGTTTTGTCAAAAATTTGTTGCCACTTGCTTTGGTGGGAGATATCTTTATAGTAGGGAAAATTACCAAAAAAAATTCATAAAACAATTGTAGTTGTGTCAATTCAGTTTTAAACATTTCTTTTTTGCCAATCTAATCTTAAATATTTTGCATTTGTACAAATTCAATCCATCTGACACTGATCTCGCTGCCTCTAGCAAGGGCTCAAGCCTCACCTAGACATGGCAAGGCTTGCCCTCGCCGTCAATAGTCAGAGCTAGCAGCCCTCGCCTTTGTCTGGTTGCAGAGGTCCAATAATTGACCGGAGGAAGAAGGAAGGGAAGAAAAAAAATTAAAATTAAAAATTAGAAAAAATAAAATTTCATTAAAAATTGTTCACGTCAATGCTGATTGTGCTACGGAGGATGCTAGATGTGTCACATAGGACGGTTGATGGCCACATCTGCACTGGCCAGCCAAAATTGGCCAAATGAAATAAATTGACACAAATACAAAAGATTTAGGACTTAATTGGTAAAAAGAAATGTTTAGCACTAAATTGGCACAATTACTATAAATCTATGACTTTTTTTCTTTTGTAATTTTCCCCTTTTTAGAGCGTCCCACTTGTATTAACTTCAATTTAGCTTTGGCTTGTACCATCCACATGAACAACCTAATGGCGTCCTCCACTTTCATGGGCACCTGGCCCATTATAAACATTTAATCTAATCCACTAGTGATTAAACCAACTCAATTTAGATCTATCTTGAGCTCCAGTTCATTCACGGAATAGTTGATTCACAGCTGTCATACCTTCTTGGCTTTTTAAATCCATACCGTCTTCTAAGAAACAAGGAATCATATCAACGTATATATGTATTTGTGTATCTATATATACACACACAGGAGCGATAAAATTCAAACAAAGTAAAAATAGGCCATTTAGCTCCATTTAAGATTTATGAAACAAATGGAACACCCGAGACTTTGTCATACTGAGTTTCTCGTTTTAGATTTTTCCCATTCTATTTGCATCCCTTACAAAAAAAAAAAAAAAAACAACAACAACGACGAACTGATGTATCCCTTTTGTCATGTGGTTGACCTGTTTGATGGCTACAGTTTTTCATAAATCAAATTGAATATGTTGTACGATCATTATTTAGTCTGCCAAATATCAATAATAATAACTGATTTCATGAACAAAACATTTTTCTTACGTTACCTTTCCCATTTAGTCATTGTTGATAGATGAGAAGATAAATCTAATATCAGAGCCTCAATTGTACAACTTATTTCTTTTCATAAATGAATACCATGAAAATTTTCAGAGAAAAGATTTAAAAGAATAGGTTTAGTTTCACTACTGACGAAGCAAAAGAATGGGCTCAGTGACTTACATTGAGACCACAACGACAATGAATGATTTTGGCTCAATAATAATAATGAAAAAACAGATACATATTAATGGATAACCTTAATGTAAGAAACCCACTGGATTTACTATGTCATTTAATGTTAGTAATCCATATTTATGGCACCGATTCCTGAGGTCTTTGCTCCGTTTTATATGATTATTTAGCGATGTTACAATTGATGATTCGGAATTCGATTATAGTACATGAAGAAGAATTTAGTTGGATAAATTCAATGCTAGTCGGGTTAGACAGAGGAACTTGTCATTAAATGATCTAGCTCGTAAAACAATTGCATAAGCGATCATGTGACTAGAAGTTGTCTTCCAACGTTCCTTTTCACTTGATGATTGTTTTAGAGTGAAAAAAGCGCATCAAGCATGGAATGCCCTCCTTGCCTTGCGTCGTTGGATGGAGCCAAAAATTGACAGGGCACAACGATGGATGTCCACAGTAGTTAGTTACCTAGTAATTCCATCGTCTGATTAGGAGTTGCTAGTGTGAAACCTGAGACCGCATAACAAAGAATAATGATGATGACTATTAATATCGTGTGAATGATTTGTCTATTGCAAGTGTGATAAAGTACCAATTATGACAGGCTTATTGATCTGCAAAAGTACGAATTGGATGGACAACACCCAATGAGGTTAAGAATATGGATCCGGATTACTATAATAAATTAAGACCGGTAGTTGATTTGATAATATGGTGTTTGTCCTTGGAGAAAGAGTGACGTATTGGAATTGGATTTGGGATATACTCACATAATCAATTACACTTTAATGAATCACACTCCATTTAAATCAACTTTGCTGGTGGAAAAAAACAACCTAATAATCTCAAAGGCATAATTTAACATGACATATAAATAATAGTCGATATTGATTGAGAACTTACCAACCATCTAAATATACACATTTTAGAGATTATCATCATATTAATAAGGGCTTACATTACAAATAGCCCCAAACTAGTATATTCATGATAAATTTATTACAAACTAATTTTCGAATCACCAAAAACTTCAAACTGGTATATCTATGACAAATTTATCTTAAATTAATATTTTGATTATCAAAAAACCCAAATTAATATACTCGTAATGTATTTACATAAATAAAAGTAATAAGTGTTTTTTCTTTATTTACCGTCATAATTTATAAGATTATGTAAATTTCAAAAAATTATGCAAAAAAAAATGTGTAAGTCTCCTGGTAACGTTTCGCTGTTTCATAATTGTATAAAACTCAATTCTTACTCGGAAAAAATTACTTAGGGTGAAGTTACAAAAAAGAATTTACTTGCGAATTCTCCTTCCCCGAGATGAATGGTCAAACTTTTGACTGGGTGAGGATATGAACTTAATTGGGTGTCCGAAAGTCGATGAAGTTAAAAGATATTGCGAGTAGATGTGAACCCGGAGAGTCGGAGATTCCCCACATGGGTCGATATTTGTCCGTATTATGAATTAATTATCGATGGTTGGTGGTCCAGAGTAAAATCAACGAGGTTTTGCAATTTGAGAAAAGTCATGACTGGCCAAAACAATGTATGTGCATCCTGCATTCCAAGATTCGGTCAAAAGCCCTTAGTCTGTCTCGATTTCTTTAAATTATTCAAACGATGATGCAACTTCCACTCTTTCCCAGAGATAATAAATCTTTATAATATAAAAAGGGAACATGGGAAAGAAAATAAGAAATAGAATACTTTTGCCGCTCTACCGACAAAACTTATTCAGCACATGCAATCTTAAGTCAAAATTTTATATTATCCCCATATATTCTAATATTATGACGGCCAATGTTGTCTAGATAAAAAGAAAAAGAAAGTAAGGAACCACTGCAGAAATTCATAATTGAGAAATATTAAATAAAATAAAAAATACAAGGAAATTTCTGCGGAGGAATACCTACCTGATTTGGTAGGGGATACCTTTTTGAAGCCTCCCACTTATGATAATTCCAATTTTGCTTCAGCTGATATCATCCACGTGAAAGGGAAGGTTTTCCTTTTTCCCATTTCTTTTGCTAAAGCACACTTTTCGGGTAACTTCTGTCACGGGAAGCGAGATCAAAATCGGTGGGTTTAACAATTAATAACCTAATACCGTCTTCCACTTTTGTGGACACGCTACTTAATGTAAACATTTAATTTAATCCATTAGTAGTTAAACCACCTCAAGTTGGATCTATTTTGTGCTCCATTTCATTTGCAAAATGGATAGTCCGCGATTGTTTTACCTTTTAGGATTTTTGCCTAAATACCATATTCTAACAAATAAGTAAAAGGAATCATCTCGACATGTACATACATTCCCCACCATTCCTCATCTTGCATTTTGTTGTAGCCAAAATTATGTTAGAAATGAGCGATCACATTCAAGCTAAGCAAAAAAACATGGTATCTAGCTCTATTTCGGATCTATGGAACAAATGGAACATACTAGATATTGTCATACTAAGCCCCTCGCTTCAAGTCTTATTTAAGCTTTGGCTTCAAAACATTTATGCTTTGGTCTCTTAATTGGAACCATGGTATTAGTATGGTATTTGTAGACTCAGAATTAACCTACTCAAGGTAGACTTTCTTGCATGAGCTTTTATATGTTAGGGATATATGCATCAGAATTCTAAAACTTATCAAAAAAGTGCAATTTAGTCCTAAAACTTTCAAAAAATACAATTAAATTCTAAAACTTGTCACAAAAGTGCAATTAAATTCTAAAACTTTTAAAAAGTAAAATCAAGTCTTAAAAGTTGTCATATTGGTCCAATCAAGTCCTTCATTTGCTACAATTTAATTTTAGAAATCAATTGCACTTTCGTGATAAGTTTTAGAATTATATTACACTTTTTGAATGTTTTATGACGTGATTCTAATAAGTTTTGGGACTTAATTATATTTTTTGAAAATTTTATAACTCAATTGTACTTTCATGACAAGTTTTATAACTTTAAATGCATTTATCCCTAAATGTTAAGATGAAACTTTTCTAAGGAAGAATTTGAGATGTTTAGTGTTGAATGGTAATTATTTCTGATTCAAGCAACTTTAAATAAGGTTAAGTTGTCCCGAGCAATAAGAATATACTACTATTAATTTTTTTCATAAATATGGAAGAATTTTTATACAACTCAAATTGTCAGTCTGCATACGATTGAAAACTCAAGCTTCAATCAACAAAAAATGATATGCAAATAACTTGTTTTCATGACGATGGTAGAATGGTGATACTATCTAGTCTAATGGAGCAAAACGGAAAACCATGATAGAAGGCTAGATAGATTCTTGCGATCCCTCAGCCTCAACAACACACTGAACCTATTGCCCAAAAACGACAGCACTCGCACCACCCACGGAAGCAGAGGCAGAGCAAGGCCAAGCTTCATCCTCCCAAGCCCCAAAGTCCCAAGCATTGACCTCCCCAACGTTGCCACCTCCTAGCCAATTGTCTTAACATTTAAGAAAAATAACACTTATTATTATTGCCGCAACCAAATTTTTGAGTGCACCACCTAAAATTTAGGCTAATGGACTACTAAGCCTAAATTTAGCTCGGGCTCTCCTAAGCCCATATAAATTTGCGACTTATGTTCAAATTTTTAATATGCAATTTATTTTTATCTACGAGTCGTCACTAATCTATTTTTGATGAGTCGATTAATAACTCAAGTAAAATAACGGGAGATTTACTTTACTCCTACAAACCAAAGATTATGAGTTCAGAGACTTGATAACGCTAGATTTCTCTAACGCTCTTTCAGTACCTTTCTCTTTTATTTCAAAAAAAATATTTTGCAAGCAACTTGGATTGATTTTAAATTATTTTCATAATATGTGAGGTGACCATGCGGGTGTGCAAACCATCAATTTAACATTCAAGAAAAGTGATGAATAAATTGTAAGATTTACCTCATAGCACCGAAAGCATCTGCAATATTAGATCAGAATTCATATCGACAACCCTAGATATGATTTTTAATTAATACGCAATTTCTTTTAATTTTCACTTAATTAATTAGAAATCATGCTTTATGCGATGCAATATAACTAAATGACATAATTCTAATGACATGCAATTTCTAATTAAATGGATCTAGCAACAATTACTAAATGACATGCATTTCATGAATCTAATCCTATATGACATGCACGTGACATTTTTTTCTTTTTTCTTAAAAAGCATGCAATTTATCCTAGAAAATGAAACTAATTTATTCTAAGACATTTTTCTTTGTATTTTTCATGAAATTCGAATTAGAAAAAATGTGAAAATTATCTAGCTAGATTAAGATTCTATTCAATTTGTATTAGGAATTAGGTTAAGCCAAATCCTAATTTAAACTAGAATATTATCTTAACCCACGTAATCCTAAAATGCAATCTATCTAAGAAAATATCTAAACTTATAATAAATTAAAAAAATATTATCTAGAATTAAACTACGTGCAATTTTACCCTAATATGCAATGACGTACAAATGATGCCCTAATTCTACATGACATATGCATGATGGTTTTTTTGTTTTTTCATTAATTCCGAAATTAAAAATTATCAAATAATTAACATGCAACCTAAGTTTAAAAAAAAAAAAAAAACTAGCAAACCTAAATTGATTGATTTGATTTTTTATATATTTATATTTATATTTTTTATTTTTATTTTTGAAATTCGAAATAAAATTCCTACTCTAAATATGCAAACCCTAAAACAAGAAATAAACCTAATCTAACTCACATTTTTTGGGTTTTTTTACGAAAACAAAGTCAACTTAAATGACATGACGGCGAATTAGAGCAAGACAAGATTGATATCTAAATTGACAAATTATATCCCGTGCATGAGATCGAGTTGATCAATTTTAAGTAAATCACGAATCGAATCTCGAATGTGAGATCGGATTGGCGATTTTTCAAGCGACTAAGTCGGATTTCGAAGCAAAAATCGAACTATCGATCGCAAATTTCATAGGCTATTTCATGTTGAACATCTTAGTTATACAACCACTGCCCTCGCGCGTAGGTGGCTCGTCTTTCTCTTCCGAAGGAGAAGTTCGAATCAAAGCGTCGTTAGGAATTAACTTAACTAGAGACTTGTGGTGGTGGGTCCTGTTTTGCTCGTTGAGTTACCAAAAAAATAAAAAATAAAAAAATCTCAGTCATACATTAGAGAATAATTCTACTAAAAATGCAAACTATATAAAAAAAATACAATAAATAAATAAAAACTGCCTAATGTATTTTTGCTTTTTTTTCCTTTTCTTGCTTTTTCACCCACGACTTGGCAGCTTCGGTGGGTCGCCGGGGGTTGGGTCGCCGGCGTTCGGAGATCCGGCGAGGGAGGAGCAGCAGCGGGCAGGGGCGGAGCAGCTTGGGTTGCAGCGTCGGGTCACTGGTCTTCGGCTCCGGGCAGCAGGGCGTCGGGTTGAGCAGGGACGTCGGTCGCTGGTCTTCGCGGGGGACGAGCAGCCGGAGGCGTGGATGGTGCAGCCGCGGTGGGCTTCGGCTCGGTTGCAGCGAGCGTCGGAAAGCGAGATCGGCGCCAGGCAGAGGGAGGCGCGACGGAGCAGGGGGTTGCTACCTCTGGCGTCGGGCTGCAGCAGCGTCGCTTGGAGACGCGGGGGAGGTTCGGTGAAAGGGCTCGTAGGCTGCTGCAGGTTGCTGCGTGGTGGTGATTGGCGGAGCTGCGAGCGTGACGGACGGACAGCAGCAGCGGGCATCGCGGACGAGGGAAGCGCCGGCGGTGGCCCGGCAAGAGCGGCAGAAGCGCAGCGACAAGGGCGACGGCGACGGAGGGTCAGGCGCGGGCCGGCACGGAGGACAGCAGGTGGGGCACGGCGATGCTGGCGGAGCGACGGCGGTCGGCGGCGGCTCAGCTACCGGCGTTGGGTGGCGCTGGTGTGGCGAGACGGAGGCGTCCGGCAGGCAGAGGGCGGAGCGCGGGCAGCGACGATCGAGGATCGCAGGTGGAGGCCGCGGAGCTTGGGTCCTCCTTCTTCCCCTTCGTTTCTTCTCTTTTCTCTTTTTTTCTTTATTTTTTTCTTTCTCTCTCCTCTGCTGCCGGTCACCTCCTTCGCAGACTCTAATCTGCCCCTGCTCACACGTCCATTCTCTTTTCCTTTTGCTTTTTTTTTTTTTTTTTTAACTTTTCCTCAAGAACTTTTCCTTTTGTGTTTTTTCCCTCAAAACGTTCAAAGGAAAAGCCCTCAAAAACTTCCTCACGTATTTGCTCTCAAATTTTTCGAATCCACACCCCCCCCCCCCCCCCCCCCCCAAAAAAAAAAAAAATCCCGTCCGGTCCGTACACGAACAAACCTTTTTATAGGGGAAAGATTTGTCGCATATTTTATTTCTAATTTTACCTGTGCATAATCCCAAGATATCTTGCACCGCGTATTGCACCCTGCGCAATATTTTTTTTTAATTTTTGAATATTTTATCCGAAAATTTCCTTTTTGCTCGAAAATATGTCCCTCAGTGTATATTACACGAATATGTGAAAAATCTTAGCGGAATATGTGAAAATCTCGCACTCACCGTCGGTCCAATAAAATAAAACAAAATAAGATAAATATTTCTAAACTATATGTTGTGCAATTTTTTAATTTTTTTATTAATTTTTTTAATTTTTTTGGTAAAAATTAACCCTTTTTTTATGTAAAAATTTAGGTGTCAACAATTAAATTGAGAGTGAGAGAAAGGAGATGTTCCAAATATACCCTTTTTCATTATTACACTCTACACCACACTTACTTGGAAGTTTCTACTTCAAGGCTTCCTTATAAAGTCTGCAAAGCATTGTTTTCTTGATGCATGTAAACTTGAGAGGATAGTTTTGTTCTCATCAAAGTTATATCAGATAGGAGCAATAAAATTCAAACAAAGCAGAATTATGGTGTTTAGCTCCATTTCTGAGCTATGGAACAAATGGAACATCCGAAACTTTATCCTGCTAAGCCTTTTGCTTCAAGTCTTTCTCAATCTATTTTCACCCATTAGAAAAAAAACAGCGAATGACTGTGTCGTTTTCCTCTTATGGCTGGCCTATTTGATGGCTAACTAGGTGGGTGCATTTATAGTCAGGCTCATCTCTCAAAACCAAGGTAATTTGTTTGCTCATGAAACTAAAGTAGATAGAGCACTTCAAGCATTTTGGGCCTCATTTCTCTTGTTAAATCTTGGTGGCCCGGACATCATGACTACCTTTTCTCTAGAGGATAGTTAACTTTGGTAACGACACCTGCTTAGTTTCATTTTCCAAATCGATGCCGCGATTTATGTCTTTGCATAGATATTTTCAAGCGACAAGTCGATGATGATCCCAACAATATTGGTTTTCCTTGTTGGCTCATAAAAAATGTAGAGAGAATACTAGCACTTAATCTTTCAAGCCTCCCAAGGCTCAAAGAATGGGTGCTCTCACAGTGCGAGTCCATTATTGGTACAGATACCAAGATCCATGATCCCTAGATAGGGACGCTCCGTTTCGCGTATAAAGAGGAAGATGAAGCAATCGAGTATTCTAAAGAAGATGAAGCAAAGAATGACGAGAGCACTGTGGTGGAGCTAGCGTACTACTTTCGAATCTTTAAGGTCTTTCTTGGAGATCTCATGTTCACACGTGAAGAACACAGAATTAGCTGCAGATATTTCGCCCGCATTTCTACAATGGATGTGTTGAGGGTGATATTGGTTGAGCTCCAATTCATTTACGAGGTGCTCCACACAAAAGCGTTAACAATACGCTCCAAGTTGAGCTACATTTTCCACTTCATAACCTTCATGGATGTTGTGGTGGCTTTCGTCCTCTTCATTCGCTTGAACAACCATCAACTCTCCAAACTTGATGTGAAAATTACTTATATCCTTCTTTTCAAAGGGATTGTTCTTGATGTGATAGCTCTACTCATGCTCGTTTTCTCGAATTGGACACTTGCCAAAATCATGCAGAACAACTCCAGATCATCTAGATCATATTCACTTCTATACAAATTGGCATATAACACGTATAAGTTGAGGGAGCCCTGATCTACCATGTGTGAAGCAGAGCCTAACGCTAATGTTACTTACAAGGCCTTAGGTACACCATTAATATTTCGAAGGTAGTTAGAATTCATCTCTGCTCACAACGTTTTATCCATGAGCTTGAAAAGGAGTCATAAGCATGATCAGAGCTTGGGCAGCATTGCTTCTTCTAATCTCTCCAATTTTCCATTCAATATGACTAAGAAAATCATCTCTTATTTCCATCAAGCCAGTGAGACAATCGCCAAAGGCTGTGGTCAAAGGACCATGAAAGGGAAAATAGTAATGATTGCAAATACAAAGTACGTATCCAAGAATCCCTTTCTTAAAAAGTTACGGATTTTTATCTTTAAGGAGGTGAGACGTAAATTGATTATTATACGTAAGCTCTCAAAGACGAGTATGTCTAAGATAGAGAGGAGAATAAATGAGCTGACGGAGGTGAGACATGAATCGAGGAGTATGGATGAGAACACAGACGCAAGAGGTAGAGTGTTAGCACGGCACAAGGATGAACATGAAGAGTTCGCAGAGGTGAGAAAGATATTTGAGGCTAGAGGTGATTTGTTTCTCAAAGAGTTTATTTGATGAACATGAAAATGGCGTTTTTTGTAGAGTATCTCACCAAGGCTAATTACGATGACAGTATTATAATGCGGCATATTGCTACTGAAATCTGGCACAACAATAAGAAATCCATTGGAAAAAAAAAAGATGAAAGGGAATTCAGCAAGATCCTCTCTGACTATATGTTGTATTTGTTAATCAATCAACCTAATGCGGTATCCACTGTGGCGGGCATGGCCCAAATCACAGCAGGGGAGACGTTGGAGGAGTTAATACACCACATCAATGATACGACCATGGATGTAGAGGAGCTGTGCAAGCAATTAAATGGGATTTCGGACTGTGCACAAAAATCGATATCCATGCTTAGGCAGGTGATCGAATTAGCTCGATACATGCAAGGGCACGGGGAAATGAAGTGGAAGATAATGAGCGGAGTTTGGGTTGAGATGTTGTCAAATGCAGCAATTCATATTAAAGGAGAGGCACATGTGCAGGTGCTGAGTAGAGGTGGAGAGCTTCTTGCTTTCATGTGGCTGTCGATGGCTCATTTCGGTTGTCTACAAACCTGAATTGGGCATCTGTTATGCACGCTAGGGGTTGGGGTGAGTAATTGATCCGCATCAACTATATTATTTACCATCCTCATGGTTTCCTACTGCTGTTCGTACGAATAGAATTTAATAGTCTGTGTATCTTCGTTACTAATGCCGAGATGATGGATTTTAGAGGGCTGTGCAGCACTGTCCTGACCGTGGACAGCGAGCGTTCAGTCTTGTTTGGTTCATTCGACAAGCACCGGGCCAATCCTCAGGGGTCCCCATGGCTCGAGAATGTGATGATGTGGTTTTTGAATAATTTTAAGCCATTTTTTAGTCCTAAGACCACGCGACACGCCTGTGACCAGACTTCATGCATCCTTAATAGGAGACGTTTGGTGTGCTTTTGTGTATTGCATCTTCGGGGTGTCTCGGATTGGCTTTGCGTAGATCCATCGAGGCCTTTTAGTAGTCATTTCGGTGTTGTTTAGCACATGGAGTGGCATCCACCGCACACTGTCCAGACTTCAGACATGCTGGGTTGGGGATGCTCAGTGGTCAATTGGCTTCGTTTTGAATCCTCGACGAGTCTCGGGTTAGCCTTCATTAGTCCTTATAGGTACTTTACCGTTGCTTGATAACAACACGATGTTTAAGGTTGCCCGATGCGTCTCGGGTTGTTGTGCACTTGCTTTGATATTATTATATCTTGCTTGGATATTGTCTTACTTAAATTTTGTTGTGTGAGTACCTTTGCATGATCATTTTGATATACATGCTTTAGGAAAAATTTAAAATGTGTGTGTGTGTGTGTGTGAAAGAATGCATAAAACTAAATCCCTGAATGAGCAAAGCTACCAAATTGTTCATTAGGTAATATTTAGTGTAATCCAATCTCCGTGTCCTGAATTTTTTACTCACAAAAATAAAACAAACTTCCACCTTTTACTCAATCTTTAATCAGCCCATCATATATTAGCGGTGGCTCCTAAAGTCAAAACAAATGTCATAATTAGAATGAGAAAATCAAGTTACGATTGATAGAGTTGGGAAGAACCCGTGTCAAGATTAAACATTGTCTTGCAAGAGGGACCATTCGCGCCCATTTAGCAATCCTCAAACTCATTCAGGAGGGTCACGGCAATAATCTATGCCAACAGACATGATACCAATTATCTCGATGAGCTTTTGCAATAGAAACAATTATACAGACATAGATAGATGGCATTCAAGGTTGATGCTTAAATGCAATTCGCCTCCTTCATAAACAGGACAACATAAAGCCATTTGGCGATACACAAACAGCCACATACATATGATGACATGCTACTTAAGGAAGAGCCAGGGCATAATAAGTCCTTTTCAAGCAATTCACAAACCGATTTAATGAGATGCAGAATTATCAGTAGGAATCACAAATCAGCTCTAAATTTTGGAATGTGTTAACTTTTCCACGATTCTAGAACAACCAAGAATGTACCATCAAAAGTTCTGGCTACATTAACTCCACACTGCTACATTACATAAGACAATCAACGCTAAGCCCCATCTGCTAGAGTCCGCTTTGAAGTGCTGATGTACAGAACTGTAATAAATCATACCAGTTAGGAAAGGTCCAAGTCAACAAAACTAAAAAGTCAGAAATCTTGTACACATTGTTACCGTTATTTCCTCGAATAAAAGCATCGCCAACTTGTTTTTCAGCTGTCCATTGACATACTCTTCCGTCTGTTCCATTGCTATGTTCATATATCCATCCAGGCAGGCTAGAATACCTGCATAAAATTCCAACGCATCAGAACACATAAGAATACCACACAAGTTCAGACAGCACAAGATTGTGATTCTAAACTAATCATCAGCATAGCCTGCATATAGCATGGGAGGGAGAACATGCTTGTCAGAAACATTCCACATCCATTAATTTATTATCATCCGACTCACCTCTTGTCCAGGTCTCACACCACAAGCACTAAGGTTTACAAATCACAAGAAGTTGACAAGAAAAAGCTTGGTCATAGGCACACACCACACAGACACAGCTTTTACTCTATTAGGATTTACTATGAACTGTAAATTCAGAAAGTTTAATTAAGAAAATGACACATAAGGCCCACATAAAGGGTATTATCCTCTCATTTTCATGATAAGGCCATTGGAATGGATCAAATGGCTTTCAAGCAACCAATTCTTAATCCCATATAAGTTTGCTAATTTATCACCAAAGGCCCTGCTTCTGCCCTTCTCTATATCTGCGCTTGTTCTTCTTCTCTCTCTCTCAACACCCAAAAGAAAAAAACTGTGAAATTTGAAAGCCAGGATATATATGTGTGCGTGTGTGAGTGTGTGTGTGTGTGTATAGATATAGATATATATTATATATATCATGCCATCAAAGAAAGGTTTTTTGTATTTTGTAATTGAATAGCAGCATGTATGTGCATGACCCTTCTTTTTACAGTTGCTCCCAAGAAAAATGATGTTCGCAATAATACTAACTGATTTCATGAGCAAAACTTCTTATTTAATCATTGTAAGACAAGTTTAACATCAGAGCCTCAATTTTACGACAGATCTCTTTTCGACAATGAATACCACAGACATTGATAGACAAAGAAACGGCTATTATATTTTGAAGAGATATTCCCTCCTGATGAAATAAAAGAATAGGCTTAATGACTTACATCAATGTACATGGCAAGACCAACTTAACTGCCCATGATGGAGGGTCACAATATGACTCTGAATTTTCTAACAAAAGCAATACTCAGGTAAGGTTCATTAGGTTCATAATTGCGGTTGACTTAAACTTCTGTTTGAATTTTGAGGTCAGTAAGCGGCTGCTTCACTCATATGAGCCGCCAAGAATTCAATTGATAAGTCATCCCCAACTAATTAAAGTTTGAGACAAGTAGTTAACAGCACATAGGATTCAGCACAATAGGTAACAAACGAGGACAGAAATAATCCAAAACTCAGCATGATCTGGCTACATAGAGACAATTTTTGCTGAATAACTCTCCCAACATAGAGAGACCATGTTGAGAGAAGTACCTCGATAATCAACTCCAGAGTTCAGCTTGACGACAACCGGTCTCCCCCGAATCGATTTCAGGAAATCCGCGGGGGTCTTCGTGGTGGCCGACCCTTTCTCTCCTCCTCCGCTCATCCTCCTAATCCTCAATCACTGCTTCCTCTACCTGAAACAGGAATACCCACGATCGCAATTTAATCAATGGAAAAGAAACAAAATTGCACGCTAATTTAGGCCCAAAAAAAAAAAAGGCTCATGAACATCGTTTTACAGCAACTCGAAGGAACTCAGAATGAAAGATGCACCAGAAAAAACAGCGATTCAAGCGAATTTACAGAGGGGCAACCAACACCAAACCCCTCAAAGAACCAAGAGAAACAAAACCCTAAACAGAAAGACAAAAAGGGAGCGAGAAATTTCGAAGAGCAAGAGGTTAAAGCTGAACTCACTTCACTGGAAGTTCCTGGTTCGATGCTGGGTCGAAGGCAAAGCGCGCGCTGCAGAGAAATTGAGAAGAAGAACAAGTCCTAGCCCGAGCTCTGCATCACATACATCAGCACCGAGTGTCAAAATTGTGAAATAGTGGGCTTTTAAGGGGTAGAATTGGAAGGAGAAACTAAAGGGGTAAAAACCCACTGGATTATTTGTTCAGATTTTCGACCCCAAAAAAAAAGTGTTTATTACGACAAAAATAAATAATTTTAGAAATATCTTATGACATTTAATTGCTCGGAAAAAGGTATTCCCATTTAATAATATATCTCTAGATATGTCATTAGCACATGAAAATATATTTTGTCCATTCATTTTTTATAAATAATGTAAACGAATCATTTATTACTTTATGAATTATGATTTTTTGCTCGCCAATTCGAGACATGGGAGGCAAGCGGACAGAGCCCACATTTTGATTTTTTTTAAGTTCCAAACGTTACGAATTTTAAAATAAAGAAAAATTAAAGAATATCAAGTCGCTGAAAAAAGAAGGGACAAGAAAAGTGTAATTATAATGCTTTGATATGTGGAAGATGAAGGAGATTGGCCAACTTTGTTCGTTTGTTTACGAGTTTTTTCTCAAGTAAATTTTGAGTCAATAATTCTATTTCAATCGCATAAATTGAATTGAGTTATTTGTAAGATAGCTAGTATAAGCACCTAGAGGGGGTGAATAGGTGTAAAAACAATTTCTTGATATACGAAAGTGATACTAGGCAGACAATAGAAAAAAAGTTCTCTTTTTGATTAACAAAATGAATTACAATCAAAGTAAAGCAAAGAGTAGGGAAAAGAAAATTGAACGTAAGGTTTATAGTGGTTCGACTTATTCCAAGCTTACGTCCACTTTTTTGCACTGACAGCCCACTGATTGGATTTCACTATGAACAAAAGAGATGTTACAGCACAACTTTCCCTTGATTCCACAGTGTAGATGTTCTACTATACTACCTCAAGATTTTTCATGAATATAGACTCTCTTTTGCGTACAAGATTTTGCTCAAATGAATTGACTAAAAATAAGGAGCTTCAGACTTTGGAATTTTTCTATCGTGCACCCTTCTCGAACAACTAGAACGTCTTCCTTATATACTCATTTATGCCATCATACCCATTGGCACTTACCAAAGGAATTCCTCCAATCTACCCATTAGACGGAATCAATTAGGAAGATCATTTGAGCTATTAAAGGAACATGATAGCCCATCAATCCCGTTTGCCCATACAATCGTCTCGATTTCCATAAGTAGAACCTTCCAAGAATATTTCACCAATCATCGGATCCTTAATCTTCGAATCAATCATGATCAAATAAAGGATTCCGTTATGTCATTTCCAGCCAAGAAATCTTCTCCAGTTGATAAAATCACATCCTTAATGAAACATCCAGTTATGGATAGCCTTTCTTCAATGGATTAGAAACTGTCAATGAGAATAGACTTTGAGTCTTGAGTCTGGCAGTCCGAAGGTCTTTAGACTTTAAATAGTAGAGTCTGTAAATTTTCAGACTAGACTGATGGAAACGTTTTGTTAGCTTCAAAACACTTCACAAAGATTTCTCCAACAATCTCCCAATTTTTGATGGTGACAAAACTTTCCTGCAGATTTGGATAACTTTGACTTGCAAAACATTACTCAAACAAATATGGATATCTTATAAAGTAAATGGCTTAATGAATGATAACACTAGAATCTGCAACCACAGAAAATATGTTAGTCTTGCATGTGATAAAACCATCCATAAGATATCAATATTAGTTAATATAAGCAGTCAAATCCAAATCCATATTCAGTCCACATCCAGACACAAAAGTAAAGTCAAACATCAAAACAATCCAAGTCAAACAATCCAAACGATTAAAAAGTCAAAGTTTCAAATCTTGCATCTCTCCCCTTTTTTGTCAGCATAAAAAAGGTTGAGATGAAAATGGAATAGAGTCAAGATTGTTTGGGAACACGAACAAGCTGGAAATCTCTCATTGACTGAACGATGCCTTCCAGCCTTTTCAAGTCTTCCTTTAGTTGTGCAACATCTTCACCCTTAGCATTAGCCTGAATCTGAAGAGAGAGGGCGTGGATCTAATCATTCAAGGAACTTGAATAAGCTTGACCTGCATTATGCAAATTCTGAACTTTGCATCCCAAAGCATATATCTGACCTTGCATTTCCAAGAGAACATCCAGAATTTTACAAAAATCTACTGAATTTTCAGTCTGCGCACTGGATTCGGCACGATCTGATGGAGTAAAAGCATACGATGGCAGATCAGCATAATCTCGTAGATTTGGCGAAGAAACATCATGTCCTTCCTCAGGAAATTAAGAGGCATAAATGTCCTCTAGATCTGCTGGAGAGCGACTGACTCCCTCACTAGTAGCAATATATGAGGACATTCCTCTTTTCTCATGATCTCCCCCTGATTCCATGCCTTCAGGTGGAGAAGAGTGTTCCTCATGTTCTCCTTCCGCTTGATCTCTTTTCTCTTCTTCTTCCCTTTCAACTCTTTAAGCATCTCTTGCTTCAGCTTCTCTCTCCTCTGCTTCTTTCTCTTTTCTTTCTCTAGTCCTCTGTTCTGAGTCTTTCTCTGGAACAGAACGACTCAGGTTCTTCAACGCCATTGCAGAAATGGTGATGTCCTCCTCATCATCTTCATCCTCAATGATGAGAGCTCTTCTTTTCTTGGATGGAGCAACCATGGGCTCCTTCCCTTTTCTTTTTGCTGCAGAAGAGATTTGAGTTTTGACTGGAGTTTTCTCCTTGAATTTCTCCAACACCTTGCTTAGTTCCTTCAGACGCATTGTAGTCACCATTTTCAGTCCTACCACTATATGATCACACGATCGAGTATAGAGAATTTGTGGAAGCTGAATATTCGACCTGGATAAGGAAGTTGACGAATAACTTCGTCATAACAGCAAGACCCCAGTGATGGATAAGGAAGTTGATTTCGGTCTGAGGCAATTGATCACAATCTTGTGAAGCAGAATGTTAAATGCACTCATCCTCAAGTAGGAAATATTTTCCTCTGTTCTTCTATCCTTAACAAGTTCCAATGTAACACGAGCAATAGAAACATTGATGGGTTGATATCTCCCTCTCTCAACCCCAATCACATCCGCCAACATATCCATATCCACTACAAAGTCCTGATCTCGGACACTAAAAGAGATTCTATTCGCATCCAAAAAGCTAAGATTCGAATAAAAGTATGCAGTTAATTCAGCATGGGCTTCTGTGGTGGCAGAACAGAACTGCTCAAGTTGAAGAAAACTAAACTTTTCCCTTAAATTGACATTTATAGCATCAAGAAAATCAAAATCCACACTCCTAGGGTTTATCACCCTACGTTTCAGCAATTTGGAGTATAGAACCTTATGTTCCTTTGATCTAAATAACTCTCCCATTTTTCCTCGAATTTTCGCCGCAACACCCATTCTCGGTTGAAATTGGCTGTACAATTTGTTATCATCATTCCCATCTATCGGATTAAATCCCCCAACACGTGGATCACTTGGGATATTTGCAAGGGTTTCTTCTGCCAACCCTTTAAGAGCAATTCCCAAACACTCCATTTTTCGCAAAAAGATGTACTCATTCCCATATCCCTTGTCCTTAAGAAACTCATCGATGTAGTTCAATGGAGTACCAGTCCTCTTTAAAGCACGGTAAAGTTTATAAAGAAAAGAGGGCCTTTGAATTCTTACAGGATCTGCGTCTTCAACTATTTCTTCCTCTTGTTGATGACTAACACCCTGTGGACTAGTTGGTAGAGAATGACGCTGCTGAGAATGTTGTGAGCTCTGCTGCTGATTTGGAGACTCTTCTTCCTCAATGAGATCGAAGTGCGTAGGCCCCTCACTCATTCGCCGTGGTCCCCTACTTGCTATCTTTGAAGACTTTCTTGAAGACGACATCTTTCTCAATCTTTGAAAGATTCCAAACTTGACTTTTCCCAAGAAAGATGATAACTTTTTCGTAGATTAAACAAGAGAAGAAAACATGGATGGAAGATTGGTGCTCTCTTAGGGTTTTCGGAGAGTAAAGCGAAGAAGAAACAACAGTGCATAAACAGTTAAAAAGAGGCATACAGAACGTCATAAAAAAAAGTAAAAAGATGCATTTTCAAAAAATAACTGCCTTTTTCGAGAAAATAGTCATTTCAAAATAACTCCTTTTTCGAAAAGGAAACGTTGCAATAATCACGTCAATTGAAGATAGCAATAATCAAACACGGTTGATAATCGTACCTTTTCAAGATGAGATTTGAGAGAGAGAATAACTTACAGTCAAAGTCTTATTTGTCTGAGTCTAAGAGTCTCTAGACTTTAACTTCTTCACACCTCAAAATGTTGAGTCTGGAGCAGATGATTTCAAATTGATTTTTCTCCAAAGGCTTTGTGAATATATCCGATAGTTGGTTCTTTGAGTCGACAAATTGAATCGAAACTTCTTCATTCTGGACATGATCTCTAATGAAGTGATGTCGAATCTCTATATGCTTTGCTCTTGAGTGAAGAATTGAATTTTTGGTAAGATTGATTGCCTTTGGTGTTGTCGCAGTTAATCTCCGTGCATGAATCTTCAATTCCAAAGTCTCTTAACTGTTGTTTTATCCACAGAATTTGTGAACAACAACTTCCGAGAGCTACATACTCTGCTTCTGCTGTAGAAAGAGCTACTATATTTTGCTTCCTTGAAAACCAAGACACTGTCTTGCTTCCAAGTAACTGATAGGTACCCGATGTGCTATTTTTATTAACTCTGCATCCGACTAGGTCTGCGTCTGAGTATCCAAGAAGAGTAAAGTCTCCCTTTTTAGGATACCAAAGGCCAATGCTTGAAGTTGAAGCAATGTATTTGATAATACGCTTTGCAGCATTTAAATGAGATTATTTAGGGTCTGCTTGAAATCTGGCACAAATGCAAACACTAAACAAAATGCCAGGTCTAGAAGCAGTAAGATAAAGAAGTGAGCCAATGATACTTCTGTATAACTTCTGATCGACTTTCTTTCCTCCTTCATCTTTGTCTATCTTCAAGGAACTTCACATTAGTATATCAGCCATTTTGCAATTATCCAGTCCAAACTTTTTGACAAGATCATTAGCATATTTTTCTTGATGAATAAAAGTTTCTTCCTTCAGTTGTTTTACTTAAAGCCCGAGAAAGAAGGTTAACTCACCTATCATGCTCATTTCAAATTCATCCTGCATAGTCTTAGAGAATTTCTTGCACAGACTTTCATTAGGGGATCCAAAAATAATATCATCAACATATATTTGAATAAGCACAAAACTTTTGCTTTCTCTTTTGATAAACAGAGTAGTGTCTACTTTACCTTTGACAAAGTCATTTTGAATTAAAAACTTACTCAGCCTGTCGTACCAAGCTCCAGGTGCTTGTTTTAAACCATACAAGGCCTTTTTCAGTATGAATACTGAGCCTGGCTTCCTTGGGTCTTCAAACCCAGGTGGTTGTTCAACATAGACTTCCTCATGGATAAATCCATTCAAGAAAGCACTTTTGACGTCCATTTGGAATAACCTGAAATTCTTATAACAAGCAAAAACAAGTAATAAACGAATTGCTTCTAACCTTGCTATTGGTGCGTAAGTCTCGTCATAGTCTATCCCTTCTTCTTGCGTATATCCCTTGGCCACGAGTCTTGCTTTGTTTCTTATGACTTTTCCTTTCTCGTTCATCTTGTTCCTAAAAACCCATTTAACTCCAATAATAGATTTACCTTTTGGTTTAGGAGTCAACTCCCAGACATCATTTATACTGAATTGTCTGAGTTCTTATTGCATAGCTTCAATCCAGCTTTCATCAGATAAAGCTTCTTCTATGCTTTTGGGTTCTATTTCAGAAATAAGAACCATAGCACTAGACTCTTCGCGTCTTTTAGATCTTGTGCAAATTCCTTCATTAATGTCGCTAATAATGAGATCTTTGGGATGACTGGACTTATGCTTCCAGTTACTGGTTGATTTGTCAGGTTGATGATCACTTCCTTCATTTGAATCTTCAATAACCATTTGTTGCTGGTCTTTCAGAGTCTGAGCTGCTTCTTGAGATTTAGGTTTTGAAGAATTTGGAGTAGGTTCAGATTCTTCAAGATGAGTCTGAATAGATTCATTTTGCATAGAATCCTGGAATTTAACATTCATTGATTTCTCCACCGATTGACTCTTCTTGTTATAGATTATGTAGGCTTTGCTTGAGATTGAATATCCAAGAAAGATGCCTTCATCTGATTTTTCTTCAAACTTACCAATTCGATCATTTGCATTTTTTCAATATAAAACATTTGCATCCGAACACATGAAAATATGAAACAATAGGCTTCTTTCCTTTGAATAACTCATAGGGGTTTTTTTTTTTTTTTTTTTCTAGAATAGGCCTTAGAAAAACTCTATTAATAATATAACAAGCTGTTGAAACTGCTTCAGCCCAAAATCGTGAAGAGATGTTGCTTTCAATTAAAAGAGTTATAACCATTTCTTGAAGCGATCTACTCTTTCTTTCCACAACTCCATTTTGCTCTGGAGTATATGGAGAGGAGAACAAATGCTGAAAACCAGATTCATCACAAAATTTTGTAAAATCTTGATTTTCAAATTCACCTCCATGTTTTATTCTTATACTTGAAATAACATACCCTTTTTCATTTTGAACCTTTTTAGCAAATTTTTCAAAGTAAGAGAAAGTTTCAGACTTACTTGCCAAGAAATATATCCAAGTAAATCATGAGTAGTCATCCACAATTACTAAGCAATATTTCTTACCTCCAATGCTCTGTGTTCTGGTTGGTCCAAAGAGATCCATATGCAGAAGTTGCAGTACACGGTTAGTGGAAACTTGATTTATTGGTTTAAAGGAATTTCTTACTTGTTTTCCCAATATGCATGGTGTACATAGATCAGGCTTTTGGTATGATAGATTAGGTAAACCACGAACAAGCTTCTTTGCTGAAATTTTGGCTATCTGCTTCATATTGATGTGCCCAAGCTTTTTGTGTCATAAGCTTGCTTCGTCTTGGATTGAGATTAGACATTGCAATTCATCTGGTTTTACATCCAAGAGGTAGATATTTCCATGTCTTCGACCCATGAATGACTGAGTAGAATCTTTACTGGTTCCTAAACATATTCCCTCTTGAAAGTAGATTTTGAAACCGGTATCACAAAGCTGACTGACACTGAGCAGATTGTAGTTGAGTCTTCAACTAAAGAAACATTGCTTATTATGAGGTTTCCAATCTTTACAGATCCAAATCCCACTATTCTTTCTTTGCTATTTCCTCCAAATGAGACTTTTCCACCATTCACTTAAACAAGCTTTATGAAGCAATTTGAATCTCCTGTCATATGTCTTGAGCATCCACTATCCAGATACCATTTTACCTTTTTCTTGATAGTGACTTGCATTTAAAAAAGAAACTCAAACTTTCTTTGGCACCCATATTTTCTTGGGTCCATTGGTGTTAGTATGATATGTGGTTTTTGCTCATACTTTCTTAACAGGTTTCCAAACCATAGGATATTCTTTTTCAAAATGATCTGCACTATTGCACTTTGAACATCTGAGAGCATTGCGACCTACTAGTTTTACAAAGATCCTTTTAAAATGACTTTTGTAAGCATCTCTTATGGGTCTTTGCTTAATTCTTTTTTTTACTTTTGGAAAATCAATTAAATGAATGGTTTCAGCAGTCATTCCCAAACCAGATTTATTGAAATAAGGTCTTTGAACAGAAAGAATTTTTTCCAGTTTCTCAGATCCTATAGAAAATTTTTTAGAAACATTTGAGATATCATTTTTTAATAATGCATTTTCTTTTGAAATATTATCTTCACTTTCTCTAAGAGAAGAAACATTCATGTCTAAACATTTCACCTTTTCTTTCAACACATTTTCCTACTGTTTTAGAGCAAAATTTTCTCTTTTGAGTTCGGAAATCTTTTTAAGAGAAGTCTTAAGACTAAAACACAACTCATCAATGTATTTATAAACCTTAATAGGGATTTTGAAGTTACTCACCTCAAATTCACTGTCTGAATCTGATTCTATCTCGGAGTTTGAATCTGAATCTGATTGTGCCAATAGACATATATTGGCATAATCATCATCACTTTCTTCACACTCTGTATCACTCTAGATTTCTGCTTTAAGAGCCTTTCGATACTTTTCAGCTTTTCCTTTCTTCTTCCTCAGAAGAGGATAGTTGGGTCTGATGTGTCCCTTTTTCTTACATTCAAAGCAGACTACATCTTTATTTGATTCATCATCCTCAACGAGACTTAGTCTTTGCTTTTGAAAACTTTGTTTCTTTGGATTGAATCTTCTTCCTTTTTTAGTTCAGCTTTCTGAATTTTCTTATCATGAGAGCAAGCTTCTCATCATCCATATCATCTTCGAAATCGCAACATCGAATCATCATTGGATTTTAATGCAATGGATTTCTTACCTTTAGGGTCTTCGTCTTCATTAATTCGTTTCACTTTATAAGACTGAAGAGTCCCAACCAACTCATCAACAGATATTGGCATGATTCTTTAGGTCTCTCTGATTGAGGTCTTTATGTGATTCCAATCCTTGGAGAGTCCACGCAGTAGCTTGTTTACCTTCATGGGATCAGAAATTGGTTGACCTTGATTTTCAAGACCATTAACGATTTACGTAAAACGACTAAACATGTCAGTTATATATTCTCCCAATTTCATTCTGAAAGCTTCGTATTGACCGAGGAGAATGTTGATTCTAGTCTCTTTCACTCGATCGGTTCCTTCATAGGTAATATGTAATCTATCCCAGACTTCTTTAGCTGTAACACAAGAAGATATTCTGTTATATTCAGTAGGTAATAAAGCACAATATAAAGAATAAATTGCTTTTGCATCAAGAGCTTATTTCTTGATTATCTCTTCCTGAGTCATTTCACTAGACTCAACAGTATCTTTTCCTCTTTTTGAGACAAGTGCAGCTTTAGAAATGATTCCTTTTTCTACAACGTCCCATTCCAGAGGATCCTTTGATCTTAGGAACGCCTTCATCTTGTTTTTCCATATGTTGTAATCCTTTCCATTAAAGTAAGGCGGTCTGGTATTGCTTTGCCCTTCTACCAGCCCTGGAGCCAACATACTAGCCATGGATCTTTAACTCTGAAGTAAAACACTTCAAACAAAGTAAGTACACGAGCTCTAATACCAATTGAGATAGCTAGTATAAGCACCTAGAGGGGGTAAATAGGTGTAAAAACAATTTCTCGAGATGCGAAAGCAATACTAGGCAGACAATAGAAAGGAAGTTCTCTTTTTGATTAACAAAATGAATTACGATCAAAGTAAAGCAAAGAGTAGGGAAGAGAAAATTGAACGCAAGGTTTATAGTGGTTCGGCTTATTCCAAGCCTACGTCCACTCTTCCGCACGGACAGCCCACCGGCTGGATTTCACTATGAACAAAAGAGATGTTACAGCACAGCTTTCCATTTATTCCACAGTGTAGATATTCTACTACACTACCTCAAGGTTTCTTATGAATATAGACTCTCTTTTACGTACAAGATTTTGCTCAAATGAATTAACTAAAAATAAGGAGCTTCAGACTTTGGAATTTTTCTATCGTGCACCCTTCTCGAACAACTAGAACGTTTTCCTTATATACTCCTTTATGCCATCATACCCGTTGGCACTTACCAAATGAATTCCTCCAATCTACCCGTTGGACGGAATCAATTAGGAAGATCATTCGAGCTATTAAAGGAATATGTCGATAGCCCATCAATCCCGTTCGCCCATACAATCAGGATCTCGGTTTCCATAAGTAGAACCTTCCAAGAATATTTTGCCAATCATCGGATCCTTAATCTTCGAATCAATCATGATCAAATAAAGGATTCCGTTATGTCATTTCCCGCCAAGAAATCTTCTCTAGTTGATAAAGTCACATCCTTAATGAAACATCCAGTTCTATATAGCCTTTCTTCAACGGATTAGAAACTGTCAATGAGAATAGACTTTGAGTCTTGAGTCTGGCAGTCCGGAGGTCTTCAGACTTTAAATAGTAGAGTTTGCAAATCTTCAGACTAGATTGATGGAAACGTTTTGTCAGCTTCAAAACACTTCACAAAGATTTCTCCAACAATTTGTGTTTTTAAATTTGTTTGGAAAATTCGTAAAAACAAGGATGCTACTATCCAATCATGAGAGGATTATGTTTATAGGCATTGTCCTCCATGAAAAATTCGATTGCTATTTTCTTCTTCCGCTTTCCTCGACCGTATTCAAGATCCAACGAAGATTGTTATTAGAAAAATTATTATTATTAGTAGTAGTAGGACATGCGTTCCATCTCTCAACGTAGCTTTCTTAATTTAATATCTTATACTTGGCGCAAGCACCACGTTTTGTTTAAGAGAAAAGAAAAATAAAAGTTTCTAATATTTTTCTTTTCTTTTTACTTTAATTCATATAATTTATCAAACTATTTTTAGTTAAACAATATATATATATATATATATATATATATATATATATATATATATTATTACTATAATTCATATGGTCCAACGTCCCTCCAATCCACCTCCCATCTTCCATGACTCCGATGGCGCCTCTCCACGGAACGCTCTCCAACCGTCTCCTCAAGCTCCCTCCTTTCCGGCCGTCATGGCCCAGCGCCACCTGGTTCTCCGCTGCTGTGGACGGCGGAGCCCCGGCTCCGCCGGCCTCTGCCGCTGCTCCCCCGCCCTACGAGAGCTCTCCGCCCATCGACGCCAGATCGTCAATCCGGAAGCCGATCAGCCTGTGGCCTGGCATGTACTTCTCGCCCGTCACCAACGCCCTGTGGGAAGCGAGATCCAAGATGTTCAAGGAGGTTGGCGCCGCCGCTGCCGGAGAGCGAATTGGTCCTGCGGAGCCCGTCAAGGAGCAGGACGAGCATTTTCTACAAGTTCTCGAGCGATTATGTGCTCAGGGAGCAGTACAGGAATCCTTGGAACGAGATCAGGATGGGGAAGCTGGTGGAAGATCTCGATGCTCTTGCCGGGACCATTTGCTATAAGGTGAATCAACGAGCTTTGGACGACTATCGGATGGCGATACCTTGATTCCCTCTTTCTGAATGTGGTGCCTTTTGTACTCTGCGATGCTTTTCATGCTAAAGTTTTCTCGAAGCATATTCTAATGGGCTTTTCCTGCGGAAGATGAATTGCATGTGATGTCATCGACACTAATAGAATAATACAGTTAACTGGTGCTTTGATGAATTCCTGAATGTAAAACTGACTGATGGCGGCACTTAGTTGGCAGTTAATCAGTTCGAGTATCTTGCTATTAGTAGTTTGAATGTCAAGTCACTTGTTTGAATAATCTAGAATCGGTCATTTGGTATTGGAGAGGAGTTCATTTCTTTGACGGAAAGATTGAACAACATTCTACCTATTTGCCATAAGCAGTACCTTGTTTCTATCATTTGTATAGGAGCATGTCTAAATTCTCATCAATTTTTGTGCTTATCAGATTCTACAATCAGAGGCGTAATGATTAAGTTCTCCAGTGATTTGTTGTAGTTCATATGGTATGGAATTCATCATTAGAATTGTGCATAACAGAACATTCCCCATTTTATTTAGCATTTTTTTTTATAATTATTTTTGAAGCAGCATTGCTCCAGCGACGATGGCACCACGAGGCCTCTATTACTAGTCACTGCTTCTGTAGACAGGATGGTTCTCAAGAGGCCAATCCGTATTGACATGGACTTGCAAATAGAGGGAGCTTTTACATGGGTTGGGCGCTCGTCAATGGAGTTCCAACTGGAAGTGACTCCGTCCACAGAAGGTGTTATATGAAACAGCGCTTCCAACTGATGATAGTATGCTACTTTGTTTCCTAAAGTTGATGACATTGCTTGGTTGGCTTGTTGGACGAGATCATACATTTTCATCTGCTGCCACTAAGCAATTGCAGGATGGTGTCACTTTGATGGCCGTGCCTTAAGTATATGTTTATTCTTCACAAACCATAATTGCTCTTCCATGATTTTGGTACCCTACTTATAAAAATTATGGAGAAATTTGCTAATTTTATCTCCATCCACCATTCCCTTATTACCAAAAATAAATAAATAAAATAGTAAACCCATCCATACTATAGAGAAGCTTGCTAATCAACATCCTCTTGCCAAGAAGTATTGGTTTGTGAAGGATCCTGACATGTTGGTCGAGCACAATGTTCAGATATCAGATCTTCATAAAGTTATCATTTCCATGATATAGTCTTATTATTGATCCATTCTGCTATTTACCTTAAACTGGCAATTCCATGCAGAAACCCAGGATTCTTCAGATTCAGTTGCACTTACCGCCAGTTTCACATTTGTGGCTCGTGATTCTAGAACTGGGAAATCAGCTCCAGTTAAACCTATCTCACCAGTGACAGATAGAGAAAAATTACTTTGGGAAGAGGCAGAAAAGAGGAATAAAACGAGGAACAAGAATAGAGAAGAACGTAACAAATATGGTAACGTAGATGACTTGTCCAGGCTGCAGGCTTTACTTGCAGAAGGTCGTGTCTTCTGTGATATGCCAGCTCTGGCAGACAGAGATAGCATTATGATAAAGAGATACTTGTTTTGAGAACTCGCTAATATGCCGGCCACAGCAAAGGAATATCCATGGGAGAATATTTGAAGGATTTTTAATGCGAAGGGCTTTTAAATTGGCCTTTTCAAGCACATATGCCTTTGCTGGTGTGGCACCCCGGTCCGTTAAAGTTGACCATGTTGATTTCTTGAGACCGGTGGGTACTCATCCTGCGCATGATGTATTTGTAAGTGTAGGTGATGCTGTTGCATGACTTAGGCCCTGTTTGTTTAAATCTGTTTCTGTTCCTAGAACACAAATTTTTGTCCTTTTGTTCCAGGGGAACAAAAGAAGAACAAAATGTGTTTGTTTACACTTTTGTTCCCGGAAACAAAAAAATCTATTTTCTTTTGTTCCCGAATAAATTTGGAACAGAAACAAGAAGTAAAATAAAAATTATTTCTTATTCCCAGAAACAATTCCAATAAACACTTTTTTCCCCTTTTTTTCCCCTTTTTCTTCTTATTTTTTCTTTGGCCGGTCGCCAGCCTCGGCCATGGTCGACAACCGGCCATCGAGGGCCGACGACCTTGCCGGAGCGTTGCCGGCCCCCGGCGAGGTCATCGGCCCTTGTCGGCCAATCACCAGCCATGGCCAAGGCCAGCGACCGGCCAAAAGGAAGAAAAAATTAAAAATTAAAAATTAAAAATTAAAAATTAAAAAATTAAATAAAAAAATTAAAAATTAAAAGAAACAAAAAAATTATACAAGTTTACCAAACGTGTTTTTGTTCTTTTTTATTCCAAGAATAGAAATTTTGTGTAGTTATCAAACGCTTTTTTCGTTAAAAATTATTCTCCGGAACAGAAATAGGCATTCCTGGAACAATTTTTCAATAGAAACGTTATAAACGCGCCCTTAGCTATTGGCTAAGTGGGGAACCGTGGCAATTAGCAGCGATGGTCCCACATGTGCCTTCACTCTTGCAGTTTGAGGTATATGAGTAAAATTATGGACCTGTTAAGTGGAAGATCATAATATGAAGGATATTATTTTTGGGATGTTGGTGGATGTTGGTAATTTTTCCGCCTCAAATGCTGTATCCTGTATACGTAGCTCGACATTCCAGCTAAACTCCTGACAGATGTCGAAGTTGTGGCTCATGTGATGCAACCTGAGCTCAGTTCAAGCGAGGTACGAGCAGCCCATGTGTGTTACATTTTCTTTTAGCAAATTTTGACACCCTTCCGCCCCTCTGATCAGAACTTAAAGGATGCTGTGGTTAGGGGATTTATCTATTTACTCCCACCTTCTTTTGGACCCAAACTATCTACCATCCCTTAACATAATGGTCGTGCATGATAAAATTCAAACGGAGAAACAAGAACGAACTGGTCACTTAGTTGGGGGATACTGAAGTCTGCCCTTAATTTTCAAGAACGAACTGCATAATGAAATGAATTTTTGTGAAGTCACCATATGAGAATAAAGTGGTTCAGGAATGGTGGATTCTAGTCTGTTACAAATGCGGTTTGTCTGAACCCATGGCATCGAAGATTGATGCTCGAATGCAATTCGCCTTCTTCATAATCAGGACAGCATTAAGCCAACTGGCAATACACAAATAGAGAGCCAGATATCTACTATGACGACTTGCTTAATTAGGAAGAGCTAGAGCATTTCAAAGCCCTCTTCAAGCAATTCACAAATGGAATTCATGAGATGCAGGATTTTCAGTGAGAATCACCAATCAGCTCTAAAATTTGGAATATGTTCACTTTTCCACAATTCTAGAGCCGCGTTGACCTGCAACCAAGAGCGTACCCATCAAACATTATATCTACGTAACTCCAACAAGCAACATTAAATAGCACCATCGACGCTAGGCCCCAACTGCCTGAGTCCGCTTTGAAGTGCTGATGTACAGAACTGCAGTAAGTCATGCCACTTAGGACCAGCCGAATTCAGTAAAAATAAGACTAAAACATCAGAAATTTTGGATACATTATTACCGTTATTTCCTCAAATAAAAGCATCGCCATACTTGTTTTTCAGCTGCCCTGACGTACTCTTCCGTCTGTTCCATTGTTATGTTCATATATATCCAGCCGGGCAGGCTAGAATACCTGCATAAAACTCCAAGCCATCAGAACATATAAGAACACCACACAACTTCAGGCAGCACAAGGTTGTGGTTCTGGACTAATCATCAGAGTATAGCCTGCATATAGCATGGGAAGGAGAACATGCTTGTCAGGAGCATTTCAGATTAACTAATCTAGTATCATCCTACCCACCTTTCCTCCAGGTCTCACGCCACAAGCACCAAGGTTAAATTACTAGAAGTAGACAAGAAAAAAACTTGGTCAAAGCACATAAAGCGCACACTCCAGCTTTTCCTCTATCAGGATTTACTACAAATTGTAAATTGAGAAAGCTCACTTGAGAAAACGACGGCATGAAAGAGTACTACCTATAATGCCCTCATTTTCTTGATAAGGACATCGGAATGGATCAAATGGCTTTCAAACCACCAAATCTTAATTCCATCCAAGTTCACTGATTTATCATCAAAGACCCGCTTCTCCCTTTCTCTTTCTCTGCGCTTGTTCTCCCTCCCTCTCCCTCAACAGCCAAGAGGAAAAAAAAAAACTATGAAACTTGAAAGCCAAGCTTCTTTTCTGATTCTATTTTTTTTTTTTGTTTCCGGAAATAAATTTGGAACAAAATCAAGGATTAAAAGAGAGTTGCCTTTTTGTTCTTAGGAACAATTACAGAATCAAGTCAATCCAAATTTCGTTTTTTCTTTTTTTCTCTTCTTATTTTCTTCTTGTTCTTCCTCCTTCTCCCTTCTTCTTCCATCATCGCCACCGTCGGTCGCCACCATTGTTGCCGTTCACCACTACCGATCGCCAGCGATCGGTTGGGCAAGGTCCGAAGACTCGCCCAACCACTAGCAAGCCTAGTCCCTCCCCGACCACTAACAAGCCTCGCCTAGCTGGGTGAGGCTTGACCTCACCGAGCCAAGGCTCGGTCGAGCTTCAACCAGTTCCTGGTGAGGCTTGACCGATGAGGCGAGGACTCACTAGGGCCCGCGACACTTTGGCGAGGTCATCGGCCCTCGTTTGGCTAGTCGTCGGTCATTCTAAGGCCGACAATTGGCCAAAGCTTGAAGAAGAAGAGAAAGAAAATAAAATTTAAAAAATTAAAAGTATAAAAAATTAAAAAATTAAAAGAAAACGTTTTGGATTAAACATTTTGAGGATGGTACCAAACGCAATTCTATTCTGGGAATAGAAATTTTGGTCAATTACGAAACGACTTCAAATGCTTAGAAATTGTTCTTAAAAACAAAATAAAAAATAATAATTTCCGATTAGAAATTGTTCTTGAAATAAAATGGTTATCAAACGCACCCTTAATCTTTTGTCTTAGTTTATCCCATTACTTTATGCTTCAATTTCTTTATAGACACCGTCTGCAAACAATTCTTTTTGTCATTATTCTCCTCAAATTTAAATTCTTTTTTTTAATCAAAAACATGTAACATATATTCACAAATTAAAATGACACTCAAATGACAATACAAGATGACTCAAGATTCATGATGAAATGCTTGAGAGTTTCTTGATGAACATATGCTCTTGCGGCACAAATTTAATATGTAAATTGACACTCAAAGCAATGACGTGAACATGTACTCAAACCTTATAACATGAAGTTTAAGTGTCAAAAAGACATTAAAAGAAAGAAATGAAAAACGAATAGGAAAAGACCTTTCAGTTTTTTCTTGAAAATAAATAGGAAAAGACTTAAAAGCAATAATGCAAAATAAAAAGAAAAAGAAAAATGACACTTTTTGGTCGAGAAACGAGCTCTGTCACAATCTCAAACCCAAATCTCGATTTTTATTTTATCTTTTTGACGCGTCGACTAAAAATCAGGTGTTAATACCAATAAAATATCTACACCAAATCTTTCATTTTGAAAATGAAAGTTAGATACTTTTATATCTTAATGATTCCAGTCATATTAATTCCAGTAAATTCCAATCAAGGATAACGTTATCAATCAAGAATCCAGCAAATCTTGATCATGTATGGCAATTCCAACTATGAAACAACCGAATACTGGACATTTATATCTCTTTTAACCATGATGCCAACAAATCCCAAAATAGTACAATATTATTAACATGAATTTTCTCTTTCGACTCCCAATACAAAAATATATGCTAATGTGATTAAAGCAGCATCAAACTAGCGTGAAACTTTTTTTTTTTTTTGGTCGAAAGATAGTTGTCATTGTTAATATGTCGTAGAGTTCGAAATCATTACATAATAAGATTCCTCCCTAAAGTTGGGCCAGGAGCACTTTGCAGTCCTCTGATATTGGTTCCACCGTCCATGGGCTTGGTGCTAAGCCTATCACGCTCTCCACTAAAGTTTGGTTGTTGGATTGTACTTCCCCTTTGGAGTCCGGAAGAAACGTGCTATACTTTGTTCCTCTTTCCTTCGCCACTTTCTGCAGGACTGCACAAAGAGCTAAAGCCTCCACTTTCATGGCAGAATCGGCGTCAATTTCTTTTGCAAAACCATCTCTGAGGACCCCGTTCTCATCCCTACAGATCCCGGCGACTGTTCCCTTGCTCTAGTCTTCCTTCCACGAAGCATCAACGTTAAAGTTGAAAGATCCCTTTCCTGGCGAAGCCCATTTTGCAGGTTCGTCTGTGCGGTTTTTGCTGCACTTTTGTTTCTTGGGGTTCCATATGTTGTAAAGCTCCAGATCTACTTTTGCTTCGTGCACAGCTTCGCAAGGTCGCAGTTGTTCGCCTTTGAAGACTACTGCGTTCCTCAACTTCCAGATCTGCCATAGAACGTCGCCTACTAGCTCCTTCAGCCAATGGTTGCTGCAAGAGGTGAGTGTTTATAACAGCCATTTATCTATTCTGGTGATGTTGTTGGGGGACTACTTGCGTGAAACTTATGCCGTGAATAGATCCTTAAATCACGACAGAAAAGTCAGGCTCATTCTTAACATCTTTTGGGCACATCAACTTGGAGCATTATGTCCGAATTTTACATGAATTGCCCATAACACTTTCTTTTTTCGCATGTGTATCATTTTCTTTGTTGTGGAAGTCTTAAATAGGGCACATCGCATCTCTTCAACTCTAACATTATCCTGCAGATGGAATTGAACACCCACGCCAAAAAATGACTTAAGACTAAAAATAAATATAAAACCCTCAATGACAAATAGTATAGCAGTTTACATGCTAAACATGGAGATAAAAACATTGCATACCTTAGCGTATAAGTCAATAAGCAATTTAGCATATTTCAGTTGCCCGCATACCAGACCTTATTCCTTGACTACTCCACTGGACGAGAAGTCCTTTTGAAGCACCGCCCCCAAAAACCATCAAGAACTACCGTACGCTTCTTCACTCGACAATTTCTCCCAATTTGCCCATCTTCCACTACCAATTCCGATGACGTTAACTCCACTCTTATTGAGTCTCAACGTCATTTTTACAAGGTGAGACGCCGTCTCGCGTGATATGTCCACGATGGATTTCGCATCGTGAGCAAGAGCCTCGTAATTCAAGACTCCGCCATCCTTGTCTTCTCCGTCACAATAGATGTCGTCAAAATTAGTAGTGTTGAGTCCCAAGCCAAGCATCAAATACAGAGGCAATGCCAGGCTGGCAAGGTCATTGGCGAGGCTTGACCTCACCTAGCCATTTGCGAGGCTCACCCTCGCCAGCCCGACAATGGTGAGTCTCACCCTCGCGTGGCAAAATTTCTATCCCAATTAATTGGCAAAACATGAAAATATCTCGGACTTAATTGGTATAATTAAAAAGTTTCGGATTGAATTAAAAAAAAAAAAAGGTATACGACTTTTTGGACAATTTTTCCAAGTAATATATATAGAGAGCTTCGTGCATCGAGGGTATTCTGAAAGATACACTCGAATTTACACGATTAAAACCTCCATGTTTCGTCAAGGCCCACTTCGTGTTGTGCCTTACGGTGCATGGCTGTGCCCTTTACCTAGCGTGGACGCCACGTTGGTGGTCGATACAACCACAACCCATCTTGCAAGTCACCTTATGCACAGATCTAATCAGAACTATCGTGTAATCGGAGCTTGGCTACAGGCTACGGATTGAAGGTTCTTTGTTTCGAAAGAGCTTACATCATGTTCGATTCTTGTGGGATCATTGTCATATGTTTTAAAAACTTAAGCTCTTGTTAGAAGGGCATAGTAAAAATTCGATATCTTTAGCAAGAGAAATTGCCAAGGAAATTCAAGCCCATTAACATAGTCAATTAGATCTATCTTTACTCAATTTTAAGTCAATAAATTATAGACTAACTAGGATATATTAATTGCTCAATACACCTATATCATAACAATCTCCCCCACGTGTGAGCTCAGTGTTAACTATACTCCCCCCTAATATTTAAATTTTCTTACACATCGTTAATTGACCAGCCTTGTTTGAGTGCTCTGCTGCTTTGCGCGCGCGTTTTCGTTAGCTAGTTTGGCTCTCTTTTGGTGGAGATAAGGTGCTTCGCGTTAGACTTCTTTTCTTTTCCTTTGGTGGATGCTTTGAATTCTAGTGCGTCTAAAAGAAGACGGATCTAAGTCTGAATAGGAATAGACTTGGGTTTGTCTATAGTGGTGAGACAGAGAATGCCATAGATTTTCTATTTAGCGTCTCGTCTTACGGATATGTCTCTCTGTTTGTGTATTGCCAATTGGCTTAGCGTTGACCTGTTTATGAAGAAGGTGAATTGTATTTAAGCATCAACCTCGGATGCCATCTACCTATGTCTGTATAATTGATTCAATTGCAAAAGCACGTAGAATTATTGATATCATGTCTGATAGAATATACGAAGTCATATTTTGTGCTCACAACAGGAAGAGTTGGATTAGATTAATTAACCAGTAAAGTGATATCAGCACGTCCAAATTTATAAGTCCTCGCTTGAAACTTATACCTTTGGTATCTCCTACAAAGCAATAAATTACGAGATTAACAATGGCTTTTTAGTTGGTCCAAATTGCTCAGCGATAATAGGATGCATCAACACATTTATGTCGTTGAAAATGAATACAGAATATTGATATTTCTAAATCTATAGCCTGTTCATGAGAAAATCACTGCCCCTTGTGTAAATTTACTATTTGTCCTTTTCCCTGGAGAAGCATGACTTGTTGGGCATCTTTATATATATAGAATTATCAGCGTGAACTGGTTATACACTCAGTACGAGTAGACACATGCGAGGCTTACTATGAGGAACTAAAAAGTGATATTCTCGGCATTAGTCACAATGATACACGAACAAGTAAATTCTACTCATACGAACATCTGTAGAAATGTCATGGCGATGGAATACAAGACAGTTGATGCAGTTGAAATATCTAATTCCAGAATTGATTAAACATGCCACCCCATTCAGGTTTATAGAGACAACCGAAATGAAGCATCAATAGCCAAACAAAGGCTAGAAGTTCTCCACCTTTGCTCAGCACCTTCACATGTGCCTCTCCCTTAATATGAATTGCTGTATATGACAACATCTCAACCCACACTCCACTTATCACCTTCCACTTCCTATCGCCGTGGATTTCCATCTTTCGAGCCAAATCGGCCCCTAAGTTGGGCAGGGATGACGAATATGAGTTTCCTGAAGGAGTCTCATACAATCTCTTGCATAGCCCCTCCACATCCATGGTCGCATCACTGAATTGACGCCGTAAAGGAATCAATGCCGACTCTGAATGCATTTGGGCAATTCCTGCCATAGTGGACACCAAATTAGACTGATTAAGTAAAAGATACAACATGTAGTCTGAAAGGATCTTGCTAAACTCCCTTTCATCATTTCTCGCTGTAAATGGCTTCTCCCAGTTGTAGCAGATTTCAGTAGCAAGATGCTACATTATAATATTGAAGTCAAAGGTGCCCTCGGTGTACCGTAAAAGATTACGACAATCGCACCCCATTGGGCTACTCTTGAGAAACAAGTCACCTCTAGCCTCAAATATCTTGCTCACCTCTGTATGATCTTGTGCATCCTTAGATTTACGTCTCACCTCCTCAAAAATAAAAATCCATAGCTTCTTAATAAAAGGATTCTGGGAGACATACTTCGTATTTGCAATCATTTTTAGCTTCCTTTCCGTGTTTCTCAGGCCACACCCTCCAATGGTTGTTTCACTTGCTTGATGGAAAAGAGAGATGATCTTCTCAACAATATGAATTGGAAAATTGCGAATATTGGAGAAAGTGATAATGCCCCAGTGTCGATCATGCTTATACATCTTTCTCGGATTTTCCTTCAAGAACTCAGAGAAAAGGTTGCAAGTATAAATGGATTCTGACCACCTTCAAAATATTAATGGTGTATCTAAGACCGCATAAGTAACATTGGCATTAGGTCTTGCTTCACATATGGCAAATCGTGGCACCCTGAGTACATCCATGGTAGACAACAACTTGTGGAGGAATGCATCTAGTTTAAATGATCCTGTGTTGCACCACTTGATTTCGGCAACAGTCCAATCAGAGAAAATGAGCATGACTAGAGCTATCGCATCAAGAGCAACCCCTCCCAAAAGAAGGGAATAAATAATTTCCACATCGATTTCTTGGAGGTGATGCTTTTTCAATCGATTGAATATGAAGAACGCCGTTACAATGTTTGTGAAGGCTATGAAGCAGAAAATGTAGCTCCAATTCGAACGTATTGCTAATGCTTTTGTGTGGAGCACCTCGTACATGAAATGTAGTTCAACTGATATCACCCTCAATGCATCCATTGCAGAAACTTTTTGAAAATATCTACGGCTTATTGCGCATTGTCGACCTATGTAGAGGAAATCTATGAGGAAGACCTTGGAAATTTGAAAGAAGTAGTAAGCATGCTTTACCACAATGCTCTCGGCAAGCATTGCTTCTTCTTCTTCCTTTGCTTGAACATTGAGTTCTTCAATCAACTCGTAATCTGCATCATCTGATATCATGTGCTGTGAATACACCCATTCCCTGAGCCTTGGGTGGCTTGAGGGATTAAGTGCCATTGTTCTCTCCGCATTTTTTTGTGATTGCAGCAAGAAATACCAACATCGTTGGGATCACCATCGGCTTGTCACTGGGAAATATCTGCACAAAGATATAGATGGCTGCACAAATTTGGAAGAAGAGACTAAGCAGGTGCCGTGGCCATAGTGAACTATCCTCCACAAAAAAGGCAACAATGGTGTCTGGACCGCCAAGATGCAATAAGAGAGATGAGCCCCAGAATGCTTGAAGTGCTACGTCTACTTCAGCTACACAAGCACATGAATTGCCTTGGTTGTTAGGTATGACCCCAACTGCAAATGCAGCTACCCAGTCGGCCATCAAATAGGTCAACCACAAAAGCAAAACAATGTGATGGTTTGCTATTTTCTTTCTAAGGGGTGCAAACAGAATGAGAAAGACTTGAAGCGAGAGGCTTAGTATGATGAAGCCTCGAATGTTCCATTTGTTCCATATATCCCAAGTGGAGCTAAACATGTTTTTGGTTAGTCTCTTCTCTCAAATATAATTTCAGGGCAACAAGATGTATCGGAGGAATGGTGAGGAATGTATATATGCATGTTAAAATGGTTCCATGTTTATGGTATCCAGTCAAAAACCAAGAAGGAAGAATAATCATGAACCAACTATTTCCCGTACAAAATGAAGCCCGGGATAGATACAATTTGAGTTGATTTAACCACTAGTGGATTAAATTAAATGTTTACGCTGGGTCATGTGTCCCCGAAAGTGGACGACACCATTAGGTTATTAGTTGCTAAACCCGTCCATTATTAGGTACTTCACAAGGCATTTTAGCAAAATATATATGGTACTCCACAAGACAATGAGAATGTCATTCATTCAATTTTGATCTTGATTCAACCAATGATAAAAGTTCACCATAAAGTTTGCTTTAGCCAAAGAAATGGGAAAACAAAATTGTAAGCGAGAGCCAAATTGGAGTTAAAATAAGTAGGACGCTCGAAAAATGCGTCTCCCACCTAAGCAAGTGGCCATTGGTTTTCAATAAATCAGGAATCTCTCTTTGTACACATATTTTTTCTTTTTTTTTTTTTTCTTGATCATTGATTTCTACAACCTGAAATTGTTCCATTACTTTCTTTTCTTTTTAACTAGACAAGATTAGCTGTTATAAAATTAAAATTTATAGGAAGAGTATAAAAAATTTTAGTTAATATTGCATGGGCTCAATTTGACAAAACAAAATGAAGAGACAATCTGTGCATTAAGACACTGACGTGACTCAACATTCGACCAAATTTGATTTTTTGCAAGTTCAGAACATTGCGGGGAGACTGAATAAAAGGGGCAAAAGAAGAAAATGAGTCGGGCTAAGGATTGTAGCATCGCTTTATTAGACGGTTGCTTCTGGATACAAATTCATGACTCCAAACAATAAGCAGCATCCACCTAATATATTTCCTCATGCATGAGATATTGTCAATAAGCAATAATTTTTACCCAATTCCATGGGCGACAAATCTTACATTGTTCTAGACAATGAACCTAAATATAAAGAGGGAAAAAGGTGAGAAATAGGAAAGAAAATAATATATCGCCCTACATTGACAGAAGGCAAAAGGATGAGAAAAGAGAACCCCTTCATATAAACAAAACTTATCGAGTTCATCCCATGCCAACTTTTAAAAAGATCATAATAAAGATAAAGAGAGATTCCTGATTTGTGGAGAACCTGTTGCCACTTGCTTTGATGGGATTCAGACATGCCTTTTTGGCTTATATCATCCACATGAAAGGGAAAGTGAACTTTTTGGCTGAAGTAAACTTTTGAGTGGAATTCTGTCAATGGTTGAATCAAGATCAAAATTGAGTGAAAGCCTTTCATTAAAAGCGCATTATCATCATCTTGTGAAGTACATAATAATTGAGTGAAATGATTTATTCTTATCTCTGTTAAAATATGTGGCTCGCGTTTTCCATTATCTTTGAAAGCACATTGTCATTGTCATTGTCATTATTATATGCGGAATGATTAGTTCATGACTTCTTTTACCTTCTTGGATTTTTTAATTTGTACATTCTTCTGACGTATAAGTCAGGAACCATCTCAACATGTATATATGCACATTTTGCTGTAATTTCGTTAAATCAACTAACATTCAACATCACGCATCATTGAAATCTGCAGATAGGACACCGATCTCATAAAATTATTGTCTGATGGAGAAAATCTTACGGGTTTCATGCATGTAGCCATTCACTTGAACTGAAAAATAAATGTGCATATACCATCTCTACACGTAGTACTCTCTTCAGGCAGATAATTTTCCTTCTATGTTCAGTTACCTTAAACAGAATTTTCATCAACGTAATCCTTGTCAGCTAATCTTGTCTAGTTTGGGCTATGATAATCAATAATCGAGAAAATAAGAAGATAAGATAGATTCCTGGTTTGTGAAAACCTTTAGCCACTTGCTTTGGTGTGAGAGAGACGTGCCTTTTTGGAGCATCCCACTAATATATGAACTCCAATTTGGCTTTTGCTTTCTTCCTCTTTTCTTTGGCTAAAGCACACTTTTGGTGAACTTTTGTCCCGCGAAGCAAGATGATAATGAAGGGTTTAGCAATTAATAACCTAATGGCGTTTTCCACTTTTGTGGACCCACGACCCAATGTAAACATTCAATTTAATCCACTAGTAGTGAAACCAACTCAAGTTAGATAAATCTCGAGCTCCATTTCATTCACGGAATGGTTGGTTTACGATTTTTGCACTTTTAGGTTTTTGCATAAAAACTATCTTTTGACAAACAAGGGACCATCTCAATTTGTATATGTACATTCCTTGCTATTCCTCCCCTGCTATTCTTACTGAAATTATATTGCAAGGAGCGATCAAATTCAAACCTAGCATAGACATGGGTTTTAACTTCATTGTGGATCTATGGAACAAATGGATATTTAAGGCCTCATCATCCTTGTATAAATATTTAAGCTAAAAATATTTAAGTATTACACTCCACTCTACGCTTAGTTGTAAATTTCTACTTCAAGACTTCCTAGTAATGTCTGCAAAGACTGTTTGCTTGATGCATGTAAACTCTCCTGACTGATAGTTGAGAGGATGGTTTTGTTGCAACCAAAATTGTACTGGAAAGGGAAAATAAAATTTTAAGTAAAAACATGACATTTAGCTCATTTTTCTCTATGGAACAAATGGATCATCTAAGGTTTTATCATACTGAATCTCTCCCTTCTAGTATTTCTTTTTCTATTTGCTCCCGTTAGAAAGAAAATAGTGAACCACTGCATCGTTTTCCTCTTGCGATTGACTTATTTGATGGCTATAGTTCCCCCCCCCCACAAAAAAAAAACAATAAAAGCAAAATGAATATCTTGTGCAATCATCATTTAATCTGCCAAATATTAATATTTTTATTTTTTTTAATACCAAGGATCTAGTCTAGCTCACCTTCTGGAGCACAGCACCAAATATACCTCAGGAGAGACTGGCCCAGCAACCCACCGCCGAGCCCCCTGCTTAAATCATAGAATTACTTTGAGAGTCATGAACGACTCAGAGAGTCGAACCCCTAACCTGGTGGCCAAATCAGGGGGTACGCCTCAATCAGTGCATCCATGCATGGGTGGGTGCCAAATATTAATATTAATAACTGGTTTCATGAACAAACCGCTTTTTCTAAGTTACCTTTTGCTTGGCGGCCCTTGCCAGCGCTTCTGGGAAGATGATTTTGCCAATTCTCATATGTTGGGTGTTGTATGATTTTGCTATCGATCTAAAAGTACTGATATTTGGCAGAACAGTTGAGTTCTTCAACTAGGTTGATTTACCTTGGATCGATGTAAATCATTGGATATATAGATGAGAGTATCTATTTATAATGATAATTTGAACCATCTTATTTGTAAAATTTGTATACTCAAAAGGATAAGAAAATGCACCTAGCATGATTATCTTCTTTGAATGTAACCTTACATAATTATAAATTTGGAACCTTTACCAGATTCCAATCATGACCATCAGGTGAGGAAAAAGAAGAAAATTAAAATTTTTCCCTACATGACAAAATGCAAGAGGGTGGGAAAAGAGAAGAAAAGGAATACAATAATACAGAAAGATGAAGAAGTATTTTGTCTCATTGGGGCATAGTGAACAAAGTTTATGCCTATTAAACTGCCTAATCTGATTAGATTTCACTAAGAAAGTTGTTAAATTGTAAGCCAACTAATTGATTGAGTCATTCATTTTCACTCTGAAAATCCCATGTTAAAGTTTGAGAATGTGATCACCTTTCATGTTTTTCTCGTGAGACTTACCATCTTGAAAAATAGAATTCACTGGTCAAATGGTTAAGAGAGTTGAAGGGGATAATATCTTCCATTGACAGTGCTTAAAAATTCACCTCATTAATAGTGCATTCAACAACCTCTTCATTGGATTTATGTTTGTCGGGTCTCTTTTATCTCTTATGGAACATTGACAAAAAAAAAATGAAGAATACGCATGAGCTTATCTGATTTACAAAGAAGACCTACTTTACTTTATGGAAACCTTTTTAAAGGAACTTTATGGACTAACTATTGAAAAGGGGAAAAAGGTCTATCCTACCCAAATAATACATAAACCTTGACTCGATCAAGACTTAGCGATGCTCTAAACTAGTATATTCTGAGATATTCTTTATCAAATCAATGCATAAAATATAGGTGCATTTTCATTTATAAGACATTATATATTCTCTGTCACATGGTTTTATGTAATATAGTTATGTGTTGTAAGGCCAAAAAATTAATTGTATGTATTCCAAACTCAATTGCAATCAATACCCACATATTCAATTCTCTGTAATAAATCAGTAATCCAAACATTCATTATATTTGCGAATGACATATGTTTAAAAAGATAGTGTGAAAGTATGCATAGTAAAAGACCAAAATGCGAGGACTCGCCACGTATTAGCAAATGACAATACTACAAGAAAGTAATTGAAATAATGTTGTTGTGTCATATCATTTAATTTATTATTAATGAGAATCAAGGATTCAATTCCATATGTGGTCTAGTCATATCAAAAATCACTTACACCATAAACAAAAGGTGGGTCTTAATTAAAAGTCCCTCTTATTTTATGTGGTCTCATTTGCCATACTTTTTCAAAGTAAGAAACTATTATTTTTTTTATAACTATTTTTGCCCAAGCACTCGACAATGAATCGTATAATAGATGAAAAGGACAAATAAAGGAAAATTGAGAACTAGACATTTTTGACTTCTAAGAAACACAAGAAAATTGCAAATAATAATAATAATGCAAAAAGATGAAGAAATGTTTTGTCTTATTGGGGCATGGTGGACAGAGTTTATGCATATTAAATTGTGCAATTTGATTAGATTTCACTAAGAGCGTAAATTCTTAAATTGTAAGCCAATTAATTGATTGAGTCGTTCATTTTCACTATAAAAATTCCATGTGAAATTTGAAGATTTGATCGCCTTTCATGTTTTTCTTGTGAGACCTACCATCTTGAAAAATAGAATTCATTGCTCAAAGGGTTAAGGGAGTTGAAGGGAGAATATCTTCCATTGATAGTGTTTCAAAATTCGCCTCATCAATAGTACATTCAACAACCTTCTCATTGGGTTATGTCTATATAATCTCTTTTATCCCTTACTGAACATTGATAAAAAAAAAAATGAAGAATACGCATGAGCTGATCTAATTTACCACCAACCTCATACCTCACATTAGCTCAAGCAAAAAGAAGTCACATCTACTGAAACACTATGTTCGAGATATAAACAAATTATGGAGTATGAGGAGATGATAGCATGTCACATTCACACACATGAAAGGTCCCCTGTTGGCCAAGCAATTACCGAGAATCCCTCGTTATCTAACAAAATGAGTAAGATCCAAAGAGGTAGTGGCCATTCTTCAAAAATTCTTGGTCCCTTTTAAAATACTTTATGCACTGATTGTGGACATAATCTCTTAAAGTAGATAGTGGGAAAAAAAGAAGACCAACTAAAAAGGGGTCCATCAAATAATACATAAACCTTGATTCGATCAAGAGTTAGCGTTGTCTCTAAACTAGTATATTCTGAGATACTCTTTATTGAATTGATGCATAAAATATAGTTGCATTTTCATTTCTAAGACATTAAATATTCCCTGTCACATTGTTTTATATAATATAGTTATGAGTTGTAGGGCCAAAAAGTTAATTGTATGTACTCCAAATTGAATTGTAATCAATACACACATACTCAACTTTCAATAAGAGGTCAACATCCAAACATTCATTATGTTTACAAATGCTATATGTTCAAAAAGATAACGTGGAAATATGCATGCCAAAAGACCAAAATGCAAGGACTCACCTAGTAATAGCAAATGACGACATTGCAAGAAAGCGATTGAAATAATGTTGTTATGTCATATCATTTAACTTGTGCATTCAATAACCTCCTCATTGGATTTATGCTTGTCTGGTCTCTTTTATCTTGTACTAAACATTGACCAAAAAATAAAGAATATGCATGAGCTGATGCGATTTACAACCAACCTCATACCTCACATTTGTTCAAGTAAAAAGAAGTCACATCTACTTGAACACTACGTTCAAGACATAAACAGATAATGGATCATGAGGAGATAATAGCATGTCGCATTCAGCATTCACACATACGAAAGGTCTACTGTTGGCCAAGCAATTACCGAGAATCCCTCACTATCTGACAAAGCGCACAAGATCCAAAGAGGTAATGGCCATTCTCCTTAAAGTCTTGGTCTTTTTTTAAGTACTCAATAGACTAATTGTGGATAGAATATCTTAAAGTAGATAGTGGGGGGGAAAGTAAACCTACTTGACTTCATGAAAACCTTTCTAAAGGAACTTTATGGACCAATTGTCCAAAGAGAAAAAATAAAAATAAAGGTCCATCTTGCCCAAATAATACATAAACCTTGACTCAATCAAGACTTAGACATCGCTCTGAACTACTATATTTTGAGATACTCTTCATTAAATCGATGCATGAAATATAGTTGCATTTTCATTTATAAGGCATTATATATTCTTTGTTACATTGTTTTATGTAATATAATTATGCGTTGTATGGCCAAAAAATTAATTGTATGTATTCCAAACTAAATTGTAATCAATACTCATGTACTTAACTCTAAGTAAGAGATCAGCAATCCAAACATTTATTATGTTTGCAAAAGATAGCATGGAAGCATGCATGGCAAAAGAGACTTGCCTAACAATAGCAAATGACGATGGTGTAAAAAAGTGATGGAAATAATGTTGTTATGTCATATCATTTAACTTGACATTAGTAAGAATCAATGATTTGATTCCATTTGTAGTTGGGTCATATTAGAAATCATTTAGGCTATAAACAAAAGGTGGATCTTAATTAGATGTTTCTCTATTTTTATGCGATCCCATTTGTCATACTTTTTCAAAAAAAGAAACTATCATTTTTTTGTATGACTATTTTTGCCCAAGCTCTCGATAGTGAATGGCATAGTAGATTAAATGGGCAAATAAAGGAAAATCGAGAACTAGAAATTTTCAACTTCCTAGAAACACAAGGAAACCAAAGATAACAATCATACAAAAAGATGAATAAGTGTTTTGTCTTATTCAGGCATGGTGGACAAAGTTTATGCATATTAAACTACCTAATCTGATTAGATTTCACTAAAAGCATAAATGCTGAATTATAAGCCAACTAATTGATTGAGTTGTTCATTTTTATTTTGAAAATCTCATGTTAAAATTTGAGAATGTGATCTCCTTTCATATTTTTTTTTTCTCATGAGACTTACTATCTTGAAAGATAGAATTCACTTCTCAAAGAGTTAAAAGAGTTGAAGAGGAGAATATTTTCCATTGACAGTGCTTCAAAATTCGTCTCATCAATAATGCATTCAACAACCCCCTCATTGGATTTATACTTATCTGGTCTCTTTTATCTCTTACTAAACATTGACAAAAAAAAAATGAAGAATACGCACAAGCTAATCTGATTTACAACCAACCTCATATTTCACATTAGTTCAAGCAAAAATAAGTCATATCTATTGGAGCACTACGTCCAAGACATAAACAGATGCTGGAGTATGAGGAGATGATAGCATGTCACATTCACACACAAGAAAAGTCCCATGTTGGCCAAGCAATTACCGAGAATCTCTCATTATCCAACAAAACACGAAAAATCCAAAGAGGTAAAAACCATTCTCTAGAAGTCTTGGTTTTTCTTAAAGTACTTTATGGACTAATTGTGGACATAATCTTTTTCTTTTTTTTTTTTTTTTGAGAGAGGGGAGACCTACCTGACTTCATGGAAACCTTTTTGAAGGAACTTTATGGACTAATTGTCCAAAGAGGAAAAAAAAAGGTCCATCCTGCCCAAATAATACATAAACCTTGACTCGATTAACACTTAGCAATGACTCTAAACTAGCATATTATAAGATAATCTTCATTAATTCGATGCATAGAATATATTTGCATTCTCATTTATAAGACATTATATATTCTCCGTCACACGGTTTCATGTAATATAGTTATGTGTTGTAGGGCCAAAAAATTAATTGTATGTACTCCAAATTGAATTGTAATCAATACCCACATACTCGACTCCTAGTAAGAGATCGGCAACCCAAACATTTATTATGTTTGCAAATGTCATATATTCAAAAAGATAGCGTGGAAGTATGCATGACAAAAAACCAATATGTGAGGACTCGCCTAGCCATAACAAATGACGATGTTGTAGGAATGCAATTAAAATATTGTTGTTGTGTCATATCATTTAACTTGTCATTAATGAGAATTAAGGATTCAATTTCTTTGTAGTCCAGTCATATCAAAAATCATTTAAGCTATAAACAAAAGGTGGGTCTTAAGTAGATGTCCCTCTATTTTTATGCAGTCCCATTTGTCATACTTTTTCAAAAGAAGAAACTATCATTTTTTTATAATTATTTTTGCCCAAGCTCTTGACAATGAATGATATAACAAATGAAAAGGACAAATAAGGAAAATTAAGAACTAGACATTTTCGACTTCTAACAAACACAAGGAGATTGGAGATAACAATAATGTAAAAAGATGATGAAGTTTTTTTGTCTCATTGGGGCATGGTGGACAAAGTTTATGCCTATTAAAATGCATAATCTGATTAGACTTCACTAAGAGTGTTGAATTGTAAACCAACTAATTGGTTGAGTCATTCATTCTCACTTTAAAAATCCCATGTTGAAATTTGAGGATGCAATCGCCTTTCATGTTTTTCTCACAAGACTTACCATCTTGAAAATAGAATTCACTGCTCAAAGGGTTAAGAGAGTTGAAGGGGAGAATATCTTCCATTGACAATGCTTCCAAATTCATCTCATCAATAGTGCATTCAACTATGTCCTCATTGGATTTATACTTGTCTAGTCTCTTTTATCTCTCATTGAATATTGACCAAAAAATGAAGAATACACATGAGATGATAGCATGTCACGTTCACACGTACGAAAGGTCCCCTGTTGGCCAAACAATTACCCAGAACCTCTCATCATATGACAAAACACATAAGATCCAAAGAGGTAGTGGCCATTCTCCTAAAAGTCTTTTGTCTTTTTTTAAGTACTTTATGGACTCATTGTGGACAGAATCTCTTGACGTAGATAGTGGGGGGAAAAGAAGACCTACTTGACTTCATGGAAACCTTTTTAAAAGACTCTATGGACTAATTGTCGAAAAAGGGGGGGGGGGGGAAGGTCCATTCTACCCAAATAATACATAAACCTTGACCCGATCAAGACTAGGGGAGAATATCTTCCATTGACAGTGCTTCCAAATTCGTCTCATCAATAGTGCATTCAACTATGTCCTCATTGGATTTATACTTGTCTAGTCTCTTTTATCTCTCATTGAATATTGACAAAAAAATGAAGAATACATATGAGATGATAGCATGTCACGTTCACACGTACGAAAGGTCCCCTGTTGGCCAAACAATTACCCAGAACCTCTCGTCATTTGACAAAACACATAAGATCCAAAGAGGTAGTGGCCATTCTCCTAAAAGTCTTTTGTCTTTTTTAAAGTACTTTATGAACTCATTGTGGACAGAATCTCTTAAAGTAGATAGTAGGGGAAAAGAAGACCTACTTGACTTCATGGAAACCTTTTTAAAAGACTCTATGGACTAATTGTCGAAAAAGAGGGGAAAAAGGTCCATCCTACCCAAATAATACATAAACCTTGACTCGATCAAGACTTAGCGATGGCTCTAAACTAGTATATTCTGAGATACTCTTCATCAAATCGATGTATAAAATATAGTTGCATTTTCATTTATAAGACATTATATATACTCTGTCATATGGTTTTATGCAATACATTTATGCATTGTAGGGCTAAAAAATTAATTATATGTATTTCAAACTAAATCGTAATCAATACCCACATACTCAACTTCATGTGAGAGATCGGCAATCTAAACATTCATTATATTTGCGAATGCCTTATGTTAAAAAATATAGCACGGAAGTATGCATGGCAAAGAAACAAAATGTGAGGACTCACGTAGCAATAGCAAATGACGAGATTGCAAGAAATTGATTGAAATATTGTTGTGTTATATCATTTAACTCGTCATTAATGAGAAACGAGGATTCGATTCCATTCGTGGTCCGGTCATATCAAAAATCATTTAGGCTATAAACAAAATGTGGATCTTAATTAATGTCCCTCTATTTTTATGTAGTCCTATTTGTTGTGCTTTTTCAAAAAAAGAAACTATCATTCATATTTTAGATTTTGAAAATTGATCAAGCTAAAAAGATATTGCTTGTAGACAAAGGTGAGGAGAGTTGGAGACACCTCGCATTGGTTAACATTTGTCCTCATTATGAATAAATTATCTCGATGATCGTTCATGGCTTCGAGTAAATTAACGAGGCTTGGACTATGCAACACTTGTAGTCTTGCAGGTAATTGGGGGAGAAAAAAAAATATCACCACTGGGTCTAATCCACCTAGGAACTAGACCGGTCAATCCGATTCCAAGCCTAGCTAGGCCCGTTCCCATTCCCACAAATTAACAATTCTCCCCCACCTTAGAATGTCTACAAAGCACTCCTTTCTTAATGCCTGGAAAAACTCTTGATGGATAGTTGAATAACCAAAATTATATTAGGCTCCGTTCGTTTCGTGGAAAATGTGGAGTTTCTAGAAAATATTTTCCAAGAAGTCATTTTCCAAAAAAAATGTAATTATTTTTCAGTGTACGGATGAAACTTGAAAATGAAGTGGAAAATATTTTTCGCTATTTGGTAAAGAAAATATTTTCCTTCATATACTCTTTTTCATTTATTTTATATTTTAAAATGGATTTTTCATATTTTTAAGAATTGATTTTTAATTATTTTTTATTTTTAAAATCTATTATTAATTTTTTTTTTCATTTTTTTATTTTTCTTTTCTTTTTTCTCTGTTTTCTATCTCCTTCTTTCTTGATTGGTCGCTAGTCACGGCGATGGCCCTTGACCGACCACCTATGAGCCTCGAGCTCGCCGACAAGCACGAGGCTCGCCACTCCCTAGATTGGCAAGCATGAGCATCAAGCTTGAGGCTCACTAGATCGACGAGTGTGAGCTTAAGATCAACAAGCTTGAGACTTGGCAACGACCGACGACTAGCCAAGAAAGAAAAATATGAGAAACAAAAAAAATAAATAAAAATAAATAAATAAAATAAAAATAAAAAGAAATAGAAAAGAAAAAGGAAATTAAAAATAATTTGAATAAAAAAGAAAAAGAAAATATAAATAATAATTCGAATAAAAAAAGAAAAGAATAAGAAGAAATGGGAGGATGAAGTGAGGATTTCTAGAGGTGTGAGATAAGAGAGATTAAGTGAGAAAAATGTTTTCCACTTTTCAAAAGTGAAAAACATTTTCCCCTAATTTGGAAGACTTTTTTCCTTTTATGGAAAACATTTTCCTTAAGGAATTTATTTTTTATGAAATGAATGCCAGAAAGCATTTAATTTTTTTTTCGGATCTATGGAATAAATGGAATATCTCATTCTTTGTCATACTAAACCTCTTGTTTCAAGTCTTTTTTATTCAATTTGCACCCCTTAAGAAAAAAAACCAAATTATTGTATCATTATTTTCCTCTTGTGATTGACCTATTGATGGCTACAATTTTTCCAAAATCAAATTAAATATGTTGTGCGATCATTATTTAATCTGCCAAATATCAACAATAATAGCAAATTTCATGAGCAAAACATTTTTCTTACGTTACCTTTCCCATTTAGTCATTGTTGATAGATGAGAAGACAAATTTAATATCAGAGCCTCAGTTTTACAACTGATATTATGAAAATTGTTAGAGAAAAGAGACGGTTATTACATTAAAAAGAATAAGTTTAGTTTCTCTCCCAATGAAGACAAGAATAGGCTTTAGTGACTTACATTGAGACCACGAGGGCAATGAATGATTTCAACTCAATAATAATAATGAAAAAACGGATAAATATATATGTATGTATGTATGTATTGGATCGATAAACTAAATATAAGAAACCGACTCGATTTTCTATGTCATTTAATGTTAATAATCCATATTTATGGCACCGATCCCTAAGGTCTTGGTCCTCGTCTTATATGATTTATTTAAGGATGTTACAAATTGATGAGTCAGAATTCGATTAAAATCCATGTAGAAGAATTTAGTTGGATAAATTCAATGCTTGTCAGATTAGACAGAAGAACTTGTCATTAAATTTAGATAGCACATAAAACAATTGTATGAGTGATCATGTGACTAGAAATTGTCTTTCTATGTTCTTCTTTTTCGCTTGACGATTGTTTTAGAGTGGAAAAGCACGTTAAGAATGGAATCCCCTCCTTGCCTCTCGTGGTTGGATGGATTCAACAATTGACAGGGCACAACGACCAATGTCTACATTAGTTAGTCACCTGGCAATTTCATCGTCTGGTAAGGGGTTGCTAGTGTGAAACCTGAGATCATATAACAAAAGAATGATGATGATTACTATTAACATGATTTGTCTATGGCAAGCGTGAGGAAGTATGTTTTCTTGGGCACATTGCTAAGAATATTTTACATGAATTGCCACATCATTAGGCTCGTTGACATTGATATTCTTTCTCGTATACAACTCATCTTTAAATATTCAGATTGTCACATTTTCCACTCAATATGTGTGAATATAAAACCCCAAGGAGAAGGAGATGGCCCCTTTGATAAAGAGACGGAATGGCAGTGCTTGTCTTCTTGTTTTGTCAGTTGTATGAAATCAATCATTAGGCATCATACAAAAGCATGCATCATGATATAGGCTTATTGATCTGCAAAAGTACGAATTCCATACCCAATGAGGTTAAACTCCGGATCCGGATTACTATAATAAGTAAGACCGGTGGTTGATTTTATAATATGGTCTTTGTCCTTTGAGAAAGAGTGACGTATCGGGATTGGATTTGTTTGGTACCACATAATCAATTACATTGCAATAAATCACACTCCAATAAAATCAACTTTATTGATGGGAAAAGAAAACTTATTATCTCAAAGGCATAATTTAACATGAAATTTTAATAATAGTGGGTATCGATTGAAAACTTACCAGCCATCTAAATATTACGCATTTCAAAGATTATCATCATTTTTTTTTTTTTTGTGCTATAGGGGCTAATATTATCACCAAGAAAAATCCTCAAATTAGTACATCTATGATTATCAATTTAATAGGGGCTAATACCACAAAAAAAAAAAAATAATTTTCGGATCAATTTACAAAAATTTTTGGATAATCAAAAATTATAAATTGATATACCTGTGATAAATTTATTGCAAATTAATTTTTAGGTTTCAAAGTCCCTAAATTAATATACTTGTGACATATTTACATAAATAAAAGTTGTAAGTGTTTTTTTGTTTACTTTTCCATAAAAAATTATAAGATTATGTAAATTTCAAAAAATTATGCAAAAAAATTACCAGTAACATTTCGCTGTTTCACAATTGTATAAAACTCAATTCCTAGTAGGAAAAAATCACTTACGATGAAGTTACCAAAAAGAATTTCCTCGCGAATTCTCCTTCTCCGAGACCAATGGTCAAACTTTTGATTAAGCAAGGATATAAACTTAATCGGGTGTCCGAAAATCAATGAAGTTAAGAGATACTGCGTGTAGATGTGGACCAGAGTCGGTTCCCCACATGGGTCGATTTTGTCCTCATTATGAATTAAATATCTCGATGGTGGTCCAGAGTAAACCAACGAGGTTTGAGATTTGAGGAAAAGCACAGCCGGCCAAAAGAATGTATGTGCGTCCTATGTTCCAAGATTCGGTCAGATGATGCAACTTCCACTCTTTACTAGAGATTATAGATCTATATGATATAGAGAGGGAACAGGCGAGAAAATATAAGAAATAGCATATACTATATTGACGAAGCTTATTCTGCAAATGCAATCTTAAGTTACAAATTTTATATTATTCCTATAATTTTTCATTCTATGAGAGCTAATATTGTCTAAATAAAAAGGAAAAAAAATTAAGGGAACCACTTCGGGCCGTAGAAATTCATAATTTAGAAATATTAAATAAATAAAGATACAGGGAGATTTCTGCGGCGGGATACCTATCTGCTGTGGTGGGAGATACCTTTTTGGGTAACTTTTGTCACGTGAAGCAAGACCATAATCGATGTGTTTAACAATAAATAACCTAATACCGTCTTCCACTTTTGTGGACGCACGACCCAAAGTAAACATTTAATTTAATCCATTAGTAGTTAAACCACCTCAAATTAGATCTGTTTTGGGCTCCATTTCTTTTGCGAAATGGATAGTCCGTGATTGCTTAACCTTTTAGGATTTTTGCATAAATACCGTATTCTAACAAGTAAAAGGAATCATCTCAACACACACATACATTCCCCACTATTCCTCCTTTTACATTTTGTTGTAGCCAAAATTATATTAGAGATGAGCAATCACATTCAAGCTCAGCGAAAAATCATGGTATGTAGCTCCATTTCAGATTTATGGAACAAATGGAACATATCGGGTTTTGTCATACTAAGCCTCTCACTTCAAGCTTTTTTCAAGTTTGGCTTCAAAATGTTTATGTCACGCTCCGATCCTCAAAGCGTGTGCCCATTCCGGCTTGGTCAATTAAATAGAGACGTCCCAAAATGCATCGCCCACTCATTCATCTTAATACGCATGCGGAAGCAATTAATATATCCCCAACAACAACAAGATGGGATAAAAAAAGTAGGGCCAATTTTTCACAAAAGATGCATTTTTATAAACACACAAGTTTATACACAGAAGCCTACAAAAAGGGATCGGCTTTCAACAAAAGAGAATTGTCCTATGACTAACTAGTCGAACATATTCGCCGATTCTTTGGGCTTCACCTCCTAAACTCCGAGCTTCAAGTCCTCCACCACTGTCAACTAGGGACTTGAAAAAATGTTATCCCACAACGGGTGAGACGATGTTTCAGTAAGTTCAACCCCCTAAGCCCCGACTAGGAAGAAAATACGCCCTAAAGGTTGCCCAAGCATAATCACGAGTCAGAGGACTTACATAGCCTTAGTCCCTTCTTGTAAGTCAATATAATTCACAATTTCATGAGATCACCTCATCACATCAAATTATCATAATAGATCGAATCATCAATCAATCGACCTAGTCGATTCCATATTATTAGGACCATCACACGATTAACCCAATTAGTACTATCTATAAGTCCGATCTCATCAAGAACTGCTCACCCTAAGCTGAAAATAGGTAGTATAGCTTACCTCAAAGGCTAATAAATATGCTCTCTCTCTCTCTAAGCTAATATATCGAGCCATCGAGCTAATATAATATACTAACAATGCTCACCAAAGCTATGCGATCCTTACTTGCTCACCGAAGCTATGCGAATCTTAATTGCTCACCAAAGCTGTGTGATACTTAGGATACACTATTCACTTTAAGTTGAGGTATCAAACCCGCAGGCTGATACAGTATACCATTTTAATCAACCAATGATTTCTCAACTTTTATCATACTTGATAAAAAATACTTGTGTGTGAATATACGGTCGACTTTAGCTAAAATACAATATTTTCCTTTCCACAAATCCCACTATTTAATATGGTCCACCAAAATATTTTTGGCGCTGTAAATCTACGCTCGGTTATTTTCCAATCAATTACTAAAATTAATAGATTTTGGGATAAATATCCCAAAATCACAAATCACACTCAATTTGCACAAATTAGCAGTCAAATAAATAAATCAATCACATCATTTCAATTAGCATAAAATTTCAGTCACTAGCTATTCCGATCCAATTTCTGAAAAATAATTAATTAATTAATTAATTAATTACGAAAAATAATTATTAAATACCAAAAATGCATACTTAGGCCTATAATGCCTAATTAAATGCCGAAATGAGTTCGGAAAATTTCCAAACATATTTAAATAAATACTAGAGCATAATTACTTACTAATTTACTAATCTAACCACCTAACATGCATCAAGGATTAACTAATTCACTAATCCATTCTAACTAACCACCTAATCCTAGCTTAACCTAAACTAATCAACCCTTAAGCGTCATTAACTTACTAAGCAAGAATTAGTGAGTTAAATTCACTTGATTAATGATCCGCTCTGATCAAAATGATGAGGACACGGCAAGGAGCGACAAACTCCAAAGCGGGATCACCAAGTGGGGTCGGGAAGGCCACCAAAACGGGCAAACAATGCTAGAAATACCCACACTGTTCGGTTCTAGTCGGGGGGTGAGACAGAAGCGGCCGGTTGAGTAACAACTAATGTCTTAGACAAAAAAAAAAAAAAAAAAAACGACTAATGTCTACATTACTTGGTTACCTAGCTCAATTTTGAGATATTATAATGGGTTGTTAGTGTGAAACCTTAGACCATATAACAAAAGAATACATCGATGAATTTTAGTGGTAATGTGAATGATTAGTATATGGCAAGTGTGAGGAAGTATGCAAAATTGAGCGAGCACAATGATTGATGTATACATTATTTGGTTACCTAACCCAATTCGAGATATTATAAAGGGGTCGTTCGCGTGAAACCTTATACCATATAACAAAAGAATACATTGATGAATTTTAGTGGTGGTGTGAATGATTAGTCTATGGCAAGTGTGAGGAAGTTTGCTTTTTGTGCACATGATTTGCCATACCATGTTAAACTCCTCAATTGAAAATGAAATGGATATGGGGTATTGATTACTCTAAATAAATCTAACGTCTTTTCGGTATATTTTCTCTTTATTTAAAAATATTGCATAGATAGTATTGATCAATTTTAACTTAAGTTACTAACACACGAGAGGTGATCATGTGGGAGCATAATCAGATAATATAACACTCAATAATCAAAGCAATAAATAAATAAATTGCTAGAAATAGAGCATACCTCGATGCAAAGAAAAGCATAACCATATTTAATTTTTCCAATATGTTAATAAAAAGAAAACGTGCATAGCCTAAACACGTCTTCTAAATGCTTATGCAATTAAATACCTCTTTTTTTTTTTATTTTTAAATTATAAGATGTATTTAATTTTAAATTATAACTATGTGATCTAATTCAACATAACATGCAATCTAAATGTTCCAATTCCAATGACAAGTAAAATTAATATGAACTATTCCAATATGACATGCAATCTAATTTATGTGAGTCGAAAAAATAACATGAAAATTGTGATTTGGTAACATAATGATGTGGCAAAGGTGACATGGCATTTAATGATCCTACAAGTGATGACATGGCAATGATGATATGGAACCGATGCGACTAATTCTACATGATATATGCATATTATTTTTGTGATTATCTTTTAAAATTAAAATAAGAAACCATATAAATATGTAATTACCTAATTCAAACTAGGAAATAATTTAGATTAGATCCTATTCTGAATTATGAAATTTCCGAAATTACTGCATGGCTCCTAGACATGTAATCCAAAACAAGGAAAAAATTATCCTAACACGTAATGCAATTTTTTTTTTTTTTTTTTTATAATATGAGAATTTACTAAATTAATAACATGCAATATAACAAATCCACATAATCAAATATTCACCTCAATCCAAACTAGGAAATAAACATAATCACAATAATGAAAAATCCTTAGCTCAAATTCTTGATTATTAAGATTTTCAATATTGAAACTTTCCTAATCGGGGTAAGCCTAAAAAATCTTAGACCAAGTTGATGTTAGAATTACAATACGGTAAATATCACAAAAAAAATCCCAAATTATGTTTACTATGACATAAATTCCTTGATACTCCAAAGACTCAAGCCTACTTCATGAAAAAGGGAAAATGGGCTTACTTAGAAAGAGTTGACCTAAACATGGTCTTGCTCCAAATGAAAGAGTTTGAATCATATGGCAAACTCAATGAGTATAGCAAAATTGGTGAAAATAAAAAGGAAAATGAAAGGTATTTTTAATATCGATCTACAAAAGCAAATTTACTAAATTATGTGTCAGCTTGTGGGTAGACCTTCAACAATAACCAAGGGTAGTATGACACATCACTCAGTCTACTATTTTTGTAGACCAATCTTAATGAAAAAAATATATTTAAGTTAAAAACACCTATAATATAAAAAAAAAAAAAAAAAGTGAACCGTGAAGAACATTACTAATGGCACATTATAAATTTATATATGGGTAATGTTCCTAACTTATTACTCACTAAATAGTGGTATGGTTAGAGGTATTTATTATGATTACTTATTAATGTTTTTCTTTTTCTTTTTTTTTTGGTGTGTTTCTTTTTTTAGTAGGCGTGCTTTTAATATAACATGAACTTTAGGTTTCGTTTGTTCTACGAAAAATGAACCTTCTTTAAAGTATTTTCAAAAAAAAAAACTTATTTTTAAGGAAAATGACTACATTTGGCAATACGTTGCAAATAATATGAAAATCATTTTCTGATGTTTGTTACAGAAAAAATATTAAACACTACGCATGGAACCGGGCCCGTTCATGCCTTTTTCGGCAAAGTGAACGAACTTTGAAGGATTACGCTGCAAGATCAGTTCAACAAGCAATATTCGAAATATCAGAAAACTGAGAATGCCCATCCATGTCTATGCAAATGTTCTGTTGTACAAACCTACAGATTTGTCTATATCATCAACTGCAAGCTACGAATTGGTATGCAGGAGAAAATATATGTCCCAGGCGTTAGACAAACCATTTTCCCCCAAAAGCTTGTGTAGTGAGGAGATCGGCTAACAATGCATTTACAACATAAAACTAGTTACTACCGGAATACAGAATGAACGAAGAACGAGCAAAAATGGTCAATGCCCGAGTCTTATTGAGAGTAAAAGGACCGTGCATGAGGAACCATTTCACTGACTCCCAAGTTTGTCCTCCTCCATCCCAAACTCAACGTGCTGCTGTGTGGCTTTGGGACCGATGTTTCATCTTGCTTTACATGAACTATTTCTTGACTTGAAGAAGAAGATGGAGAAGAATCTATTCTTGGTGCTGATGGCTGATAAAAAGTGGGAGCCTCATATGCAGCGGGTGAAAGCTCGGGCACAGGGACTTCTAGCTGAAGAAACCTGATAACTTGTCCTGCTTTTGGCCTTCTCCTGGGATCTGGATGCACACACCACAGTCCCACCATCATCAAGCATTCCATTTCCTTCCTATCGAAGCTTGAATCCAGCATCTGGTCCACTGCTTCGAGCATATTTCCAACAAGGTAAAGCTGCCAGACCCACTTGTACAGTGGGACATGAAATTCTCCATCCTGATAGGTCCTCCTACCGCAAGTGATTTCTAGAACCACGACCCCAAAGCTGAACATGTCGGACTCTCTAGTAGCCTTCCGTTCGTTGAAATATTCTGGTGCCAGATAACCATATGTCCCACCACATCGGTTGTTTGAGTCCTGAATCGGGGGTCGACAAGCTTAGATATTCCAAAGTCACCGAGCTTAGTGTTGAAATCTGTGTCTAGCAATATGTTGGCCGCTTTTTATATCTCTGTGAAGAACACATTGCTCTAGATCTTCATGAAGATAATTAAGGGCTGATGCCAGCCCGAGAGCTATCCTGTACCTTACATCCCAAGGGAGAACTTTTCGAGGTCCAAAGAGATGATTATCAAGGCTACCATTAGGCATGTATTCATAAACGAGCAAAAATTCACCTTTCTCTTGACACCATCCAATGAATTGTACTAGATTTCGATGTATCGCACGGCTTAATATCTTCACTTCATTGATGAAGACCTTCTCGGAATGTTTGGATTCCATGAAGATTCTCTTGACAGCAACTTGGCGATCTAAACTGTTCACAAGTCCTTTATAAACATGGCAAGACCCTCCTTGGCCGAGTCTTCGATCCTGTGAGAAGCTACTTGTAGCTTCAACCAACTCTTGATATGAGAATCTGAGCGGCAATGCTCTTATCTCTTTCTCCATGTCGGTCAGAGCACAATGCTCGCATTTTTTCCTCATTTTGATCATAAACAGGCAAGACCCCGCTGAAACAATCAGCATTAGACTTGCTAAAGGGGCAGTGATAAATGTGAACAACCTATAGATTTTGTAGTGTGCCCACTTTACGGGTGAATTGGTCGACGGGGGGCGTACAGCATCCAAGTTCGAAGTAAACCCCCATGTATTGATGATGTGCCTCTCCCCAATGCCGCCACAAGAAGCTGAAATGCCGATTGCGACCGATTCAGGAAGAACTTGAGCAAGGTCGATTTGGTAAGAAAGCGAGGGGCTTTTCTTGTCCACAGAAATCGGGTCTCCAGCGAACGACCAGAACACACTAAGATTCTTGCTAGTAGAATTATAGGTCACCACGACATTAGTTGCATTTCCGCTGTGTGATTTGATATCCCAATGGGAATGAACCTTTGAAAAGATCGAGTTTATGTTGATTCCTACGTGCAGATCTTCAGGGTCAAATTTTGTGTTCACAAAAGTATCGTACTCAGTGTTCACAAAAGTATCGAACTCAACCATCACAATTCGGTTCTGAGGCCCATCATCGACTGTGCTGTCATTGAACAATCCGAGAAACGGACCAGCCGAGTTGGGTGGTATTGAAAAGCCAGTAGGAGCAAGAAAAAAGGCCAGGCCGTCACTGTAATTGTTGGGACTGAAAGGTTCGATGGTGAAAGAAAAATTGGTAGAGAAGTCTGCTTGTCTCCCAGTAATAGGATCTCTAATATAGATGGGTTTGGAATACTGAATGCGGCCTACCTTATAACGCTGTTCACGGGGGGCTTGTGGGGTGAGATCAATGAAGCCATTCGCCGTTGCAACCGCAACTCCTTCGCGGAGTATGTCACTTGAGTTGTCGTTAAAGTAACTTATATCGAACTGGACGGGACTGACAAAGGGGATGATAGGGTAGCAGACAAGGGAGAAGACTATTAAGTGAGCGTAAAAAGAAAGAGGACAACAGTTCGCATGCTGCATGCTACACATGGTTTTTACAAGTGCAAGGACGAGGTTCATGCTCGTTTGTCCATTGGTCTAGATCGGCGCTATAGCGGGTGCTTTATAGTGGACCAAATGTTCCAAACAGCGGCTTGGACATGGTGAAAAGATCGACAAATTCTCTGCTGTTTCCGCTAAAGACAATATGGACAAGGAAGACTTTTGAAGCAATGACCCAATTTTTGGAAGTCGCTTCTCATATTGAACTGAACGGAACTGACAAAGGGGATAATAAGGTAGCAAACAAAGAAGAAGACCGTTAAGCGAGCATGAAAAGAAAGATAACAACAGTTCGCAAGCTGCATGCCAGATCGGTGCTATAAAGGTGTGCTTTATAGACCAAATGTTCCAAACAGCGGTTTCCGCTAAAGACTATATGGACAAGGGAGACTTTTAAAGCAATGACCCAACTTCTGGAAGTCGCGAGCTGCATGCCAGATCGGTGCTATAAAGGTGTTTATAGACCAAATGTTTCAAACAGCGGATTGGACACGGTGAACATATCGACAATTTCTCTGCTATTTCCGCTAAAGACTTATGTAGCACCTACACGCGATACGCAACACGTGACGCAACACGTCATTTTTCAAAATGTAGAAAATTTCGACACGTTCCGACACGTTAAATATTAAATAAATATTTTTATATATACATATAATTATTTCAAAAATAAAGAGTATAATCAATTTATTTAAATAAATTTATAATTTTTCATGGTGATCATAATTTATTATTATTTAACATTATTCATTTTTTTTTTTTTTTTGAAATCACCCTCCACCCTCTCCCTCCAAAAAAAGAAAAAAAAAAAAGGACAAATCCCACCCAGGATGAGCATCCCATTTTAATTTTTTTTGGCTCTTCATGGCACCATCATTTTTTATTTTTATTTTTCCTGCTCTTCCTTAAAATCCCAAATACTAGCTACCTACTATTCCCCCTAGGCGCGTCCTCCTTGCACGGTATCTCATTTTTAAATTTTTTTCTGCCCTCTTTGGAAACCCAAACCTAGCTGCCTCATCCTCCTTTGACTCCTCCTTTATGGCACCCCCCTCCTTGGAAAACTAAATCGTAGCCTCCCCCTCCTTCTGTGCTCATCCTCCTTGCACGGCACCCATTCTTTATCTTTTAGAAACCCTTCAAAAGCAGCCTTGAAAACTCTCGGAAAATGCCGCTCCCTCCTCCGTTGCACGATCCTCTTCCTCTCAATCCCTACTCTCTCTTGGTCACCTCGTTGCAAGTTGCAGCTGCTCGCTGCCTTGCCTCTGGTCCTCTCTCTTTTGTGGTCATAGCCTTGTCTTCGGTCCTCTGTCGCGGCCATCTCCGTCGCCTGGTTCTCTCTTCCTCCAGCCTTCTCTCACCGTCACGGCCTCACCGTCGCGGCCTCACTGCTGCTGCCTCGCCTCCGCAGCCTTGCTTCCTCTTCCTTGCCTCGTCTTTACCCTCCATCGCCAACGATTCACTCTCCCTTCATGCTTGCAGATCCGCTCTAGAAACCCAGCCTCTTGCTCGGACACTTTTCGATTCGCGTGTCGAGAAGAGTTGACCACTGTCGGAAAATCCGACACGTGTTGATCTCGTGTCCGAGCGTGTCGGTGTCCGACACGACACGGAAGGTTCCCGAGCGTGTCCGTGCTTCATAGCTAAAGACTATATGGACAAGGGAGACTTTTAAAGCAATGACCCAACTTCTGGAAGTCGCTACTTATAGTGAACTGAACGGGACAGGCAAAGGATATAATAGGGTAGCAAACAAGGAAGAAGACCATTAAGCGAGCGCGAAAAGAAAGAGAACAATAGTTCGCATGCTGCATGCTACACATAATTTATACAAGTGCAAGGACGAGGATCGTGCTCGTTTGTCCATTGGTCTAGATCGGTGCTATAAAGGTGTGCTTTATAGTGGACCAAATGTTCCAAACAGCATTTTGGACACGGTGAATAGATCGACAATTTCTCCACTGTTTCTGCTAAATACTATATGGACAAGGGAGACTTTTGAAGCAATGACCCAATTTCTGGAAGTCTATGCTCAAGATATTTAGAAAAAAAAAAAAACAATACTTGGATGGATAGTCCAGAGAATTGTAAAAAATATCTAAGATATATCTAGAAGAGTTTCCGATAATATCTAAGATATTTTAGAAAAGTCATGTGAAATGTGGAAGTTCATGCAAGTTGCCGTAGATTTTTTTAATCTTCGAAAGGCCGTCGAAGAGGGCTATAAACAGCCAACCCCTCCCCACTTGAAGGTCACGTCCAGCAGGAGAAAACTAAGCCTTTACACATGCCTTCATGATATAAAACTCCTCTTGTCCTCTTTTGCTCCCTACTTTGCCTTCCACTATCTTCCATCTCCAATATAATAATAAAAGTCCTTGTTCCGTAGTTGCTTGTTAAGTCTACGCACTTATTTGATGGCTACAGTTTTTCAAAAATGAAATTGAATACCTTGTATGATCATTATTTAATCTGCCAAACATCAATAATGATCTTTGATTTCATGAACAAAACTTTTCACTTATGTTAACTTTCCCATTTAATCGTTGTTAATAGATGAGAATGTTGGGAGTGTACAGCAGAAGCCTAATATGTTCTTTCAGGAAAATCACCAAGAGAAAGCTCAAATCCGAGCATGTCAATATATCCAGTTGGACCCACTTTTACACAAAAGCTTAAGCCAATGAACTATAAGCCAATTAGGATATATTAACTACTCCACACCATATCAATTCTCTGATATGGAACTTTTCTAACATAATGCACTCACATGTGCATTCCAATGTGAGCTCAATGTTAGCCCGCTCCCCATTAATTTAAGTGTCTTTTTGCATCACTTATGGACATGTGTTGCAACACCACAATGCCAACTTGCCCAAAAACCACAGCCATCGGATCTGATATCATTTGTTGGAAGCGTGTAGCAGAAGCCCGATAACTTATTTCGGGGAGATCACCAAGAGGGAGCCCAAATTCAAGCCTGTCAATATATCAGTTGGATCCACTTTCACTCAAAAATTTAAATTAATGAGTCATGTGCCAATTAAGAAATATTAATTACTCTACATTACATCATTTCTCCGATATGAGACTTTTCTAACACAACTCACATGTGCATCCTAATAGAGAATACAAGTTTAATATCAAAGCCTCAATTTTACAACCGATCTCTTTTCATAAATGACTTGAGAGTAATCTATTTATAATGATAATTTGAGCCATCTTATTTGTCAAATGTTTATATTCAAAAGGATGAAAAATGCACCTAGCGTGATTATCTTCTTTGAATGTAACCTTACATAATTATGAATTTGGAACCTTTACCGGATTCCAGGCATGACAATTTGGTGAGGAAAAATAAGAAAAATAAAATTTTGCCCTACATGACAAAATGCAAGAGGGTGGGGAAAGAGAAGAAAAGGAATACAATAATACAAAAAGATGAATAAGTGTTTTGTCTCGTTGGGGCATGGTAGACAAAGTTTATGCCTATTAAATTGCCTAATCTAATTAGATTTCACTAAGCGAGTTGTTAAATTGTAAGCCAACTAATTGATTGAGTCATCCATTTTCACTCTGAAAATCCCATGTTGAAATTTAAGAATGTGATTGCCTTTCATGTTTTTCTCATAAGATTTATCATCTTAAAAAATAGAATTCACTGCTCAAATGGTTAAGAGAGGTGAAGGGGATAATATCTTCCATTGACATTGCTTAAAAATTCCGCCTCATCAATAGTGCATTCAACAACCTCTTCATTGGATTTATGTTTGTCAGGTCTCTTTTATCTCTTATGGAACATTGACCAAAAAAATGAAGATTACACATGAGCTGATCCGATTTACAATCAACCTCATACCTCACATTAGTTCAAGTAAAAAAAAAATCATATCTACTGGAACACTACGTTCGAGACATAAATAGATGAGGATAAGTACACTATCGGTGCCATAAGTTGTGTACGGCACTCACTTTAGTGCCAAAAGTTTATGTCGGATCACTTAAGTGCCAAAAAGTTTGAAAAATGCTCACTTTAGTGCCAACTCCGATCTGGTTGGCCGGAAATCCGACGTGGCCTTTTTTTTTTTATTAATTTCTTATGCTGATGTGGCTCGCCAAAGAATCCAATTAGCATCTAAAGCAAGAAATGACGTTGTCTAGTTGCATTTCCCCCCAAATAAGAACCCTAATTTGCCAAATTGAAAGAAATCCCCAATTTCAAACCTTAATTATTGTCGACAAGCCCAGAACTCCCTGAACGTGCGCCAAGTGGACATCTCGACCTCCTCCTCCGTAATCGGATGGGATGATGATGCCGCCTCCACCGGCGGCTTTCCAATGGACAGATCCAGCGGCGAACATGGGGCTGAGGAGCCTGGGGGGGATGCTCGCGATGTCTCCCCATGACCTCGAGCCCTAATCGAGGACCTCTTCCCTTATCGCACAATCTTTTACCGGTAAGTCAAGCGGTTGACTCGATTCTGATTCTATGCCCGATGCCACCACTTGTGCGATGGCTCGATGCTCGACAGCGAGAAGATGTCTCGAGTCAGAGGGTTGAGGAGATAGGTCACGTCGCAGAGGTCCTGGAAGCAATGCGACCCATGACCCAAAGCTCTAGCTTCATGGAGCCATGATCTCCTGGCCGAGTTGGGGGAACAGGGCTCCAAGCTGTGGCTCAAGTCTGAGCCGGGGACTTCGGACACCACTCACCACACGTGCATGGTGGCGGAGGGTGAATCGTCAAATGATGTGGAGCCATCCTTTGTAGACGGACTTGAGCTTTGTGGAGGAGCTCTAGTAGAAGGGAGCAACAACGACCTTGTCCTCCTCCTTGGCATTTCACGTCGAGAAGAAAAAAAAAAAGCAAGGAAGAACAATAGGTGTGAACATTGAAGAAGAAGAAGAAGAAGAAGAAGAAGAAGAAGATTGACTAATTTTCTTTCTTCTTTGTTGGACAGTAGCCAAGAAAGTCCACATGGACTGATTTTCTAAAAAAAAAATGCCAAGTCCTATTAAATTTTTAATTAAAAAAGCCACGTCATTTTTTGACCTGAATTTTTCGCTGGAAGCACTTAAGTGATCTTTTTTTGCTGGTTGGCACTTAAGTGATCCGACGAAAAATTTTGACACAAAAGTGAGTGCCGTACGCAACTTTTGGCATTGATAGTGTACTTCTCCCAAATAGATGCTAGATTATGATGAGATGATAGCATGTCACATTCACATGTACAAAAGGGTCTCTGTTAGCCAAGCAATTACCCAAAATCTCTCATCATCTGACAAAACGCATGAGATCCAAAAAGCTAGTGGCCATTCTCCAGAGAGTCTTTTGTCTTTTTTAAAGTACTTTATGAACTAATTGTGGGCAGAATCTCTTAAAGTAGATAATGGGGGGCAAAGAAGACTTACTTTACTTCATGGAAACCTTTTTAAAGGAACATTATGGACTAACTATTGAAAGGGGAAAAAAAGGTCCATCTTGCCTAAATAATACATAAACCTTGACTCGATCAAGATTTAGCGATGCTCTAAAATAGTATATTCTGAGATACTCTTTTATCAAATCAATGCATAAAATATAGTTGCATTTTCATTTATAAGACATTATATATTCTCTATCACATGGTTTTATGTAATATAGTTATGTGTTGTAAGGCCAAAAAATAAATTTTATGTATTCCAAACTCACTTGCAATCAATACCTACATATTCAACACTCTGTAATAGATCAATAATCCAAACATTCATTATATTTGCAAATGCCATATGTTTAAAAAGATAGTGTGGAAGTATGCATAACAAAAGACCAAAATGCGAGGACTCACCTAGTAATAGCAAATGACAATAATGCAAGAAAGCAATTGAAATAATGTTGTTGTGTCATATCATTTAATTTATTATTAATGACAATCAATGATTCGATTCCATTTGTGGTCCGGTCATATCAAAAATCACTTACGCCATAAACATAAGGTGGGTCTTAATTAGAAGTCCCTTTTTTTATGCGGTCCCATTTGCCATACTTTTTCAAAATAAGAAACTATTATTTTTTATAACTATTTTTGACCAAGCACTCGACAGTGAATCGTATAATAAATTAAAAGGATGAATAAAAGGAAAATTGAGAACAATATAATGCCTCATTGGGGCGTGATGGACAAAGTTTATGCGTATTAAATTGTAAATACAAGGAAATTGCAAATAACAATAATGCAAAAAGATGAATAAGTGTTTTGTCACATTGGGGCGTGGTGGACAAAGTTTATGCGTATTAAATTGTGCAATCTGATTAGATTTCACTAAGAGCGTAAATTCTTAAATTGTAAGCCAACTAATTGATTGAATCGTTCATTTTCACTATAAAAATTCCATGTGAAATTTGAGGATCTGATCGCCTTTCATGTTTTTCTTGTGAGACCTACCATCTTGAAAAATATAATTCATTGCTCAAAGGGTTAAGGAAGTTGAAGGGGAGAATATTTTCCATTGATAGTGTTTCAAAATTCGCCTCATCAATAGTACATTCAACAACCTCCTTATTGGATTTACGTTTGTTTGATCTCTTTTATCTCTTATTGAATATTGACCAAAAAATGAAGAATACACATGAGCTAATTTGATTTACCACCAATCTTATACTTCACATTAGCTCAAGCAAAAAGAAGTCATATCTACTGAAACACTACGTTCCAGACATAAACAAATACTGAAGCATGATGAGATGATAGCATCTCACATTAACATACACAAAAGGTCCCATGTTGGACAAGCAATTACCAAGAATCCCTCATTATGTGACAAAATGAGTAAGATCCAAAGAGGTAGTGGTCATTCTCCAAAAATTCTTGATCTTTTTTTAGTACTTTATGGACTAATTGTGGACATAATCTCTTAAGGTAGATAGTGGGGAAAAAAGAAGACCGACTAAAAAAGGGTCCATCAAATAATACATAAACCTTGATTCAATCAAAAGTTAGCGATGCCTCTAAACTAGTATGTTCAGAGATACTCTTTATTGAATTGATGCATAAAATATAGTTGCATTTTCATTTCTAAGACATTAAATATTCTCTATCACATTGTTTTATGTAATATAATTATGAGTTGTAGGGCCAAAAGGTTAATTGTATGTATTCCAAATTGAATTGTAATCAATACACACATACTCAACTCTCAATAAGAGGTCAACATCCAAACATTCATTATGTTTGCAAATGCCATATGTTCAAAGAGATAGCGTGGAAGTATGCAATCCAAAAGACCAAAATGCGAGGACTCGCCTAGCGATAGCAAATGACAACACCGCAAGAAAGCGATTGAAATAATGTTATTGTGTCACATCATTTAACTTGTGCATTCAACAATCTCCTCATTGGATTTATGCTTGTCTAGTCTCTTTTATCTTGTACTAAATATTGACTAAAAAATGAAGAATACGCACGAGCTAATTCGATTTACAACCAACCTCATCCCTCACATTTGTTCAAGTAAAAAAGAAGTCACATCTACTTGAACACTATGTTGAAGACATAAATAGATGATGGATCATGAGGAGATGATAGCATATTGCATTCACACATACGAAAGGTCTACTATTGGCCAAGCAATTACCGAGAATCCCTTACTATCTGACAAAGCGCACAAGATCCAAAGAGATAATGGTCATTCTCCTTAAAGTCTTGGTCTTTTTTTAAGTACTCTATAGACTAATTGTAGATAGAATCTCTTAAAGTAGATAGTGAGGGGAAAAGTAGACCTACTTGAATTCATGAAGGCATTTTTAAAAGAACTCTATGGACCAATTGTCCAAAGGGAAAAATAAAAATAAAGGTCAATCTTGCCTAAATAATACATAAATCTGACTCAATCAAAATTTAGACATCATTCTAAACTACTATATTTTGAGATACTCTTCATTAAACCGATGCATAAAATATAGTTGCATTTTCATTTATAAATCATTATATGTTCTCCGTTACATGATTTTATGTAATATAGTTATGCGTTGTATAGCCAAAAAATTAATTGTATGTATTCCAAATTAAATTGTAATCAATACCCATATACTCAACTCTAAGTAAGAGATCAACAATCCAAACATTAATTATGTTTACGAATGTCATGCTTTCAAAAAGATAGCATGGAAGTATGCATGGCAAAAGATCAAAATGCAAGAACTCGCCTAGCAATAATAAATGATGATGCTGTAAAAAAAGTGATTGAAATAATGTTGTTATGTCATATCATTTAACTTGACACCAATGAGAATCAAGGATTTGATTCCACTTGTAGTCGGGTCATATTAGAAATCATTTAGGCTATAAACAAAAGGTGGATCTTAATTAGATGTCTCTCTATTTTTATGATGTCCCATTTGCCATACTTTTTCAAAAGAAGAAACTATCATTTTTTTGTATAACTATTTTTGCCCAAGCTCTCGATAATGAATGGTATAGTAGATTAAATGGACAAATAAAACAAAATCGAGAACTAGAAATTTTCAACTTCCTAGAAACACAAGGAAACCAGAAATAACAATAATACAAAAAGATGAAGAGGTGTTTTGTCTTGTTCGGGCATGGTGGACAAAGTTTATGCCTATTAAACTACCTAATCTAATTAGATTTCACTAAGAGCGTAAGTGCTGAATTGTAAGCCAATTAATTGATTGAGTTGTTCATTTTCATTCTGAAAATCTCATGTTAAAATTTGAAGATGTGATCGCCTTTCATGTTTTTTCTCGTGAGACTTACTATCTTGAAAGATAGAATTCACTTCTCAAAAGGTTAAAAGAGTTGAAAATGAGAATATCTTCCGTTGACAGTATTTCAAAATTTGTCTCATCAATAGTGCATTCAACCTCCTCATTGGATTTATGTATGTCTGGTCTCTTTTATCTCTTACTTAGCATTGACAAAAAAATGAAGAATACGCAAAAGCTAATCCAATTTACAACAAACCTCATATCTCACATTAGTTCAAGCAAAAACAAATCATATTTATTGGAGCACTACATCCGAGACATAAACAAATGCTGGAGCATGAGGAGATGATAGCATGTCACGTTCACACACAAAAAAGGTCCCATGTTGGCCAAACAATTACCAAGAATCTCTCGTTATCCGACAAAACATGTAAGATCGGAAGAGGTAGTAGTCATTCTCTAGAAAGTCTTGGTCTTTCTTAAAGTATTTTATGGACTAATTATGAATATAATCTTTTAGAGGAGATAGTTTCTTTCTTTTTTTTTTTGGGGGGGGGACCTACTTGATTTCATGGAAACTTTATGGACTAATTGTCCAAAGAGGAAAAAAAAGGTCCATCCTGCCCAAATAATACATAAACCTTGACTCGATTAACACTTAGTAATGACTCTAAACTAGTATATTATAAGATACTCTTCATTAATTCGATGCATAAAATATATTTGCATTCTCATTTATAAGATATTATATATTCTCTATCACATGATTTCATGTAATATAGTTATGTGTTGTAGGGTCAAAAAATTAATTGTATGTATTTCAAACTGAATTGTAATCAATGCCCACATACTCAACTCCTAATAAGAGATCGGCAACCCAAACATTTATTATGTTTGCAAATGCCATATGTTCAAAAAGATAGTGTGGAAGTATTCATGGCAAAAAACCAATATGCGAGGACTCGCCTAGCCATAGCAAATGACGATGCTGCGGGAAAGCTATTAAAATATTGTTGTTGTGTTATATCATTTAACTTGTCATTAACGAGAATTAAGAATTTGATTCCATTTGTAGTACAGTCATATCAGAAATCATTTATGCTATAAACAAAAGGTATGTCTTAATTAGATGTCCCTCTATTTTTATGCAATCCCATTTGTCATACTTTTTCAAAAGAAGAAACTATCATTTTTTTATAACTATTTTTGCCCAAGCTCTTGACGGTGAATGATATAACAAATGAAAAGGACAAATAAGGGAAATTAAGAACTAGACATTTTCGACTTCTAAGAAACACAAGGAGATCGGAGATAACAATAATGTAAAAAGATGAAGAAGTTTTTTTATCTCATTGGGGCATGGTAGACAAAGTTTATGCCTATTAAATTGCATAATTTGATTAAATTTCACTAAAAACATAAGTTGTTGAATTGTAAGCCAACTAATTGGTTGAGTCATTCATTCCCACTCTAAAAATCCCATGTTGAAATTTGAGGATGCGACTGCCTTTCATGTTTTTCTCACAAGACTTACCATTTTGAAAATAGAATTCACTACTCAAAGAGTTAAGAGAGTTGAAGGGGAGAATATCATCCATTGACAATACTTCCAAATTTGTCTCATCAATAGTGCATTCAACTACGTCCTCTTTCGATGTATACTTGTCTAGTCTCTTTTATCTCTCATTGAATATTGACCAAAAAAATGAAGAATACGCATAAGATGATAGCATGTCACATTCACACGTAAGAAAGGTCCCTTGTTGGCCAAACAATTACCCAGAATCTCTCGTCATCTTACAAAACACATAAGATCCAAAGAGGTGGTGGCCATTCTCCTAAAAGTCTTTAGTCTTTTTTAAAGTATTTTATGGACTCATTGTGGAAATAATCTCTTAAAGTAGATAGTAAGGGGAAAAGAAAACCTACTTGACTTCATGGAAATCTTTTTAAAGGAACTTTATGAACTAATTGTTGAAAGGGAAAACGAAAAAGGAGGGAAAAATGCCCATCCTACCCAAATAATACATAAACATTGACTCAATCAAGACTTAGCGATGGCTCTAAACTAGTATATTTTAAGATACTCTTCATCAAATTGATGCATAAAATATAGTTACATTTTCATTTATAAGACATTATATATACTCTATCATATGATTTTATGTAATATATTTATGCATTGTAGGGCCAAAAAATTAATTCTATGTATTTCAAACTAAATCATAATCAATACCCACATACTCAACTCCATGTAAGAGATCAACAATCTAAACATTCATTATATTTGCGAATGCCTTATGTTCAAAAATATAGCATGGAAGTATGCATGGCAAAGAATCAAAATGCGAGGACTTGCATAGCAATAACAAATGACGAGATTGCAAGAAATTGATTGAAATAATGTTGTTATGTCATATCATTTAACTTGTCATTAATGAGAATCAAGGATTCGATTCCATTCATGGTCTGGTCATATTATAAATCATTTAGGCTATAAACAAAATGTGGATCTTAATTAATGTCCCTCTATTTTTATGCAGTCCTATTTACTGTACTTTTTCGAAAAAAGAAACTATCATTCATATATTAGATTTTGAAAATCGATCAAGCTAAAAAGATATTGCTTGTAGACAAAGGTAAGGAGAGTTGGAGACACCTCGCATTGGTTAACATTTGTCCTCATTATGAATAAATTATCTCGATGATCGTTCATGATTTTGAGTAAATTAACAAGGCTTGGACTATGCAACACTTGTAGTCTTGCAGGTAATTGGGGGAAAAAAAAAAAAAAGATATCACCACCAGTCTAATCCACCTAGGAACTAGACCGGTCAATCCGATTCCAAGCCTAGGTGGGCCGGTTCCCATTTCCACAAATTAACAATTCTCCCCCACCTTAGAATGTCTACAAAGCACTACTTTCTTGATGCCTGGAAAAACTCTTGATGGATAGTTGAATAACCAAAATTATATTAGGCTCTGTTTGTTTCACGGAAAATGTGGAGTTTCTTGAAAATATTTTCCATGAAGTCATTTTCTAAGAAAGTATAATTATTTTCTAGTGTTCGGATGAAACTTGAAAATGAAGTGGAAAATATTTTTCACTGTTTGGTAAGGAAAATATTTTCCTTCATATACTCTTTTTCATTTATTTTATATTTTAAAATGGATTTTCATATTTTTTTTAAAATTTATTTTTAATTATTTTTTATTTTTAAAATCTATTATTAATTTTTTTCTTTTTTATTTTTCTTTTCTTTTTTTTTCTTTATTTTCAATCTCCTTCTTTCTTGGCCGATCGTTAGTCATGGCGATGGCCCATGACCAACCACCTATGAGCCTCAAGCTCACCGACGAGCACGAGGCTTGCCGCTCCCATTGGAGAGTGTGAGCATCAAGCTCGAGGCTCGCCAGATCGACGCGTGAGCTTAAGATCAACAAGCTCAAGGTTTGCCCTAGCGACGGCCGACAACTAGTTAAGAAAGAAGAAGATGAGAAACAACAAAGAAAAGAAAAATAAATATAAATATAAAAAAATATAAAATAAAAAGGAATTTAAAAATAATTCAAATTAAAAAAGAAAAAAATAAAGAATCATTTGAATAAAAAAATAAGAAAAAAGGGGAGAATGAAGTGATGATTTGTAGAGGTGTGAAATAAGAGAGATTAAGTGAGAAAAATGTTTTCACTTTTCAAAAGTGAAAAATATTTTCCCCTAATTTGGAAGACTTTTTTCCTTTCATGGAAAACATTTTCCTCAAGGAATTCATTTTCTGTAAAACGAACGCCGAAAAATTTGGAAAGCGTTTTCTCCGAAATTATTTTCCGCAAAACGAATGGAGCCTTAGAGAGAAAAATTCAAACTAGGGAAAAATATGGCATTTAATTTTATTTCGGGTCCATGGAATATATGGAATATCCCATACTTTGGCATACTAAACCTCTTGTTTCAAGTCTTTCTCATTCAACTTGCACCCCTTAAAAAAAAAAAAAAGTGAACTATTGTATTATTTTTCATTTGCGGTTGAGCTATTTGATGGCTATAATTTTCCAAAATCAAATTGAATATTTTGTGCAATCATTATTTGATCTGCCAAATGTAGAAAATAATAACCAATTTCACAAAGAAACATTTTTCTTACATTATCTTTCCCATTTAGTCATTGTTAATATCAGAGCCTCAATTTTACGGCTGATCTCTTTTCATAAATGAATACAATGAAAATCGTTAGAGAAAAGAGACAGCTATTATGTTTGAAAGAATAGATTTAGTTTCCCTACGGATGAAGGAAAATAATAGGCTTAGGCTGCGCATGACAACGTTTTTTGACTGGGGAAGAGTTTTTTTTTTTCAAAAATAGTTCTTTTCTATTTCTATTTCGGGGAACAATTTCTGAGTAAAATAAGGTGTTTGGTAATTACACAAAATTTCTATTCTAGAAATATAAAAAGAATAGAAACGCGTTTTATATGAAACAATTTTTTTTTGTATTTATTTGTTTTTTATTCTTGCTCACAAATCGCCGACAACCGATTGCCGGCCACCGCCGTTGCACGACCGCCGGCCGCCAACCATCACCGATGACCGCCACCGCACAACCCATCAACCACCGCCTCCCACCGGCTGTCACCACCACCGCTGGCCAACTGTCGTGCAGTAGCAACGGTAGCGGCAATCAGCCAGCAATGGCGATCGGTAGGCGGCGGTCGCTGGTGGTGGCTCTAAGTAGTTGGAGGTGGCTGCGGCAAGAGAGAGGAATATAAGAAAAATAAAAAAGAAAATTGGCTTATTTCTAGAAATTGTTCCCAGGAGCAAGAAGCAACCATTTTTTGTTTCTCGTTTCTACTCCAATTCTATTTTCGGGCTAACTTTCTATTCCGGGGAATAGAAAAATAATTTGACTTTACCAAACGGATTTCTATTCTTTTTTTGTTTCGGGAACAAAAGAATAGAAATTGGGGGAATCATAACCATTACCATGCAAGCCCTAATGACTTATATTGAGTCCACAACGACAATAAATGGTTTTGGCTCAATAATAATGATGATGAAAATATAGATTTATAGTAATGGATAACAAAATGTAAGAAACAAACTCGATTTATTTTGCCACTTGATGTTAACAATCCATATTTATGGCAGTGATTCCTAAGGTCTTGGTTCTCGTTTTGTATGATTTATTTAGAGATGTTACAAATTTTTGAGTTGAAGTTCGATTAAAGTGGATGAGGAAGAATTAAGTTGGATAAATTCAATGCTAGTCCGATAAGACAGAAGAACTTGTTACTAAAATGATTTAGCTCATAAAATAATTGTAAGAGAGATCATGTCACTAGATATTGTCTTTCTATGTTTTTCATTTTCGATCGACGATTGTTTGAGAGTGGAAAAGCACATCAAGAATGGAATCCCCTCCTTGCCTCTCGTCGTTGGATGGAGTCAAAGATTGACAGGGCACAACGACCGATGTCTACATTAGTTAGTCACCTAGCATTTTCATCATCTGGTAAGGGGTTGCTGGTGTGAAACCTGAGATCATATAACAAAAAAATAACGATGATCACTATTAACATGATTTGTCTATTGCAAGCGTGAGGAAGTATGCTTTCTTGGGCACATTGCTAAGAATATTTTACATGATTTGCCACATCATTAGGCTCGTTGACATTGATATTCTTTCTCGTATACAACTCGTCTTTAAATATTCAGATTGTCACATTTTCCACTCAATATGTGCATCGTGAATATAAAACCCCAAGGAGATGGAGATGGCCCCTTTGACAAAGAGACGGAATGGGAGTGTTTGTCTTCTTGTTTTGTCAGTTGTATGACATCAATCGTTAGGCGTCATACAAAGGCATGCATTATGATAGGCTTATTGATCTGCAAAAGTACGAATTCCATACGCAATGAGGTTAAACTCCGGATCCGGATTACTATAATAAGTAAGACCGGTGGTTGATTTTATAATATGGTCTTTATCCTTTGATAAAGAGTGACGTATCGGGATTGGATTTGTGTTGTACCATATAATCAATTACATTGCAATAAATCACACTCCAATAAAATCAACTTTACTGATGGAAAAAAAAAAACTTATAATCTCAAAGGCATAATTTAACATGAAATTTTAATAATAGTGGTTATTGGTTCAAAACTTACCAGCCATAAATATACGCCTTTCAAAGATTATCGTCATATTAATAGGGGCTAATACCACGAAAAAATCTCAAATCAGTACATTTATGATAAATTTACTTCCAACTAATTTTCGGATCATCTAAAATTCTAAATTGATATATCAGTGATAAATTTATCGCAAATTAATTTTTAGATCTTGATGTCCCTAAATTAATATATTTGTGACATAATTACATAAATAAAATTTGTAAGTGTTTTTTTGTTTACTTTCCTATCAACAAAATTATAAGATTATGTAAATTTCAAAAAATTATGCAAAAAATTACTAGTAACATTTCATTGTTTTTTCGACCCAAAAAAAAAAAAAAAAACATTTCACTGTTTCACAATCGTATAAAGCTCAATTCCTAGTAGGAAAAAATAACTTAGGACGAAGTTACCAAAAAGAATTTCCTTGCGAATTCTCCTTCTCCGAGATCAATGGTCAAACTTTTGATTAAACAAGGATATAAACTTAATCGAGTGTCCGAAAATCGATGAAGTTAAGAGATACTGCGTGAAGATGTGGACCAGAGTCAGTTCCCCACATGGGTCGATTTTGTCCTCATTATGAATTAATTATCTCGATGGTGGTCCAGAGTAAATCAACGAGGTTTGAAATTTGAGGAAAATCACAGCCGGCCATTAAAATGCATGTGCGTCCTGTGTTCCAAGATTCGGTCAAACGATGATGCAACTTCCACTCTTTACCAGAGATAATAAATCTATATGATATAGAGAGGGAGCAGGCGAGAAAATATAAGAAATAGCATATAATATATCGACGAAACTTATTCAGCACATGCAATCTTAAGTTTCAAATTTTATATTATTGCTATAATTTTTCATTCTATGACAGCTTATATTGTCTAAATAAAAAAGAAAGAAACTAAGGGAACCAGTTCGGGTCGTAGAAATTCATAATTTAGAAATACTAAATAAATAAATAAAGATACAAGGAGATTTCTGCGGCGGAATATCTACCTGCTTTGGTGGGAGATACCTTTTTGAAGCCTCCCACTTATGATTACTCCACTTTGGCTACAGCTCCCCGTTTCCTTTTTTCCCATTTCTTTGGCTAAAGCACACTTTTTGGGTGACTTTTATGGATTTAACTTTTAATAACCTGATACCGTCTTCCACTTTTATGGACACACGACCCAAAGTAAACATTTAATTTAATCCATTAGTAGTTAAACCACCTCATGCTATTTTGTGCTCCATTTCATTTGCGAAATGGATAGTGCGTGATTGCTTAACCTTTTAGGATTTTTGCATAAATACCGTATTCTAACAACAAGTAAAAGGAATCATCTCAACACACACATACATTACCCACTATTCCTCCTTTTACATTTTGTTGTAGCCAAAATTATATTAGAGATGAGCAATCACATTCAAGCTAAGCAAAAAAAAACATGGTATGTAGCTCCATTTCAAATCTATGAACAAATGGAATACACCAAGTTTCATCATGTTAAGCCTCTCACTTCAAGTCTTTTTTAAGCTTTGGCTTCAAAACATTTATGCTTTGGTCTCTTAATTGGAACCATGGTATTAGTATGGTATTTGTAGACTCATAATTAATCTATTCAAGATAGACATTGCTGCATGAGGAAATCTTAAAACTTATCACAAAAGTGCAATTGAGTCATATATTCAAAAAGTGCCATCAAGTTCTAATAGTTATCATATTGATTCAATCAAGTCTTTTCTTTAATTGCAATTTTTGAAAATTTTAAAACTCAATTGTATTTTCACAATAAATTTTAATATTTGATTACACTTTTTAAACGTTTTAAGACTCGATTCCACTTTCTTAATAAGTTTTAGGATTTGATTACACTTTTGAAAATTTTTGAACTCAATTGCACTTTTTTGATAAATTTTGGAATACTTATCCCTAAATGTTAAGATGAAATTTTTCTAAGAAAGAATTTGAGATGTTTAGCATTGAGTAGTAATTATTTCTGATTCGGGCAACTTTAAATAAGGTCAAGTTGTCCCGAGCAATAATAATATACTACTATTAATTTTTTATAAATATGATGGTATTTTTATACGACTCTAATTGTCAGTCTACATACAATTGAAAACTCAACCTTCAATCAACAAAAAATGTTATGCAAATAACTCGTTTTCATGACGATGGTAGAATCGTAATACAATCTAATCTAACAGAGGAAAAAGGAAAAACTATTGCAGAAGGTTAGATAGATTCTTGCGAACCCTCAGCAATCTCAGGAACACATTGAACCTGTCCTTCAAAAACGACAGCACCCGCACCACTCATTGAATCAGGGGCAGAGCAAGGCCAGTGCTCTGCACGTGCTGCTTCATCCTCCCAAGGCCGAAAGTCCCAAGCATTGACCCTCCCCAACGTGGCCGCCTCCTAACCAATTGTCTTAACATTTAAAAATAATAATACGCATTATTACGTTGAGAGCGAGAGGGAGGAGATGTTCCAAATATACCCTTCTTCGTTATTACACCTACACCACACTTACTTGGAAGTTTCTATAGTCTGCAAAGCATTGTTTTCTCGACACATTTGAAGCTCCTCAGATGGATTGTTGAGAGAATAGTTTTGTTCTCATCAATCTTATATTGGATAGGAGCGATAAAATTCAAATGAAGCAGGAACATGGTGTTTAGCTCCATTTCAGATCTGAGGAACCAATGGAACATCCGAGGTTTTGTCTTGCTAAGCCTCTCACTTCAGGTCTTTCTTATTATATTTTCACCCATTAGAAAGAAAACGGGAAACGATCACATCATTTTCTTTTTATGATTGGCATATTTTTTGGCTGACTGGGTAGCTGCATTTGCAATCGGGCTCATCTCTCACGACCAAGGTAATTTGTGCACTCATGCAACTGAAGTAGACAAAGCACTTCAGGCATTTTGGGCCTCATTTCTCTTGTTACATCTTGGCGGTCTGGACACTATCATTGCATTTTCTCTAGAGGATAGTTCACTTTGGCCACGACACCCGCTTAGTCTCATTTTCCAAATTGGTGCTGCCATTTACGTATTTGGGCAGATATTTCCCAGTGACAGGTCGCTGATGATCCCAGCAATGCTGGTTTTCCTTGTTGGGGTCAAAAAATGCAGAGAGAATAGTAGCACTTAATCTCTCAAGCCTCCCAAGGCTCAAGGAATGGGTGCTCTCACAGCGCGAGTCCGTTGGGGCTAATGTTGTTCCCCGGATAAGGACGCTCCTTTCGACGTATCATAAGGAAGATGAAGCAAAGACTAGTGAGAGCACTGTGGTGGAGCTATCGTACTACTTCTTTCAAATCTTTAAGATTTTCCTCGGAGATCTCATGTTCACATTTGAAGAACGCAATATTAGCCTAGAATATTTCCGCCTCATTTCTGCAGTGGAGGCGTTGAGGCTAATGTCAGTTGAACTTCAGTTCATTTACGAAGTGCTTTACACAAAAATGTTAGCAATACGTTCCAGGTTGAGCTACTTTTTCCACTTCGTAAACTTCATGGGTGTTGTGGTGGCTTTCGTCCTCTTCAATCGCTTGAAGAAGCATCAACTCTCCAAACTTGATGTCAAAATTACTTATATCCTTCTTTTTGGGGGGATTGTTCTCGATGCAATAGCTCTATTCATGCTCATTTTCTCAGATTGGACCCTTGCTGAAAATATGCAGAACAACTCCAAATCATCTAGATTATATTCACTTATGTACAAATTGTCATATGACAAGTATAAGCTAAGGGAGCCCCGATACGTCACATGTGAAGTAGAGCCTAATGCTAATGTTACTTACGAGGCCTTACATACACCATTAATATTTCGAAGGTGGTCAGAATCCATCTCAGCTTGCAACCTCTTATCCATGAGCTTGAAGGAGAGTCCGAGAAGTTTGGGCAGCATTGCTTCTTCTAATCTCTTTGATTTTCCATTCCATATGGCTGAGAAAATCTTCTCTTATTTCCATCAAGCCGGTGAGATAATCACCAGACGTTGTGGCCTGAGGACCACCAAAGGGAAAAAATTAATGATTACAAAGACAAAGTACGTATCCAAGAATCCTTTTCTTAAAAAGCTGTGGCTTTTTATCTTTGAGGAGGTGAGACTTAAATCCAGTCCCAAACATGATGCGCAAAAGGTATCTGAGGCCAGAGGTCGTTTGTATCTCGAGAGTTTATCGGATGGGAACAAATCTGTCAATCTTCTAAAGGATTTCATTGTGGGTACTTACGATGACAATATTATAATATGGCATATTGCTACTGAAATCTGGTACAACAAAGAGAAATCCATGGAAAAAAAAGATGAAAGGGAATTTAGCAAGATCCTCTTTGACTATATGTTGTATCTGTTACTTAATCAATCTAATGTGATGTCTGCTGTGATAGGTATTGCCCAAATCACAGTAGGGGAGACATTGGGGGAGTTACTAGAATTACTCCACATGAATGATGAGACCCGGGATGTGGAGAAGCTATGCAAGCAATTGTTTGAGAAATCTGAAGAATCATTGAAAGATGTATACCATTCAAAATCCATGCTCAGTCAGGGGACCGATTTAGCTAAAAAGATGAAAGAGCTCGGGAAATGAAGTGGAAGGTGATGAGCGGAGTATGGGTTGAGATGCTGTCATATGCAGCGGTTCATATTAAGGGAGAAGTACATGTGCAGGTGCTTAACAAAGGTGGAGAGCTTCTTGCTTTCATTTGGCTGTTGATGGCTCAATCCGGTCGTGTCTACAATCCTCATTTGGGCAACTTTTATGCCCGCTCTGATTAGAGTGAGTAATTGATTCGCGTCAACTATCTTATTTACCATCCTCATGGCTTTCCTACTGGTGTTCGTACAAATGGAACTTAATAGTCTGTGTATCTTCGTGACTAATGCCAAGAATTGATGGATTTTCATTAGAGGGCTGTGCAGCACTGTCCAGACCGTGGACAGCGAGCGTTCAGTCTTGTTTGGTTCATTCGACGAGCACCAGGCCAACCCTCAGGGGTTCCCGTGGCGATGTGGTTTTTGAATAATACTAAGCCAATTTCGAGTCCTAATGACACACGACACGCCTGCTACCAGACTTCATGCATGCTTAATAGGGGACGTTTGGTGGGCCTTTGTTTGGGTATTGCATCTTTGAGGTGTCTCGGGTTGACTTTGCAAAGATGCATCGAGGCCTTTTAGTAGTCATTTCGGTGTCGTTTAGCACATGGAGTGGCATCCACCGCACTCTGTCCAGACTTAAGACATGCTGCGTAGGGGATGCGTCGTGGCCAATTGGCTTTGTTTTGTATCCTCGACGAGTCTCGGGTTAGCCTTCATTAGTCCATGTAGGTACTTTCCCGTTGCTTAATAAGAAGGCGATGTTTAATGTTGCCCGATGCGTCTCGGGTTGTGGTGCACTTGCTTTGATATTATCATATCTTGCTTGGATATTGTCTTGCTTAAATCTTGTTGTATGAGCCTTTGCATGATCATTTAGACATACATGTCTCAGGAAAAACAAAAAAATGTGTGAAAGAATGCATAAAACTAAATCCCCAAATGAGCTAAGCTAACAAACTGTTCATTAGGTAATATATTTAGTATAGTCAAATCTCCGTGTCCTGAATTTTTTACTCACAAAAATAAAACAAAAATTGATCCCACGTGTCGGAAACTCACATGTCAAAATTCCAACTCGAGTGTTGGAGAATTCGAGAATTCAAGAAAGTTAATTAGATGTCGGATTTTTCGACACATGCTAACCAAGTGTTGGAGAGTGTCCAAAAGTATCGAAAAGTGTCGGACACGTGTTGAAATGTCCGACATGATACGAATAAGCGGCGGTGCTTCCTAAATTATGGTGTTGCGATATTTGGGATGTTATAGGTGGGAGGTGAAGAACGGGTTGGTCGAGCTTTTTCTTTTTTATGAGTTTTTCCCCTAGTAAATTTTAAGTTAGTAATTGTGTTTCAACTCCATAATTTGAATTAAGATATTCATTTTTCGAATTTGTTCGTGAAATTCGTAAGTACAAGGATGCTACTATTCAACCACAAGAGATTTATACTTATTGGTGATGTCCTTCATGACAAATTCTATAGCTAGTTTTTTCTTCTTCTTTTTTCAGAAAAGGAATTTCCTTCTTTATTTTTATTTTTTTGCCTCGACCATAGTTGAGATCCGATGAAGATTATTATTAAAAAAAAATTACTTATTATTATTATTATTATTATTATTATTATTATTATTATTATTATTATTATTATTATTATTATTATTATTATTAGGACATGCAGTCCATCTCTCTAATATAATGTCCTGTTCATGGCGCAAGCACCACGTTTTGTTTAAAAGAAAAAAAAATTCCAATTTATTTGTTTTTACTATAATTCATATAATTTATCAAAAAAATTTCTGTTAAAACAATAATTTCTGCTATAATTCAACGTCCAACTCCAATACCTTTCCATCCCCATGATGGCGCCCCTCCACCGAACGCTCTCCAACCGTCTCCTCTCCAAGCTCCCTACTTTCCATCCATCATGGCCTCGCGCCGCCCGGTTCTCCGCCGCGGCGGACGGCGGCGCCCCCGCTCCGCCATCCTCGGCCGCCGCTCCCCCGCCGTACGAGAGCTCTCCGCCCATCGATGCCGGATCGTCGATCCGAAAGCCGATCAGCCTGTGGCCCGGCATGTACTTCTCCCCTGTCACCAACGCCCTGTGGGAAGCGAGATCCAAGATGTTCGAGGACGTCGGCGGCGCCGGGGAGAGCGGGAAGGCGGCGCCGCTGCCACCGAGCGAATTGGTCCCGAGAAGCCCGGCCAGGAGCAGGACGAGCATTTTCTACAAGTTCTCGAGCGATTAAGTGCTCAGGGAGCAGTACAGGAATCCTTGGAACGAAATCAGGATGGGGAAGCTGGTGGAAGATCTCGATGCTCTTGCCAGGACCATTTGCTATAAGGTAAATGAACGAGCTTTGAACGACTATCGGATGGTGATGCCTTGATTCCTCTTTCTGAATGCTGTGCCATTTATGCTCTGCGATGTTTTTCATGCTAAAGCTTTCTCGATGCATATTCTATGGTCTTTTTCTGCGGAAAATGAATTGCATATGACGTCAATGACGGTGCTTTGTTGTATTCCTGATATAAGACTGACTTACGGCGGTGCTTAGTTGGCGGGCGATCAGTTCTAGTATTCTGCGATTAGTAGTTTGAATGTCAAGCCCTTGTTTGAATAATCTAGAATCGGTCATCTGGTATTAGAGAGAAGTTCATTTCTTAGACGAAAAGATTGAACAACATGCTACTTATTTGTTGTAAGCAGTACCTTGTCTCTATCATTTGTATAAGAGCATGTCTAATTTCTCATCAATCTTTGTCCATATCAGGTTCTGCGATCAGAGGCTTAATGCTTAAGTTCTCAAATGATCAGTTGTAGTTTATATAGTGTGGAATTCATCAATAAAATTGTGTGTGACAGGACATCCGCCTGTTGTATTTAGCCTTATTCTTTTGGACCGGCATTCCTCCAAGTAACTGCTTCTGTAGACAGGATGGTTCTCAAAAGGCCAATCCGTATTGAAATGGACTTGCAAATAGCGGGAGCTGTTATATGGGTCGGGCGTTCATCAATGGAGATCCAACTGGAAGTAAGTCCACAGAAGGTGTTATATGAAACAGTGCTTCCAAATGACGATAGTATGCTACTTTCTTTCCTAGAGTTGATGACATTGCTTTGTTGGCTTATTGGACGAGAACATACATTTCCATCTGCTGCCACTAAGCAGTTGCAGGAGTCGCGTTACTCCTGGTCCCAAAAAATGGTGTCACATTGATGGCCGTGCCTTAAGTATATGTTTATTCTACACAAACCATACTTGCTCTTGCATGATTTCGTTTCTCCTTGTAAAAATTGTGGAGAAATTTGCTAATTTGCTACCAATCCACCATTCCGTTATTACCAAAAATAAATAAATAAAATAGTAAACCCGTCCATACTATGGAGAAGCTTGCTAATCAACATCCTCTTGCCAAGAAGTGTTGGTTTGTCAAGGTTTTGACATGTTAGTCAATCACAATATTCAGATATCAGATCTTCATAAAGTTATTCATTTCCATGATATAACCTTATGATTGATCCATTCTGCTGTTTACTTTAAACTGGTAATTTCATGCAGAAACCCAGGATTCCTCAGATTCAGTTGCACTTGCTGCCAATTTCACATTTGTGGCTCTCGTGATTCTAGAACTGGGAAATCAGCACCAGTTAACCCTATCTCACCGGAGACAGAGAGAGAAAAATTACTCTGGCAAGAGGCAGAAAATAGGATTATAATGAGGAAAAAGAAGAGAGAAGAACGTAACAGAGATACTTAGGTAGAGGACTCGTCCAGGCTCCAGGCTTTACTTGCCGAAGGTCGTGTCTTCTGTGATATGCCAGCTTTGGCAGGCAGAGATAGCATTCTGATAAGAGATACTAGTTTTGAGAACTCGTTAATATGCCAACCACAGCAAAGGAATATCCATGGGAGAATATTCAGAGGATTTTTGATGCGAAAGGCTTTTGAGTTGGCCTTTTCAACCTCATATGCCTTTGCTGGCGTGGCACCGCGGTTCCTTGAAGTTGACCATGTTGATTTCTTGAGACCGGTGAGTACTCATCCTGCGCATGATGTATTTGTATGTGTAGGTGATGCTGTTGCAGGACTTAGCTGCTGAGTGTGGAACCGTGGCAATCAGCAGCGATGGTCGCACTTGTGCCTTCACTCTTGCAGTCTGATGTATGAGTAAAATTATGGATCTGTTAAGTGGAAGATCATAATATGAAGGATACTATTTTTGGGATGTTGGTGGATGTTGGTAATTTTCTCCGCCTCAAATGCTGCATCCTGTATACGTAACTTGACATTCCAGCTGAACCCCCGATAGATGTCGAAGTTGTGGCCCGTGTGATGCAACCTGGGCTCAGGTCAAGCGAGGCACGAGCGGCCCATGTGTGTTACATTTTCTTTTAGCAAATTTTATTATCATTCCGCTCCTCTGATCGTGCATAATAAAATTCTAACGGAGAAACAAGAATGAATTGGTCACCTAGTTGGGGAACACTAAAGTCTGCCCCTAATAGTCAAGAATGAACCCCATAATGAAATGAATTTTTATGAAGTCACCGTATGAGAAAAAAGTGGTTCAGGAATGGTGGATTCTAGTCTGTTACAAATGCGGTTTGTCTGAATACATGGCATTGAAAATTGATGCTTGAATGCAATTCACCTTCTTCATAATTGGGACAGCATTAAGCCAATTGGCAATACACAGATAGAGAGCCAGATACATACGACGACTTGCTAAATTAGGAAGAACTTGGGCATTTCAAAGCCCTCGTCAAGCAATTCACAAATGGAATTCATGAGATGTAGGATTATCGTCGGTCAGAATCACAAATCAGCTCTAAAATTTGAAATATGTTCACTTTTCCACAATTCTAGAGCGGGGTTAACCTGCAACCAAGAATGTAACCATCAAACATTATATCTACATACTCGAACATGCAACGTTACATAGCACCATCAACACTAACCCCAACGGCCTGAGTCCGCTTTGAAGTGCTGATGTACAGAACTGCAGTAAGTCATGCTAGTTAAAAACAGTCGAAGTCAGCAAAGATAAGACTAAAACATCAGAAATGTTGGATACATCATTACCGTTATTTCCTCAAATAAAAGCAATGCCATACTTGTTTTTCAGCTGCCGCTGACGTACTCTTCCGTCTGTCCCATTGTTATGTTCATATATTCAGCCGGGCAGGCTAGAATACCTGCATAAAACTCCAACCCATTATAACATATAAGAACACCACACAACTTCAGGGAGCACAAGATTGTGGTTCTGGACTAATCATCAGTATAGCCTGCATGTAGCATGGGAAGGAGAACATGCTTGTCAGGAACATTTCAGATTAACTAATCTAGCATCATCCTACTCACCTTTCCTCCAGGTCTCACGCCACAAGCACTAAGGTTTACAAAATTACTAGAAGTTGACAAGAAAAAACTTGGTCAAGGCACATAAAGCGCACACTCCAGCCTTTTCTCTATCAGATTTACTACAAATTGTAAATTGAGAACGCTCAATTGAGAAAACGACGGCATGAAAGGGTATTGCCTATAATGATGCTCTCATTTTCATGATATCGGAATTGATCAAATGGCTTTCAAACCACCAAATCTTAATTCCATCTAAGTTCACTAATTTATCATCAAAGACCCCGCTTCTCCCCTTCTTTTTCTCTGCGCTTGTTCTCCTTCCCTCTCACTCAACACCCAAAAGATAAGAAAAAACTATGAAGTTTAAAGCCAGGCTTCTTTTCTTATTCTCATGCCATCAAAGAAAGGTTGTTTGTATCTTGTAATTGAATAGCAGCATGTATGTGCAAGATCCTTGTTTATGAATTGAAAGGCATAAGGATGTCCTGTTGGCTGATGTTTGAGTCTAAAAGGCATTGATAACGTTGTGAATGCTCACGTCTATCACGTGTGAATATTCTGGCTATTATTTGCACTAATTGTGACTCATGTGGATTTGTATGCCTTGATTAGGACTCGAGAGATTTAGATTGAGGTTACATCCCTCCATGTTATAGGTAATGCAAAGCGAAGGCTTTACTATTGATCTGCTATCGACAATTAAGCTCCACATATAGGGCGTGTTCGAGGCAAAGTACTCTCTTACGCAAGGTTTAAGGAGTTTACTTACTGAGTTTATCTCACTCGTTATTGTTTAAATTTTTCAAGCCCTAATCATGACTAGCCCTTTCTGTCGCATGCACTTTGGGGTGCCTGTCAATCAAGACACCCAGATGGTCCCCCACCCAATTGAGGGGACTGATGTGGCATACGAGAAGTACGTGGGTGACAAATTTGGTGCCCCACTAATTCGTAGCATGGTACGTCTGGTTCAGAGGAGAGTTCTTCGGCCCTCCCGAGGTTTTGACAGGCCACCAAGCAGGAGACCCGAGGGTGCCATCTAGGACCCCATGGTCGTGGACATCCTCAATGGCATCATCACTGACCCGAAGACAGACCTGGATCCGAAGTCCAACCCAAAGCCCAAGCCTGAGCTTGAGCCATGGTACTATGACGTGGATGCATACTAGACGTGCAGGGGATATCACTTTTTGAGGTCGCTCTCATTAGAAAGAGGAGCTAGGCTAACCCCCAAACCCTTTTGACGAATCGGAAAGGATCTTCATCGCGGATGTGTAAATGAAACTTCTTATGTCCTAAGCTGATGTGTGTGTGTATATAAGTGTTTGTTGATGTGTTTCCATGCTATCTCTATTGATGTATATAATTGGGTGGAGTTAATTCTACTTTTGCTTGTGTATAATCGAAAGATCAGATGAAAGGATCGGCAATGCCTCTTGAGACGTCACAATTAGATGACTAAAGGGAAGATGGGTTGCCGCACATCCGAAGGTTGGGGCGTGACACTCTATGCCGATTTCCTATACAACAATAAAAAATTCTACACTGTGATTTCCACGGGAAAGGGAAAGTAAACTCTTTGGCTAAATCAAATATTTCCATTTTTTTTCGGCTAAAGCAAATATGTTGGCGGAATGTTATCATTGGTTGAATTATGATCACAATTGAGTGAAAGGACGTTGTCATTATCTTGGTCGAATAAAACCATGGCATTTAGCTTCATTCTAGATCCATGGAACAAATTGAACATTTGAGACTTCATCATATACCCGCTTTGGGTCTTTTTGCAGCTTTGGCTCCAAAAAAATTTATGCCTTGGCTCACGTCTTAAGTGGAACCATGGTATTAGTAGGGTATACGTGGACTCAGAATATCCCTTTTTAAGGCGGACCTTCTCGTGATGAGTTCTTTAAATGCTAAGATGAACTTTTCTAAGAAAGGATTTCAGATGTTTAGTGTTTAACATTACTCTTTCTCACATTCACTTCATGTTAGATGACTCAAAATGTCACATTTACCATTGGACATGTTGACTGTGAATATCAAACACCAAGGAGATGGAGATGGACCGCTGCCACGGCCTAGACAACCTTGAAAACCTCTATATATTCAGAGTGCAGGGGTAAAAATCCTCATTTGTTTTGGAAGAAAAGAGATTGAGCAGTCCAAGCAAGCGAAAGCATGTAATTGACTCAATAATGTGATTTTTTTCCTTAAATCCATTCAATTTGACTAACAAAAAAAAACTGGCATGCTTTCTTATTATTTTCTCTCTCCTACGTGGTATTAAGGTTAACTAAAGCACTAAAATAATGTTGCTTTGATCCGAATCCTAATTTTTACACCAAATCTTAATTAAATTAGGTTAAAAAAGTCAAGAGTTTTTTCTAAAAGAAAAGGACAAACTAAAATAAAAAAGTCTAAAAGATTTAAATTAAAAAAAAAACACCGGCAGGTGGAGAGCCAGCTTCCATTAAAACAACTTTAATTGACGTAATAATTTGAGAGGCATAATTCACTGTCACGTATTAATAATGGTGGGTAATCGGTATGATTAAGAACTACCACCAATCTAAATATACACAGTCTGTCCAGAGAGAAAAGTCTAATGGAGATTATGTTAATAAAAAGAAGAGAATACCAAAATTTAGTCCATATACTCTTAGTCAATGTTCAACTTGGTTCGTAAACTTAAATTTTGGTCAAATTGATCCTTGTGCTCTTTGATTCAAGTCAATTTGTTGTTTTATATGGTTCTGTAAACAAGGAATGACTAATCTGGTTAAAAAATATTGATCCATCCTTAGGCAAATATATATAGTTTTGTCAAATAATGTTGATTTTCTGATTTTTCAGCTCGATATAATATTATTAAGCATGCAAACCGCCCTGTGAATGTGTATTAATTATAAAGAATTGCATAAGAGTCCTTCACAAAATGGTTGGCTCAACCCTAAGATTGTTCACCTACCAAAAAATAAAAATAAAAAAATCCTAAGATTGTTCCAAGTGAGAAGTGCTGGATCCGAACATGACTCCATTGTATCTCAACCAAATGTCGTTGGGCATAATATATGATTTGTTAATTCTCAATCCAAACATTTGTCCGATATTTTGTAGGAGTATTGAGTTCTTCGACTAGGTTAATCTATTTTAGATTGATGTAAATCACTAGATATATCAACGAGAGTAGTTTATACACAATTATTAATCTGAACTATCAAATTCGTAAAGTTTTTGATACTCGAAAGGGTAAGGTAACTAGCATCCATAATTATAAATTTGGTCTGTTCCATGGCCGGTTTGACTTGGTTTTCGGGTAGAATTGGACCCGTTGCATAACCCTAATTGTCATTATCATTAGAAAAATGGTTAGCTCACAACTTATTTTACCTTCTTGGGATTTTGAATACATACTGTCTTCCGATAAAGAAGCAAGGAACATCAATATGTATATATACAAATTTTGTTGTAATCCCGTTAAATCACCCAAGATTTGCTGGGAGAGAGAGAGAGAGGAAGGGGGGTCTAAGGTGGGTTTTGCGAAACAATTGGTTCGATTAGTTACTTGAATTAAATATTCAACGTCACATGTTAATGAAATATGCTGATATGGATCTCGTAAAATCAATCTCAAACGGAGAAAAATTTTACAAGTAAGTTTCATACATGTCGTTAATCGTTATTCACTTGATATACATGGAGAACTCGATATGGATAGAAATTTTATTTTTCCGGTTTAGTTACCATGTACAGAATGCTCATCCACGTAACCTAAGCCGCTAATAGCGATTTTAGAATTATTTCCATAGAAATTCAAAAAATGACAAGAAGAACAAGGAAATCTTGGCTTTTCACGGATATGGAGAATTTACTTCATCCTTTAATTTCTTAATCTAGATCTCAAATGATGGTTTGAGGAAGTAAAACGACATTAATTAATATTTTTGCATGTTTATTTTCTTATAGCTCTTGCAATTTAAGAATTTTTCATATTAAATATTTAAAAGAAAGATAAATATCACAAAAAATCTTAAATTGATACATTCATGCCACAATTACCCCAAATTAATATTTGTGTCACAAAAACCATCAAACTAGTACATTTGTACCGCATTTACCCAAAATTTGTTTTTGTGTCATAAAAATCCCTAGACCGGTACAACCTGCCACGTTCTCATGCCACATTTACATCAAATTGTGCTAAATCCGAATTTTTTTTTGAATAAATGTGACATGGATGTACCGGTATAGAATTTTTCATGTCACAAAATTAATTTGGATTATATGTGACATAACTGTATCAGTTTGGAGTAAATATGACACATATGTCCCGGTCTAAGAGTTTTTACAATACAAAACTTAGTTTTGGGTAAATATAGCACAAGTGTATCAGTTTTTGGTTTTTTGTGATATTAACCCTTAAAATAACTTGAAAACATACTAGAATATCCTATAAAAGCTTTTTTTTTTACCCAAGGAAACCCCGTACGCCAACAATGCGGCGAGGCAAACCCTGGGGAGGACATGTGGAAACCACCACCACGTGCCCCCAAGTAAGGCGCCCAAATGCGACGCTGGGAATCGAACTCCTCCATTTGCGTTAGGGGAGAAGCTCGCCACCAGCAGCGCCACCCAAACGGATGGTTCCAATAAAAGTTATAGGGAAAATTATTCAAAAAGTCATAAACTTATTGTATTTTTGCCAATTCAATCATAAATTTTCAAAATGACAATTGAGTTCTAAATCTTTTTTCGTTTTCTCAATTGAGTCCACCTAATCAATATTAACCGGAAATTATTGATGTGGATGCTGGTAATACCACATAGAACCATCAGCGTTGACATGGACAATTTTTAAAAAGAAAAATGAATTTCTTTTTTCTTTTATTTTTCTACCAAGTTCGCAAGGGCCGCAACAATGAGGGTTATGTTCCTCACCCACACCTCACAAAAGTTGCAAATCCCTCACTGATCACATGCAAGGGTCGTGAAACCCTCCTTGGTAGTGATCGTGGGCTTCGCGGCCCTCACCTAATGGCTAGCAAGGGTTGACTAGCCATCGCCTAGTGGTCGGGAAGGGTTGGCCGTGACTCTCGTTGGGCTTGGAAGGAAAAAAAGGAATAGAAAGAAAGAAAAAAATAAAATAAAATAAAATAAATTTAAATTTTAAAAAAATTATAAAAGGTATTCATGTTAGTACCGATCATACCACACATGATGACCATCATCCTTGTTAGTAATTTCTAGTTAAAATTGATCGGATTGACTTAATTGACAAAATGTGAAAAATGTTTAAGACTCAATTAATAAAATTAAAAGGTTTGAGATTGAATTAGTAAAAATACAATAAGTTTAAGATTTTTTAAAAAAAATTCCTGGATTTCCATCATTTTGCGAAGCTTAAAACACCAGCTTGATTTCAAATTTTGCAAGGAAAACAGTAAAACCTTTTAAGTACAGTTTGAATAAGCTATTAATTTAAGTATTCTAAAGTTTTCACTACTGCCATAGAATGATTAACGAATGCAAAGGAACTCACCTACAGACATCCGATCAGTCAATTTTGAATGAAGATGCAAGAGCTGTACATCAAGTGTAGGACATTAACGTGACTCTTAACTTTCTGCGAAAATGTTTTACGACAGAAAACGAGAATCACGAACCACGTGATTTCGTGCAAGTTCAAAACATTGTGTGGGGACCTTGAAGAAAAAGGCAAAAGAAAAAAAAAAAGGAGTCAGGCTTAAGGATTGAAGCATTGGGATGGTCACTTCTTGGCACAAATTGCCTTGGTTGGACGCAACTATGCCTTCATGGAGCGTCCCACCGACATTACCTCCTATTTGGCTTTGTATCATCCACGGGAAAGGGAAAGTAAACTCTTTGGGCTAAGCGATTTCCATTTCTTTGGCTAAAGCAAAAATTTTGGTGGAATGTTGTCATTAATTGTCATTATCTTGGTCCAATAAAATCATGGCATTTACCTTCGTACAAGATTCGTGGACCAATTGGAACGTCCAAGATTTCATCATATATTCACTTCAGGTCTTTCTGAAGCTTTGTCACCAAATCATTTATGCTATGGCTCATGTCTTAATTGGAACCATGGTATCAGTAGGGTATACATGGACTCGGAATTTTCCTTTTTAAGACAGACCTTCTCATTTACAATGCTAAGATAAACTTTTCTAAGGAAGGATTTTAAATGTTTAGTATTTAATAGTATTCTTTCTCACATTTACTTCGTGTTAAACAATACAAAATGTCACATTTGTCATTGGGCATGTGCATCGTGTATTGAAAACCCCAATGAGATGGAGAGGGCTGCCGCCGCCACCACCCAGACAACCTTGAGAATCTCTATATGCTCATAGTGTAGCAAAATATTCTCATTTGTTTAGGACGAAATGAGATTAAGCAGCTCAAGCATGTGAAAGCGTGTAATTGACTTGATAATGTGGTCTTCGTCCTCCGAGAAAGAGAAGGAATGGCAGTGCTTGTCTTCTCGTTTTGTCAGCTGTATGACGGCAACCTCTCAGCATCGTACAAACACGTGCAATATGATGTGCTTACCCATTTGCAATTATATGTGAATTGGTTGGACTATTGCCCAGTGAGGTTAAGACATCAGCTTTGGATAACTGTAATAAAATAGTACCGGCAGCAGCCTTGATAATATGATCTCAAATGAAGGTTTGAGGAAAAAGATGACGTTACTTAATTTTTTTATTTTTTTATGGCTCTCGCAATTTAAAATTTTTTAATATTAAACATTCGAGATCTAGGAAAACGTACTAGAATGTCCTATACATGTACCAATCATTTTTCGAAGCTTAAAACACCTACTTGATTTCAAATTTTGCAAGGAAATTGGTAAATCATTTTAAGTACAATTAAATAAGCTATTAATTGAAGTGTTCTGTAAGTTTATTTCTCTACTGTCAGTAGAATAATTGACAAATGTGCAGGAACTCACCAACAGATATTCAATCAGTTAATTTTGAATGAAGAGACAACAGCTGTACATCAAGTTTTTTTTTTTTTTTGACGAGAACCAAAGTTGATGATATTAGATAATAGGCGAAGCTAATACCACATGAGTATCAGTACAAAGTAAATCCAGAAGAGAAGAAGGGGGACTAGTCGCCCAGTTGGTAGGAAGAAAATCAAAACGCCGGGCTTTTGCAACCCAGTCAGCAACACGATTAGAATTTCTACTACAGTGAGCAAAAGAAAGACCAGAAATATTCTCCAATTTGTGCTTGGCCCGATCCACGAGGGGTTGCACTGACCAATTTAAAGTAGATGACGACAATAGACTGTCCACCAGCAATCGACAATCAGATAAAAGAAGTATTTCTTTTTCTGGGGACTTGGGGATTAGGTTTGTAGAGATAAAATTTAGGGTTTCAACCAAAGCGACGGCCTCCGCTTGCTCAGCCGAACTTACCTCAATATGCGTAGGACACCAAAGTGACTCAACTTTCTGCAAAAATCTTTTAGGACAAAACGTGAATCACAAACCACGTGTTTTCTTGCAAGCTCAGATAATTGTGGGGTCAATTCCAAAAACAAAACCCTAAACTTTAGATTCAATCCCAAATCTACTCCGAATTTTTTTGGGCTCATAAAATATCCCAAACTTTAGGTCCAGTTCCAAAGTTACCTCAAACTTTTTTTTATCTCAGAAAAAATCTTAAACTTTAGACCTAGTCCTAAATATATGCCAAACTTTTCTTTTGTCTAAAAAAAAACCTCAAATTTTAGTTCTAATCATAAATCTACCCCAATTTTTTTCTCAAAAAGAAAATCATCAATTTTTACTGTAGTCCTAAATTCCCCCCCCCGGGTTAGCCCTTTGTTCAAAAGTCACAGCTAGTAGTTCCTATTTTTTTTTAATATCCTATAACGATTTTATTTTAAAGATAATTTTTCATGTCGCATTGTCAATGTGTATTTATTATCGATATGAAAATGCCACTTTAAGTTGGGACTAGACCATAAGGTAGATTATAGAATATATTAAAAGTCAATATCTTTTTGTACAAACGGAGGATAAAATTTTAAATTAGCACACTCGTCAACTGCCGCGTGTCATTTAACTCAGCAATTTGACAGTAATTATTAGAAACTAATGAAGGGTGGTCAAAAAATTAGTTTTGCGTAAATTTGCCACATGTCTATTGGTTTGGGGTTTTAACCTCTCTTTTTAGACAAAATAAAATTTGGAGCAAATTTGGGACTGGATTTAAAGTTTAGGGGTTTTTCTAAAAAAAGAAAAAAATTCAGGATATATTTGGGATTGAACCTAAAGTTTGGAGTTTTTTTAAGACAAAAAAAAATTGGGGCATATTTATGACTTGACTTAAAGTTAGGGTTTTTTTTTTTTTTTTGGAATTGAACCGATAATTGTGTGGGGAACTTGAAGAAAAAGGGCAAAAGAAGAAAGTGAGTCCGTCTCATAGGCATCTGATGAGTCAATTTTGAATAAATAGATGAGAGCTGTACATCAAGTGTAGGACACCAACATGACTCTTAACTTTCTGCCAAAATCTTTTAGGATAGAACGTGAATCATGAACCACGTGATTTCGTACAGGTTCAGATAATTGTGTGGGGACCTTGAAGAAAACGGGCACAAGAAGAAATGAGTCAGCGTGATAGACATCTGATCAGTCAAATTTTGAATGAAGAGACGGGAGCTGTACATCAAGTGTAGGACACCAATGTGACTCTCAACTTTCTGCCAAAATCTTTTAGGAAAGAACGGGAATCACGAACCACGTGATTTCGTGCAAGCTCAGATAATTGTGCGGGGACCCTGAAGGAAAAGGGCAAAAGAAGAAATGAGTCCGTGTGATAGACATCCGAACAGTCAAATTTTGTAGAAGTATTGAGTTCTTCGACTAGGTTAATCTATTTTAGATTGATGTGAAATCACTAGATATATCAACGAGAGTAGTTTATATGTAATTATTAATCTGAACCATCTAATTCGTAAAGTTTTTGATACTCGAAAGGATAAGGTAACTAGCATCCATAATTATAAATTCGGTCTGTTCCATGGCCAGTTCGACTTGGTTTTCGGGTAGAATTGGACCCGTTGCATAACCCTAATTGTCATTATCATTAGAAAAATGGTTAGCTCACAACTTCTTTTACCTTCTTGGGATTTTGAATACAAATTGTCTTCCGATAAATAATCAAGGAACCATCAATATGTATATATACAAATTTTGTTGTAATCCCGTTAAATCACCCAAGATTTGCTGGGAGAGAGAGAGGAAGGGGGGTCTAAGGTGGGTTTTGCGAAACAATTGGTTCGATTAGTCACTTGAAGTAAATGTTCAACGTCACACGTTAATGAAATATGCTGATATGGATCTCATAAAATCAATCTCAAACGGAAAAAAATTTTACAAGTAAGTTTCATACGTGTCGTTATTCACTTAAGTTTCATACGTGTCGTTATTCACTTGGTATACATGGAGTACTCGCTATGGATAGAAATTTTATTTTTCCGGTTTAGTTACCATGTACAGAATGCTGATCCACGTATGCTAATGGCGATTTTAGAATTATTTCCATAGAAATTCAAAAAATGACAAGAAGAACAAAGAAATCTTGGCTTTTCACGGATATGGAGAATTTACTTCATCCTTTAATTTCTTAATCTACAATGATGATTCTTACCGATGTTTACACGCGAGGATTTACAGCAGCTTCAGCTTTTCAAGCCGAGGTACAGGCGCTTGCTCTGGCTCTTCAACGTCTGTTGCAACAGGGCCTCAACATGGAGAATATTATCATGGAAAGCGACTGCTTGGTCTTGATCGACATCCTTCAAGCAAAACAAATGCCGCCGTGGGGAGAACGTGCGCTATTCGCAGAGCTCGACTCCTTGCTATCTCTGTGCCCCAATTTGCGACTACAACACTGCAAAAGAGAGGTAAATGGGGTTGCGGATTGGGCCGCCAGGGCCCATGGCAGAACTGATCTGGCCCATAACTGGAATATATTTCCTCCCTTTATGTTGCAAAGTTTGGTAGCCGCAGAAACTATAGCTTCAGGATGTAACGCCCGCTTCCTTTGTAATGCTGCCTTTAAGTAATGAAATACCTATATTACTGACCAAAAAAAAAAAAATGATGGTTTGAGGAAGTAAAATGACATTAATTAATATTTTTGCATGTTTATTTTCTTATAGCTCTTGCAATTTAAGAATTTTTCATATTAAATATTTAAAATAAAGGTAAATATCATAAAAAATCTTAAATTGGTACATTCATACCACATGTACCCCAAATTAATATTTATGTCATAAAAACTATCAAACTAGTACATTTGTGTCGCAAAACTATTTTTTGTGCCATAAAAATCCCCAGACTAGTACAACCTACCACGTTCTCATGCCATGTTTACCTCAAATTGTGTTAAATTCGAGATTTAAAAAGAAAAAAATGTGACACAGATGTCACGGTATAGGATTTTTCATGTCACAAAATTAATTTTGATCATATGCGATATGATTGTATCAGTTTGGGGCGACACATATGTACCGGTCTTGGAGTTTTTACAATACAAAAATTAGTTTTGAGTAAATATGGCACAAATATATTAGTTTTGGGTTTTTTGTAATATTAACCCTTAAAATAACTCAAAAACATACTAGAATGTCCTATAAAAGTTTCTACGGAAAATTATTCAAAAAATCATAAATCTATTATACTTTTGTCAATTCAGTCATAAAACTTGTAGAATGATAATTAAGTTCTAAATCTTTTTTCTTTTCCCAATTGAGTCAACCCAATCAATTTTAACTGCAAATCATTAATGTGAACGCTTGTAGTACCACATAGAATCATTGACGTGCACAATTTTAGAAAGAAAAATGAATTTCTTTTTCTTTCTACCAAGTCCCGCAGGGGCTGCAATGACAAGGGTTATGGTCCTCATCCACAACTCACGAAAGCTGCAAATCCCTCGCTGATCACGCGCAAGGGTCGCGAAACCGTCCCTGGCAGCAGTCATGGGCTTCATGGCCCTCGCCTAATGGTTAGCAAGGGTTGACTAGCCCTCGCCCTGTGGTCGGCAAGGGTTGGCCACTATCCTCATCGGGCTTGAAAGGGAAAAAAAGAATAGAAAGAAAGAAAAAAAAAAATTCAAAACTTAAAAAAAAAAATTATAAAAATTATTCACAATTAAGACCGATCATACCACGCGGAATGGGCATCATCCATATCAGTAATTTCTGGTTAAAATTGATTGGATGAACTCAATTGGCAAAATGTGAAAATGTTTAAGACTCAATTGGTAAAATTGAAAGGTTTAAGACTGAATTAATAAAAGTGCAATAAGTTTAAATTGGAACAATTTTTCCTAGGTTTCCATCATTTTGCGAAGCTTAAAACACCGGCTTGATTTCAAATTTTGCAAAGAAAACAGTAAAACCTTTTAAGTACAGTTTGAATAAGCTATTAATTTAAGTTTATTTCACTACTGTCATAGAATGATTGACGAATGCGAAGGAACTCACCTACAGACATCCGATCAGTCAATTTTAAATGAAGATGCAAGAGCTGTACATCAAGTGTGGGACACCAACGTGACTCTCAACTTTCTGCGAAAATGTTTTACGATAGAAAACGAGAGTCACGAACAACGTGATTTCGTGCAAGTTCAGAACATTGTGTGGGGACCTTGAAGGGCAAAGAAAAAAAGGAGACAGGCTTAAGGATTGAAGCATTGGGATGGTCACTTCTTGGCACAAATTGCCTTGGTTGGACGCAGACATGCCTTCATGGAGCGTCCCACCGACATTACCTCCAATTTGGCTTTGGCTTTGTATCATCCACGGTAAAGGGAAAGTAAACTCTTTGGGCTAAGCAAACATTTCCATATCTTTGGCTAAAGCAAAAATTTTGGTGGAATGTTGTCATTCATTGAGTGAAAGGACATTGTCATTACCTTGGTCCAATAAAACCATGGCATTTAACTTCATTCAAGATCTGCGGAACAATTGGAACATCCCAGACTTCATCAAATATTCACTTCGGGTTTTTCTGAAGCTTTTTCACCAAATCATTTATGCTATGGCTCATGTCGTAATTGGAATCATGGTATCAGTAAGGTATACGTGGACTCAGAATTTTCCTTTTTAAGAAGGACCTTCTCATTTAAAATGTTAAACTTTTCTAAGGAAGGATCTCAAATGTTTAGTATTTAATAGTATTCTTTCTCACATTTGCTTCATGTTAAATGACACAAAATGTCACATTTTGTCATTGGGCATGTGCATCGTGTATCGAAAACCCCAAGGAGGAGAGGGCTGCCGCCACCACCACCCAGACAACCTTGACAATCTCTATATACTCAAAGTGTAGCGCTAAATATTCTCATTTGTTTAGGAAGAAATGAGATTAAGCAGTTCACGCATGTGAAAGCATGTAATTGACTCGATAATGTGGTCTTCGTCCTCCGAGAAAGAGAAGGAATGGCAGTGCTTGTCTTTTCGTTTTGTCAGCTGTATGACGGCAACCTCTCGGCGTGGTACAAACATGTGCAATATGATGTGCTCACTCATTTGCAATTATATACGAATTGGTTGGACTGTTACCCAATGAGGTTAAGACATCAGCTTTGGATTACTGTAATAAAATAGTGTCGGTAGCAGCCTTGATAATATTAGGGGTGAGCATGGTCCGGGTTGGTCCGGGCCACCCCCTAACCCTAGGACCAATCTAAATGCAGTGTCGGTCCTCAATTTTTAGGACCGAGGACCGACCCTATTGAGCCTGGGACCAAGGACCGGACCGACCCAATGGGTTCGGTCCGGTTCCAGGGTCAACCCGGGACCGATCGATAATTTTTTCGTCTTGTTTTTTATACTCCCTAAAAAAGCAAACCTACAAATTCAAATTACACATCCATCCACAATAAGGTATTGTGCAACTAAACTATAAATATGAATACATATTCAGTTAATTTAAGATGACACAATAATAGAAATTTCATACCTGCTAATGCTCATCGAGATATGGGACAAGATAGGGTCCACAATGCGACAAGCGGGATGTTCCTACTTTTGATTTTGGCAAATTGAAGAACAAAGAAGACAGAATGGAAGAGAACGTACTTTGGGAAAGGAAGCCGTGATAAGATTTACAACGTAAACTTTGCACCATTTTAGATGTCGCGAGTCCGTGATTGTGAGGAGTCCTTGGTCCTCACGGTGAAGAACATACTCTGGACTGTGGATGAAGAGACCGTGAAGACCTTTGTGGCATAAACTTCATGCCTTTTGGAATTGGATGTCGTTTGTCCGTGACTGTGAGTCCAAGGAGTCAACAGCTTTAACATCATTTTACTTGGGTTTTTTTTTTTTTCTTTGAATAGACATTTTACTTAGATTTGAATACATAAAAGAATTATATATAATATAATATAACAGAAATTTTACTTAGGTTTGAATATATAAAAGAATTATAAATAATATTAATATAATAATATACGAGGGTTGGTCCAGTTGGACCAACCCAAAACTCTCGGACCGAAGACCAACCCGCATAAATGTTGGTCCTTAATTCAGGACCAAGGACCGACCCGGTCCCCTTGGGAACCGGACCAGGACCGGCAGGGTTGGGCCGGTCCAGGATTGGTCCAGGGTCGACCCTAGACCGCTGCTCACCCCTAGATAATATGGCCTTTGTCCTTTAAGAAAGAAGGCGTAATGGGATTGCTTGTCTTTTTGATTTGTCAGCTGTAAAAAAAGAGTAGGATAATCGATTTTAGAGCATCTACGGCAATGCTGAGTTAAATCCAGTGAGGCGGTAATTGTCTTCTTGTTTTTCAACTGTATGACATCAACCTGTGGGCGTCGTACAGACACGTGTAGTATGATATGCTCACCCATTTGCAATTATATACAAATCGGTTGGACAATTACCCACCGAGATGAAGATTTCAGGTTTGGATTACTATTATAAAATAGTACCGGTAGCAGACTTGACAATATGGTCTTTGTCCTTTGAGAAATAGATGTAATGGGATTGCTAGTCTTATTGTTTTGTCGGCCGTAAAAAAAATGGGTAGGACAAATGATTTTAGAGCATCTAGAGCAATGCTAAGTCAAATCCAGTGAGGCAATAGATTCGTGTTGGATCCACATAATTAAAAGATTTGTCCCGTTTGCGGACAAGAAATTTTCCTCCATCTGTGCACAATCTCCATTAGATTTTAATCAATACGCTCCATTAAAGCAACTTTGATTGTATTGTGAAAAACACAACCTAATAATTTGGGTGGCATAATTTATCTTGATGTAGTAATAATAGTTAGAATTGATTAAGAACTTACCACCAATCTAAATGTACACAGTTCGTCTAGAGTAATGAGAAAAATCCAATGGAGATTATTTGAATAAAATGAAGAGACAATACCAAAATTTAGTCCTCAAATTCCTAGTCAATGCTCAACTTCATCCGTAAACTTTAATGTTGGTCAAACTGATCCTTATGCTCTTTGATTCGAATCGGTTTGTTTTTTTATATGGCTCTGTAAATAATGAATGAATCCTTTATAATGTTTAATGACTGATCTGATTGAATAATATCAATCCATTCTTCAGCAAAAATATATAATTTTATCAAATAATGTGGATTTTTCTATTATTCGGCTCAATGTACTATAATTAATGAATGCAAACCGCCCTATGCATGTGTATTAATTATAAAGAATTGTATAAGACTCCTTTATAATATGGTGAGCAAAATCCTAAGATTCTTTCAAGTGAGAAACATTGGGATCCGAATATGACTCTGTCATAACTGAAAGTGTATATTTCATCCAATTCGATGGGTATTATATGATTTGGTTAATTCTCAATATAAATGTTTGTCTGATATTTTGTAGAGCTATTGAGTTCTTCAACTAAGTTGATCTGTCTGGAATTGATGCAAAATCACTAGATATATCGAAGAGAGGTTTATATGTAATTATAAATTCGAACCATCTCATTCGTTGAGTTTTTTATACTTGAAAGCGTAAGGAGAGGTAACTAGCATAATGTCCTCCTTTGAACGTAACCCACATGCAATTATAAATTTGGTCTGCAAGTTATCAACTTTAAGTCAGTCTAGGTAGTTTTTATTTTTCTGATGTGGAACATAACAAACTTATCATTTACAAACACTCTTGTATAACTAGTTTAACGTACTTATCATTTACAAACACTCTTTTATAACTACCACCTGTGGTGGCGGCGTAATGGTTGAGCACAAGTTCCTTTCGAGAGAGGTCCTAAGTTCGAATCGTTGCGTCGTCTACCTTGCGAAAAAAGAACCCACGACTTACCCAGGACAGTAAGGGTGGTGGTGACTTTATTGCTTCTCCAGGGTTTACTCCGCCGTGAAGCGGTGCACGGAGATTCCTTAGCTACCAAAAAAAAAAAAAAACACTCTTGTATAACTTGTTTAACAGTATCTTAATAATTACTAACATCAAGCGTCTTGTTAGATGCGGTATCACCAAACATTTCACTAAACTAGTCATGAATTCTAAAGTTTGATAGTTTAGAATTCAAGTAGGGAATGCTGGTAGATAAAACTGATTTGATGATAAAGCATCAACCTGACTCAAAGTAACAAGCATTATTCACCAATGAGAGACTTTTCTTATGCCATTTACTGTATGAAATGACGTAAATAAGCAATAAGCGATAATCTTTGCCGGATTTCATGCATGACAAATCTTCCATTCTTATAAATAACAAATCTACATATGAAGAGGTAAAGAGGTGAGGAAAAGGACGAAAAAGATTATTTTGCGCTCCATGGACAACAGGCAAAAGGATGAGGAAAGTGAAGCTCTTTATACGGACAGAAGTTATTGAGCTCATGCAATCATAACTTCATAAAAGGAGGAAAAAAAAAGATATACTGAGAGATTTCTGGTTTGAAGAGAACCTGTCGCCACCTACTTTGATGGGAACCAGACAAGCCTTCTTTGGAGCGTTCCACTTTTATCGACTCCAATTTGGCCCCGGGTTGTATCATCCACCCGAGAGCCGAGAGGGAAAGTAAACTCTTTGGCTGAAGCAAAGGTTCGGGTGGACTTCTGTCATTGGTTGAATCGACATCATAATTGAGTGAAAGTTTTCCACCGAAAGGGAATTATAATTATCTTGTGACGTACATAATAATTGAGTGAAAGAATATTATCTTTATCTCAAGCAGAATGACCGGTCCACGTTATCCGTTATCTTGTGGAAGCACATTACCATTGTCATTGCCACGAAGGGTGATCAATTTTAGGGTTTGATAAGTTTCAAATCTAGAATATAGAACCTACCTTATTAGAATTGGTTCCTACTTTTTAAAATCCAAGAATTATTTTGTTTGTCCTAGAACCAACCTTATTTTTCCGATCCAAATCTAGGGTTTAACCATATAACTAGTTTGTTTTTTTTTTTTGTTCAATTTTTCTAAAAACCGAAACAAATAGCAATTACAACAATGTAGTATGAGTAACAAAACTATTCAAAGTAAAATATCATACAAAAAAAAATAGAAATATAAAGTGATGTGGAAATTATTTTAAGAAAGATAAATTATCTTCTTCCAACTTCATAAAATAACTTATAATCACCAGCTCCAAGGTGGGTGGGTGGATTCAGCATCTAGAACTTAAAACTCATTAGCGCAATTCCAGTTCTAAATTTCGAACTGGGAACTGGACCTATTTCCATGGCCAATTGGTCCGATTCTTGGGTAGAATCGGACTGTTTGCATAGCCCTAATTTGTCATTATCATTCATGGAATGTTTAGCTCACGACTTCTTTTACATTCTTGGGATTTTGGATACATATTGTTTAATGTTGGTTAACAGTATCACCTAGAGGGGTGAATAGGTGATTTCAATAAATTTGACAAAATATTGCGGAATGAAGATAGTTAAGTTTGATATATGCTAAACCGAGTGCAATAGAGTGTTGATATAAGCAAGATTTGGTTATATCAAGAAATTTAGTGTAGTGCTTCCATCAAGCAACAATGAGCATAGAAAAGTAGATAGAAAACTAAGCAAACAAAATTTATAGTGGTTCAGCTTAGTGTAAATCTATGTCAATTTCAATACTAATGTATTACTGGCTGGATTCTACTAGTCAATTGTTGAGAAATTACAGTAGAATGTGCCACTTGTACTCAAGACTTCTTCTCGAAGCCGATGCTACTTATATCCAAGCTAATAGATCTCATGATCTCACACCTAAGAGCAAACTTTCACACTCCTAACAATTACAATGTTAAAGCTCACATAACACAATAGAAAAGAATGTAAAGCTCTCTTGAAATTTAAAATTATTAACTGTTGATAAATTTCTCTCTCTAACGCCTTGGGCTTCTTCTATTCTCCTCAGGATCATCTTCCCATTGGATAATCTTCAAGAGGATCAATCTTCAATATAGCCGTTGGACACCCATCGAGAAGATTAAGGTAGCCGTTGAGATCAATTAATCAAAATTTTCGTACACTTGGTCGCCCATATAATCAAATCTTAGTTTCCAAAAGTAGAGTGCTTCTGCTAAGGAAAGTATCTTGCCTTCGAGATGAATGCAATTGGTCAAGATATATCACACAATTTGACTTATTATGCGTAGATAATCATTAGATTGATGGTCAATCAAAATCTTCTAATTTAAGAATCCATACAAGATCATAGCTATCAGAGCATGAGATGAAATATATCTAAAAAACCATCTTGAAGATCATGACAAGATTGTCGTTCCAGGTAATATAAGTTGTCCACTTATATCCATGGTCACTTGATATATTCAGCTTTCCATAGTGTAGTGACATCAGGCTTTCGCCAAGCTTCTGATTATATTAAGTTATCACAGTACTATTCCGATATCCAGCTCTGATTATATCTGGCTTACCGATTATATTCAACTATTCTTCTAAGAACGCTTCAAGTGTGATAGTGATATGGATCCTATAAACTTAATACCTTGGCATTTCTAAGTTTATATATAAACTCCCTATAGGTTCTTCTAGTCAATTAGAGTCTTTTCACTAATCATATCAAAGGTCCCGTTGATGCGGATATTACTTGAAACACAAACAACTCTTGCATTTATCAAGGTTGATATAAGTTATGAATAGTTTTGTCAACTCCAAAATATATGAAGAGATTTTATCAATAATGTCTTTGGATAAATAAGCAAGGAACCATCTTAATATATATATATATATATGCACATTTGACCCAGGATTTAATGGGTTGGGTAGTGAGAGTGGGTTTCGCGAAACAATCGATTTGAAGTCTACTGATATGGATACCGACCTCATAAAATTAACGTTAGATGGAGAAAATTTTACAAGCTTCATGCATGTAGTTATTCTCATCCACATAACCTAAGTTACAATCAGCAATTCTAGAATTATTTCATAGAAACTCAAAAAATTGCAAGAAGAACAAAAAAAGCCTTTGCTTTAAATGGGCATGGAGAATTTACTTCATTCTGTTAAATTAATGTCTCGAGTTTAAATTCGAATGACAATTTGTTAACCGAATTTTATTGATAAAGATTTATCAAGTAGAAGAAACTTCTTAGGACTTCATGAAAATTGGCGAAAGAGGAAATAAAATATAAAAGAAGAAATTCTTTCTCCTGCAAAAGTTCTGCACGTGAAGAATTAAAAGTGAGGCGCCCAAGGTCAAAAGTTTGACCTTGGGTGCACGCACACACGTAGACGTCTAAGCCGAAGAAAGAAGCTAAAAATTGGGCCCAGTCAAATACCCTTTTCCTTGGGCGCACGTATAAAGTGCCGAAATCTCGAGGAGGTTTCCTTTTTACGCCGCTGCAGCTTTACGTAGAAGGGAGCCGCGAGAAGAAAAAAAAAAAAAAAAGCCTAGAGAAGCTGCGACGAACGCTGAAGTTTCTGATTTTAGCGTACGTAAAGTGTTTCTATTTTTTTTTTTTTTTTTTGGTAAGGCCGTAAAATGTGCGAATGGTATCGTTTATTCTTTTTTGTTTTTGAAAAATAGAAATAAAAAAAAAAAAAGTGTTTACATTCCGAGAATAATTTTTTGAACAAAAAACGCGTTTGGTAATGTTTGTTCGGAAATAAAAAATGAATAAAACACGTTTGGTAAATTTTATTCTTTTTTTGTTTCTTTTAATTTTTTAAACATTTTTAATTTATTTTTCATTTTTTCCTTTCTTTTTTATTTTTTCTTTTTTTGGCCGGTCGACCTCGCCGTGGCTGGGCGAGCTCGGCCTTGCCTAGATCCGGCGACGCTCCGGCGAGGTCGCCGACCCTCGACGGCGTTGCCAGCCCTCGATGGCCGGTTGCCAGCCATGGCCGAGGCCAGCGACCGGCCAAAGAAAAAAGAAGAAAAAAAGAAGAAGAAAAGAAGAAGAAAAGAAGAAGAAAAGAGAAGAGAGAGAAGAAATTTTTGTTCTTTTTTGGCTTTGAAGAAGTGTTTCTTTTCTCCAGAAACAACTTTTTTGTGTTTCTTTTTTTTGCTCCAATTTTATTCCGGGAACAAAAAATAAAAAAAGAACAGAAACGCAACCAAACGCGTTTCTGTACTTTTTTTGTTCCATCTTTTTTTGTTCCCTGGAACAAAAAAAAGTACAGAAGTATTCCAAAAATGTTTTTTTGGAACGTTTCCATGCACGCCCAAAGTGTTTCTATTTTGAGTTTAAAAGCACGGTAATTCTATGCCGTGAATTTATCTCCAAGTAAGTTATTTATTTACAAACATTTTGAGTTTTAAGTTAAATTTATGTGTGAGAAATACTCAAACGTGTGAACGATTGTAAATTTTGATTCTCCAATTATAGTGGATTATTTGTTACTTTTTTCGTTTATTTCTTTGGCGATTTAGCGTTAACGTAAATTATAAGATTGTCGTTTTCGCATATTATATTACATAGCATCCCTTCTTTTCTTAATCTAAGATAATCTCAAATGAAGGTTCGAGGGAAAAAATGACGTTACGTAATTTTTTTTTATTTTCTCTTGGCTCTCGCAATTTTAAATTTTTTAATAATAAACATTTGAATCTAGGAAAACATACTAGAATGCCCTATACATGTACCAATCATTTTTCGAAGCTTAAAACACCTACTTGATTTCAAATTTTGCAAGGAAATTGGTAAAACATTTTAAGTACAATTAAATAAGCTATTAATTGAAGTGTTCTGTAAGGGCATGCATGGAAACGTTCCAAAAAAATGTTTCTGGAACACTTTTGTACGGATTTTGTTTTCGGGAACAAAAAAAGAACAGAAACGCGTTTGGTTGCGTTTCTGTTCTTTTTTTATTTTTTTGTTCCCGGAACAAAATTGAAGCAAAAAAAAGAAACACAATATAGTTGTTTTCTGGAAAAAAGAAACACTTCTTCATAAACACTTCTCTTCTCTTTTCTTTTCTTCTTTTCTTCTTCTTTTTTTCTTCTTTTTTCTTTGGCCGGTCGCCGGCCTCGGCCATGGCCGGCGACTGGCCATCGAGGGCCGGCGATGCCCTCGAGGGTCGGCGACCTCGCCGGATCTGGGCGAGGTTGCCGGCCCTGTCGGCCGATCGCCGGAGGCCGGTGACTGGCCGAAAAAAGAAAAAATAAAAAAGAAAGGAAAAAATGAAAAATAAAATAAAAATGTTTAAAAAAGTAAAAGAAATAAAAAAAGAATAAAATTTACCAAACATGTTTCTATTCATTTTTTATTCCCTAACAAACGTTACCAAACGCTTTCTTTTGTTCAAAAATTGTTCCCCGGAACAGAAACACTTTTTTTTTGTTTCTGTTCCCTGGAACAAAAAAAGAATAGAAACGTTACCATTCGCGCCCTAAGTTTATTTCTCTACCGTCAGTAGAATAATGGATAAATGTGTGGGAACTCACCTACATATATTCAATCAGTCAATTTTAATGAAGAGACGAGCTGTTCATAAAGTGTAGGACACTAAAGTGACTCAACTTCTGCCAAAATCTTTTAGGACAGAACTCGAATGACGAATCGTGCAAGCTCAGATAATTGTGTGGGGAACTTGAAGAAAAAGGGTAAAAGAAAAAATTGAGTCCGTCCCATAGGCATCTGATCAGTCAATTTTGAATGAAGAGACGAGAGCTGGACACTAACGTGACTCTTTAACTTTGTGCCAAAATCTTTTAGGACAGAATGTGAATCACGAACCACGTGATATGGTACAAGTTTAGACAACTGTGTGGGGACCTTGAAGAAAAAGGGCACAAGAAGAAATGATCCACGTGATAGACATCCGATCAGTCAAATTTTGAATGAAGAGATGAGAGCTATACATCAAGTGTAGGACACCAACGTGACTCGACTTTGTGCCAAAATCTTTTAGGACAGAACGTGAATCACGAACTACGTGATTTCGTACAAGTTCAGACAATTATGCAGGGACCCTGAAGAAAAAGGGCACAACAAGAAATGAGTCAGCGTGATAGACATCCGATCAGTCAAATGTTGAATAAAGAGACGAGAGCTGTACATCAAGTGTTGGACACCGACGACTCAACTTTGTGCCAAAATCTTTTAGTACGCAACATGAATCACGAACCACGTGATTTCGTACAACTTCACACAATTGTGCGGTGACCCTGAAGAAAAAGGGCACAAGAAGAAATGAGTCGAAGTGATAGACATCCAATCAGTCAAATTTTAAATGAAGAGACGAGAGCTGTACATCAAGTGTAGGACACCAACGTGACTCTCAATTTTTGCCAAAATCTCTTAGGACAGAATGTGAATCACGAACTACGTGATCTTGTGCAAGTTCAGATAATTACGTGGGACCTTGAAGAAAAAGGGCAAAAGAAGAAAATGAGTCAATGTAAGTTTATTTCTCTACTGTCGGTAGAATAATTGACAAATGCGCAGGAACTCACCAAATGGATTTTATGTAAGTTTATTTCTCTAATGTTGGTAGAATAAGGCTCTGTTTAGTAACAATCCACGTCTCATTTTATTTTTTTTCCTCAAAATAAAAACACAAAAAAAAAAAGAAATCCATTCGAAATAAATTTGAAACAAAATCAAGGAGTATAAAAAAATTACTTCTTATTTTCAAGAATAATTCCATAATCAAGTCAAAAAAAATTTCTGTTATGCTCTCTTTTCTTCTCTTTCCTGTTCTTCTTCTTCATCTTCCTTTTGGTGGGTTGCCAGTCTCAACCATGGCCGGCGATCGGTCAGATAAGGGCCGCTAACGCTCCCTAAGGCTCAGGCGGTCGCCTAGCTTAAGGGCGAGGCTCGTGCTGACGAGCCTCGCCTTGTTTCGGGTTGCTGGGGCTAGCGACGCTTTTGCAACCAGAGCAATCAAAGCAACCAGAGGAAGGAGGGGAAAAAGAAAATAAAAAATAAAAAAGAGAAAATTTTAATGAATTTATTAAAAGATTAAAAGAAAATGATTTAGAAGTAAAAGTTTTAAGGATTTTTTCAAACGCATTTCTATTTTAAAATACTTAGAAATTATTTTTAAAAATAAAATAAAAAATTATTTCTGAGCAAAAATCGTTTTCAAAAGTAAAATGATTATCAAATGGATCCTAATTGATATGCATGAACTCACCGAATCACATCCGATCAGTCAATGTTGAATGAAAAGACGAGCTGTACATCAAGTGTAGGACACCAACGTGAACTTTCCGCCTACGTCTTTTTAGGACAGAATATGAATCACGAACCACGTGATTTCTTCCAAGTTCAGATAATTGTTTGGGGACCTCGAAGAAATAGGGCAAAAGAAGAAAACGAGTCAGGCTTAAGGATTGTAGCTTTGCTTTTATGGACGGTCACTTCTTGGCACAAATTGCCTTGGTTGGACGCAGACATGCTTTCATGGAGTGTCCCACCGATATTACCTTCAATCTGGCTTTGGCTTTGTGTCATCCATGGGAAATGGAAAGTAAACTCTTTGGCTAAAGCAAACATTTTGGTGGAATGTTGTCATTGCTTGAATTCTTATAATCACAATTGGGAGAAACGTGAAAGGACCTTGTCATTGTCTTGGTTTAATAAAAACCATGGCACTTAGCTTCGTTCCAAATCCACGAAACAAATAGAACATCTGAGACTTCATCATATACTCGCTTCAGGTCTTTCTGAATCTTTGGCTTCAAATCATTTATGCTTTGGCTATCGGCTTAATTCGAACCATGGTAATAGTAGGGTTTATGTGGACTCAGAATTTTCCTTTTTAAGATAGACCTTCTCGTGATGAGTATTTTAAATGCTAAGATAAACTTTTTTAAGGTAGGATTTTACACTTTTAGTAGTTAATAGTATCCTTTTTCAAATTCACTTCATGTTAAACAACTCAACGTCACATTTGTCATTGAGCATGTGCATTGTGAATATAAAACCCCGAGGAGATGGAGAAGGGCCGCTGCCACCATCACCACCTCGAGAATCTCTATATATTCAAGGAAAAATTCCAAAAAGGGATCGGAAATACTCTTATTTTTTTAAATAAGAGCCTGAAGTGGATATTGTTTCAAATAAGAACATGAAGTGTCATCACTTTCTTCAATAAGAGCCTAAAGTGGATGTTATTTCAAATGAAGACCTGAAATGTTATGTTTATATCAAATAAAGGCCCGAAGTGGTTATGTCATTTTAAATAAGGACTTGACTCTCCAACAATCAAAAGTATTTTTGTCATTTGTCATTTTTCATTTTGCTTCTTTCCTCTCTTTTTTTTTTCTTCTTCGGCCGATGCCCATTGAGGGCCGAGCGATATTACCCTCGCCGGCAAGGGCCACCACGCCGACCACAGGAGAGGGAAGACCTCAATTGGGTGTGGCGACCCATGCCCAAAGGCCATTTGCAAGATCAGCCCTTGCCAACCCTAAGCACAAGGGTTGGCCTCACCTGCAGCCGGCGAGGGTGGCCTCACTCGCAGCTAGTGAGGGCTTACAGGCCCTCACTGACCCTTACTAGGAGCCGCGGATGAGGGCACCCCATGGGGAGGATCAGCCTTGCCTAGGGCCAGCAAAGGCCAACCTCACGGATGGCCCCTAGGTGAGAGTCACCATGCCCAAGTGAGGTCGTCCCTCACTTGTGGCCAGTGTGAGTGGCCCTTGCCAACGGGGATGACCCTCGCCTAGCCCTCTATAAGCATCGCTAGTGACCGACCAGCCACCGGCGAAAATGAAGAAAAGCATATGGTTGCTCGGCTAGTTAAATGCTATTAATGAGAATAGTAAAAGAACTAGAAAAAAAATGAAAAAAAATGGAAGAAAAAAAGGGAAAATGCCAAATGGCGAAAATATTCTTAACCAATCGGAAAATTTAGCCGGTTGATGACCGGTGAGGTTCAGTCCTTATTTGAAACAACTAAAGTCACTTCAAGTTATTATTTGAAACAACCAATGCCACTTTAAGTCCTTATTTAAAATAAAGTCCACTTCGAACCTTTATTTAAGAAAATAAAGACATTTCGAATCCTTTTTGAAATTTTCCCTATGTTCAAAGTGTAGGGCTAAGTATCCTCATTTGATTAGGAAGAAGGAAGATTAAGCAGTCCAGGCATGTGAAAGCATGTAATTGACTTGATGATATGGTCTTTGTCCCATAATATCATCACATTTGAAACATGATGATACTCTTTTTAAGGAATTATTTGTCCCCACAATGTTGCTAACGATTACTAGCAAAAATCCTTCAAAATGCAACAAAATTTCGAATGAAAATACCATATCATAATTATAATACATCTCCAGAAACTCTAAAAGGAAATAATTGGAAAGAAAGTTGTATTTTTAAAAAGAAAAGTTGACAAGACTTGATAATCATTAAGACCAAAAACCAACGCATTTATCATAGTCTTTTGAACACAAGCAACCCTTCCAAAAATGTTGCAAAATGAAAAAATACGTCCTTAAAAGACATGTTGAAAAATCAAATGATGATGTTAATGATGATGATAATGATGATATAACATTTTATTTCAAATTTCATAAATCCTAAATATCAATTGAACAAATAGAACTTTTCAAAGGTCATGAAATGCCATTAAAATTAGCAAAATAACCACATGAAAAAAAAATATGATTATTGATGGTAATTATGATCGGGGAGCATGCAAAGTGCTAAGTACGCACTGGCATGCGGGTATTATGGGGTCTAGTTCAGAGCCAATCCCCTTAATTTGAAGAAGTTAGAAGACTTCCACACCTATGGAATAGCCCAATTACTCCAAACTTTCTCTATGTGTGATAAGGAAAAGTAATATTTTGTTTGTTTTACCCAAAAAAACCAACAATATAGTTATGCCCTCTAGGGCCAAAATATTAAATTATATGTATTTAAACTAAATTCTCTCTTATTCCCACTCACTTAACTACCAGTAGGAGATCACTAATCCAAATATTTATTATGTTTGCAACTCTTTTGTTTGTCTAATGCCATATGTTGGAGAAGACAGGGTGGAAGTTTGCATGGCTAAGGAGCTATAGGCAGGAACTCGCCTAGCAATAGCAAAGGATGGCACTGCAAGGAAGTAATTAGAATAATGTTCGTGTGTCATATAATTTGACTTGTCATCAATGAGAATCAAGAATTTAATCTCATTTGTGGTCCGGTCATATCAATAATTATATGTAGGATATACACAAAAGTTGGGTCTTAATTACATGTCCCCATATTTCTTTGTGGGTCCCATTCACTATACCTTTACTATCATTCATATATTAGATTTTGAAAATCGGTTGAGCTAAATGATATTGCTTGTAAATATGGGTAAGGAGAGTCGGAGACACCTCAATGTCCTCATTGTGAATTAATTATATCGATGGTTGCTGGTGGTTTCGAGTATTTAATGAGGTTTGGAGTCTGAGAAAAAGCACAACTGACCAGAACAATGTACGAACAATGTACATGTCCCGTGATCCCGGATTCGGGCGAAAAGTCTTGAGTCTTTGTCCGTACTGTTGGACTTGGAGCTATGCTTCAATTTCGTTTGCAGAATCCATGAAAAAATCTTTTTGTCGTTGTATTCCCCTAGGCTCTAAATTCATTTATTTATCAAAACATGTCACGTAATTTACCATAAAAAAAAAAACTTAATTTCGTTTCATTAAGAATACAGAAAAGTAGGACCCCTTTTTCTAGATGTTTTGCCCAAGCTCTCGTGATGGCACGACCGTGAACGGTATAATAGACCAAGAGGATGAACAAAAGAAAATTGAGAACCAGACATTTTTTTCTTAGCTCTTAAGAAGCACAAGGAGAGCGGCGATAACAGTAATGCTAGAAGATGATGAAGCGTTTAATGATGGGCAAGATCTACGGATGGGCGTCTCTTTGCATTTAGTTTTATTTCGGATCTATGGAACAAATGGAATATCTCAAACTTTGTCATACTAAACCTCCAATTTCACATCTTTTTTATTCTATTTGCACCCGTTAGAAAGAAAACAGTGAACTACCATACCATTTTCCTCTTGTGATTGACCTATTGATGGCTACAATTTTTCCAAAATCAAATTAAATATGTTGTGCGATCATTATTTAATCTGCTAAATATCAACAATAATAGCAGATTTCATGAACAAAACATTTTTCTTACGTTACCTTCCCCATTTAGTCATTGTTGATAGATGAGAATACAAGTTTAATATCAGAGGCTTAGTTTTACAACTGATCTCTTTTCATAAATGATATCATGAAAATTGTTAGAGAAAAGAGACGGTTGTTACATTTAAAAGAATAGGTTTAGTTTCTCTCCCAATGAAGGACAAGAATAGGCTTAGTGACTTACATTGAGACCACGAGGGCAATGAATGATTTTCACTCAATAATAATAATGAAAAAACGGATATATGTATGTATGTATGTATTGGATCGATAAACTAAACGTAAGAAACCGACTCGATTTACTATGTCATTTAATGTTAATAATCCATATTTATGCACCGATCCCTAAGGTCTTGGCCCTCGTCCTATATGATTTATTCAGGGATGTTACAAATTGATGAGTTGGAATTCGATTAAAATCCATGTAGAAGAATTTAGTTGGATAAATTCAATGCTTGTTAGATTAGATAGAAAGAACTTGTCATTAAATTTATTTAGCGCATAAAACAATTGTATGAGTGGTCATGTGACTAGAAATTGTCTTTCTATGTTCTTTTTTGCTGACGATTGGTTTAGAGTGGAAAAGCACGTCAAGAATGGAATCCCTTCCTTGCCTCTCGTGGTTGGATGGAGTCAAAAATTGACAGGGCTCAACGACTGATGTCTACATCAATTAGTCACCTAGCAATTTCATCATCTGGTAAGGGGTTGCTAGTGTGAAACCTGAGATCATATAACAAAAGAATAACAATGATAACAATGATCACTATTAACATGATTTTTCTATTGCAAGTGTGAGGAAGTATGTTTTCTTGGACACATTGCTAAGAATATTTTACATGAATTGCCACATCATTAGGCTCGTTGACATTGATATTCTTTCTCGTATACAACTCATCTTTAAATATTCAGATTGTCACATTTTCCACTCAATATGTGCATCGTGAATATAAAACCCCAAGGAGATGGAGGTGGCCCCTTTGATAAAGAGACGGAATGGCAGTGCTTGTCTTCTTGTTCGGTCAGTTGTATGACATCAATCGTTAGGTATCATACAAAAGCATGCATTATAATAGGCTTATTTATCTGCAAAAGTACGAATTCCATACCCAATGAGGTTAAACTCCGGATCCGGAGCGTATTACGGCTAGGATTCAGTCCTGGGCGCATCGTTTTCTGTCCTTTGCAGGGAGACTGCAGCTGATTCGATCGGTTCTTTACTCTATTCAATTATTCTGGACAAGTGTCTTTTATGCTTCCTGCTTCGGTGTTGTCAGACGTCGAGAGAATTATGAGGCAATTTTTATGGAAGGGAACAGCTCTTGGCCGTGGAGGAGCAAAAGTAGCGTGGGAGGATGTATGTCTTCCGAAACTTGAAGGGGGTCTTGGCATTAGGAATATCAGAGATTGCAACAAAGCCTCTATGCTCAAATTCATATGGATCCTTTTCTCGGATAAGGAATCGATGTGGTGCCGGTGGATTCATTCCATTTTCTTTACAAGGAAGAATTTTTGGCTTTCATCTCTACCTGCGACTTGCTCCTGGGCGTGGAAGAAAATCCTCCAGCTTAGAAAGCATTTCAGAACTTTGTTTAGATGGAAATTGGTAATAGCCTATCGGTATCCTTATGGCATGATTACTGGCTTCCATGTGGCCCTCTTGATGGATTCGTTCCGCCCTTGTTTAGGGACAATATGCGGCTCCCTTATAATGCAGTAGTTGCTGACTTATATACCCCGTTAGGTGACTCGTTCTCTCGGATATTAATTAGATGTGGTGTAGCTTTACCAACTCTGGAGGCTTATAATGATAAGTTTATTTGGTGTGGCGATCCATCAGCCTCCTTCTCGGTCGCATCTGCATGGAATGTCATTAGAACCAAGAGAGATCGGGTGGAGTGGGCTTCTTTGATTTGAGATATTGATATAGTCCCGCGCCATCAATTTATTCTATGGCTTATATCTAGAAACCGTCTTCCCACTCAGGTGAGGTTGTTAAATCAAGGTCGAATTGATTTTAATCTATGTGCTTTTTGTAGTGAAGAACTGGACTCAATCGAACACCTATTCTTCCGGTGTCGCATCTCCGCCTCGTTGGCTTTTTTTTGGGCGGCCAGATGTAACTTGCCATGGAGGAATAGATGTTGGAGTGAGGCGCTCACTTGGGCCAGAAATTCCTCATGGGGAAGGATTTTTACCACAGGATAGTTCGATTCTCCTTCGGTGCTTTGTGCCATCTCATTTGGAAGAAGAGGAATGCGATTATCTTTGGGGGTGAATCCTTGGTAGTCCCTGCCCTTAAAAATCACCTAATCAAGGTGGTTAAGGACAAAGCACTTACATTCACGGAAGTTCTTCCTTCTCCGAGGAACAGAAGACTGCAAAGGGGGTGGGGATTCCACCCAATGATCTTTTCATCTGTAGCTATTCCTCCTTAGGTTGCTAGTGATTCGGTCTGCTCTTGTTCTTGTAGTTACAGGTTCCTTCCTCCTCCGTTCTCCGCTTTCAGCTTTGAGGGCTTAAGGGATGGGGACGCTACGGGTTCCTGTCGTTACGGCTTGTTTGTTCGCTTCATAGCTTTTGTGTTCTTGCTGGCACCCTCGGGCTTTTTATCGGATCCCCGTCACTCTTGCTCCTTTGTTAAGAGTGCTTGTTTGGATCCGATCTTTTGTACATTTGTCCTCCTCATTAATATTATTACCTTTACCAAAAAAAAAAAAAACTCCGGATCCGGATTACTATAATAAGTAAGACCGGTGGTTGATTTTATAATATGGTCTTTGTCCTTTGAGAAAGAGTGACATACGGGGATTGGATTTGTGTTGTACCACATAATCAATTACATTGCAATAAATCACACTCCAATAAAATCAACTTTACTAATGGAAAAAAAAAAACTTATAATCTCAAAGATTATCATCATATTAACGGGGGCTAATATCACAAAAAAAAATCTCAAATCAATACATCTATGATAAATTTGCTTCAAACTAATTTTCAAATTATCAAAAATTATAAATTAGCATACCCGTGATAAATTTATCGCAAATTAATATTTAGGTCTCGAAGTCCCTAAATTAGTATACTTGTGACATATTTACATAAATAAAAGTTGTAAGTGTTTTTTGTTTACTTTCCTGTCAAAAATTATAAGATTATGTGAATTTCAAAAAATTATACAAAAAATTTTTTACCAAAAAAAAATTATGCAAAAAATTACCAGTAACATTTCGCTGTTTCACAATTGTATAAAACTCAATTCCTAGTAGGAAAAAATCACTTAGGATGAAGTTACAAACAATAATTTCCTTGTGAATTCTCCTTCTCCAAGATCAATGGTCAAACTTTTGATTAAGCAAGGATATAAACTTAATCTGGTGTCCGAAAATCAATGAAGTTAAGAGATACTGCGTGTAGATGTGGACCCCCACACGGGTCGATTTTGTCCTCATTATGAATTAAATATCTCGATGGTGGTCCAGAGTAAATCAACGAGGTTTGAAATTTGAGGCACAGCCGGCCAAAAGAATGTATGTGCGTCCTGATTTCCAAGATTCGGTCAAATGATGCAACTTCCACTCTTTACCAGAGATTATAAATCTATATGATGTAGAGAGGGAACAGGCGAGAAAATATAAGAAACAGCATATACTATATCGACGAAGCTTATTCAGCACATACAATCTTAAGTTACAAATTTTATATTATTCCTATAATTTTTCATTCTATGACAGTTAATATTGTCTAAATAAAAAGGAAAGAAACTAAGGGCGTGCATGGAAACGTTTCAAAGAAACGTTTCTGGAACACTTTTATATGGATTTTGTTAAGGGAAAAAAAAAGAACAGAAACGCGTTTGGTTGCGTTTACATTCTTTTTGTTTTTTTATTCCCTAACAAAATTGGAGCAAAAAAAAGAAACACAAAATAGTTGTTTCTGGAGAAAAGAAACACTTCTTCAAAAACGCTTCTCTTCTCTTTTCTTTTATTTTCTTCTTCTTTTTTTCTTCTTTTTTCTTTGGCCGGTCACCGGCCTCGGCCATGGCTGGCGATCGGCCGTCGAGCGCCGGCGACACCCTCGAGGGTCAACGACCTCGCCGGAGCGTCGCCGGCATGGGTGAGGCCGAGCTTCCCTTGGTCAAGGAGCTCGGGCTCGCCCAAATCCGCGCGAGGCCCGGCCCCGTCGGCCGGCCGCTCGGAGGCGGGGACCGGCTGAAAAAAGAAAAAATAAAAAGAAAGGAAAAAATGAAAAATAAAAAAATGTTTAAAAAATTAAAAGAAATAAAAGAAAAGAATAAAATTTACCAAACGTGTTTCTATTTATTTTTTATTCCTGCAACAAACGTTACAAACGCGTTCTTTTGTTCAAAAATTGTTCTCCTAACATAAACACTTTTTTTTTTTGTTTCTGTTCCCTTAACAAAAAAAAAAGAATGTAAACGTTATCATTCCACCCTAAGGGAACCACTTCGGGCCGTAGAAATTTATAATTTAGAAATATTAAATAAATAAAGATACAGGGAGATTTCTGTGGTGGAATACCTGCCTGCTTTGGTAGGAGATACCATTTTGAAGCCTCCCACTCAATTACTCCAATTTGGCTACAGCTTATTTCGGGAAGGTATTCTTTTTTCCCATTTCTTTGGCTAAAGCACACTTTTTGGGTAACTTTTGTCACGTGAAGCAAGATCATAATCGATGTGTTTAACAATTAATAACCTAATACCATCTTCCACTTTTGTGGACACACGACCCAAAATAAACATTTAATTTAATCCATTAATAGTTAAACCACCTCAAGTTAGATCTATTTTGGGCTCCATTTCTTTTGCGAAATGGATAGTCTGCGATTGCTTAACCTTTTAGGATTTTTGCATAAATACCGTACTCTAACAAGTAAAAGGAATCATCTCAACGCACACATACATTCCCCACTATTCCTCCTTTTACATTTTGTTGTAGTCAAAATTATATTAGAGATGAGCAATCACATTCAAGCTCAACAAAAAAACATGGTATGTAGCTCCATTTCGGATCTATGGAACAAATGGAACATACTAGGTTTTGTCATACTAAGCCTCTCGCTTCAAGTTTTTTTCAGGTTTGGCTTCAAAATGTTTATGCTTCTGTCTCTTAATCGGAACCATGGTATTAGTATGGTATTTGTAGACTCATAATTAACCTATTCAAGGTAGATCTTCTTGCATGAGCTTTTAAATGTTAGAGATATGTGCATTGGAAGTTCTAAAATTTATCATGAAAGTACAATTAAGTCATAAAACTTTTAAAAAATACAATTAAGTCTTAAAACTTATTACGAAAATATAATTGAGTCTCAAAATTTTCAAAAAGTACAATCACTTCTTAAAAGTTATCATATTGGTCAAATCAAGTCCTTCATTTGGTTGCAACTTTTGAAAATTTTAGGATTCGATTATACATTCGTGATAATTTTGGGACTGGCATTTTTTTGAAAATTTTAGAACTCGATTGCACTTCCAAACAAGTTTTAAGATTTGATTAAATTTTTTGAAAATTTTGGAACTCAATTGCACTTTCGTAACAAATTTAGAACTTTCAATGCATTTATTCTTAAATGTTAAGATGAAACTTTTCTAAGGAAGAATATGAGCTGTTTAGTGTTGAATAGTAATTATTTTTTATTTGGGCGACTTTAAACAAAGTTAAGTTGTCCCAAGCAATAATAATATACTACTATTAATCTTTTTATAAATATGATGGAATTTTTACATGACTTTAATTGTCAATATGAATACGATTGAAAAGTCAAGCTTCAATCAACAAAAAATGATATGCAAATAACTTGTTTTCATGATGACGGTAGAATAGTAATACCATCTAATCTGACGGAGGAAAAAGGAAAACTATGATAGAAGGCTAGTTAGATTCTTGCGATCCCCCCACAACACAGTGAACCAGTCCCCAACAACGGCCGCACTCGCACTACTCATTGAATCAGAGGCAGAGCAAGGCCAGTGCTCTGCTCTGCACGTGCTGCTTCATCCTCCCAAGCCCCAAAGTCCCAAGCGTTGATTCTCCCCAACGTCGCCGCCTCCTAACCAATTGTCTTAACGTTTAAGAGAAATGATACTTATTATTACATTAAGAGCGAGAGAGAGGAGATGTTCCAAATATACCCTTTTTCGTTATTACACTCTACGCCACACTTACTAGGAAATTTCTACTTCAAGGCTTCCTTACAAAGTCTGCAAAGCATTGTTTTCTCGATGCGTTTGAAACTCTTCACATGGATTATTGAGAGAATAGTTTTGTTCTCATCAGAGTTATACTAGATACGAGTGATAAAATTCAAACGAAGCAGGAACATGACGTTCAGCTCCATTTCTGATCTGTGGAACAAATGGAACATCCGAAGCTTTGTCCTGCTAAGCCTCTTGATTCAGGTCTTTCTCATTCTATTTTCACCCATTAGAAAGAAAACGGCGAATGATCACATCATTTTCCTCTTATGGTTGGCCTATTTGATGGCTGACTGGGTAGCTGCATTTACAATCGGGCTCATATCTCACAACCAAGGTAATTTGTTTGCTCATGTAACTGAAGTAGACAAAGCACTTCAGGCATTTTGGGCCTCATTTCTCTTGTTACATCTTGGCAGTCCGGACACCATCACTGCCTTTTCTCTAGAGGATAGTTCACTTTGGCAACGGCACCTTCTTAGTCTGATTTTCCAAATCAGTGCCGCCATTTACGTTTTTGCACAGATATTTCCCAGCGACAAGTCGCTGATAATCCCAACAATGCTGGTTTTCCTTGTTGGGGTCATAAGAAATGCAGAGAGAACACTAGCACTTAAAAAGTCAAGCCTCCCAAGGCTGAGGGAATGGGTGCTCTCACAACGCGGGTCCTTTACGACTACGGATTTTTGGCGTGTGACGGCACGCTGTTTCAAGTTTGCGTATAATCAGGAAGATGAAGCAAACGTGTATTCTGAAAAAGATGAAGTAAACGAGTATTCTGAAAAAGATGAAGCAAAAAATGACGAGAGCGGTGTGGTGGAGATAGCGTACTTCTTCTTCCAAATCTTTAAAGTCTTCCTTGGGGATCTCATGTTCACACGTGAAGAACGCAGACTTAGCTGCAGATTTTTCTCTCGCATTTCTACGATGGATGGATTGAGGATAATATCAGTTGAACTCCAGTTCATTTACGAGGTACTCCACACAAAAGTGTTAGCAATACGTTCCAAGTTGAGCTACATTTTCCGCTTCGTAACCTTCACAGGTCTTGTGGTGGCTTTCGTCCTCTTCAATCGCTTGAAGAAGCATCAACTCTCCAAACTTGATGTGAAAATTACGTATATCCTTCTTTTTGGAGGGATTGTTCTCGATGTGATAGCTCTATTCATGCTCATTTTCTCGGATTGGACACTAGCCAACATCATGTGGAACAACTCTAGATCATTTAGACCACGTTCACTTCTTAAAAAATTGGCACATAACACATATAAGCTGAGGGAGCCCCGATATTCCACATGTGAAGTAGAGCCTAACGCTAATGTTACTTACAAGGCCTTGGATACACCATTAATATTTCGAAGGTGGTCAGAATCCATATCTGCTTGCAACCTTTTATCCATGAGCTTGAAGGAGAGTCCGAGAAGGATGTATAAGCGTGATCAGAGCTTGGGCAGCATTGCTTCTAATCTCTTCGATTTTCCATTCCATATGGCTGAGAAAATCATCTCTTATTTCCATCAAGCCAGTGAGACAATCACCAAAGGCTGTGGTCTAAGGACCATGAAAGGGGAAATAGTAATGATTGCAAATACAAAGTACGTATCCAAGAATCCCTTTCTTAAAAAGCTATGGATTTTTATTTTTGAGGAGGTGAGACGTAAATCAAGTATTATACAAGAGCTCCAAGAGAGGATGAATGATATAAATACGATCAGCGAGGCGAGACGTGATGAACTCATGGTGGTGACGAAGATATTTAAGGCTAGAGGTGATTTTTTTCTCAGCAGTTCATTGGATGGAAACAATTATGAAGATCTTCGAGAGGATGTCACCGTGGCTAATTATGATGACAGTATTATAACGTGGCATATTGCTACTGAAATATGGTACAACAAAGAGAAATCCATGAAAAAAAAAGAAGAAAGGGAATTCAGCAAGATCCTCTCAGACTATATGTTGTATCTGTTACTTAATCAATCTAATGTGATGTCTGCTGTGGCAGGCATCGCCCAAATCACAGCAGCGGAGACGTTAAAGGATTTACTATTCCACTTAAATCATAGGACCAAGAATGTAGAGGAGCTATGCGTGCAATTATTTGGGAGCTATTCATCGGTGTCGAAACATGAACGACCTTTGAAATCCATGCTCTGGCAGGGGATCAGGTTAGCTGGAAAGATGGAAAGGCTTGGGGAAATGAAGTGGGTGGTGATGAGCGGAGTGTGGGTTGAGATGCTGTCATATGCAGCAATTCATATTGACGGAGAAACGCACGTGCAGGTGTTGAGTAAAGGTGGAGAGCTTCTTGCTTTTATGTGGCTGTTGATGGCTCATTTCGGTTGTGTCTACAAACCTGAATTGGGCATCTGTTATGAACGCGATCGCCTTTTTGATAGGGGTGAGTAATTGATCCGCATCAACTATCTTATCTACCATCCTCATGGCTTTCCTACTGGCGTTCGTACGAATAGAATTTAATATTCTGTGTATCTTCGTGACTAATGCCGAGATGATGGATTTTCATTAGAGGGCTGCGCAGCACTGTCCAGACCGTGGACAGCAAGCGTTCAGTCTTGTTTGGTTCATTCGACAAGCACCGGGCCATTGCCCCTAGGGGTCCCCACGGCTCGAGAATGTGACGGTGTGGTTTTTGAATAATTTTAAGCCATTTTTCAGTCCTAAGAGCACGCGACACGCCTGCTACCAGAGTTCATGCATGCTGAATAGGAGACGTTTGGCGCGCCTTTGTTCTTTTTTTTTTTTTCGGGTTGGCTTTGCGAAAATGCATCGAGGCCCTTTCAGTAGTCATTTCGGTGTTGTTTGGCACGTGGAGTGGCATCCACCGCACGCTGTCCATACTTTAGACATGCTGGGTAGGGGATGCTCAGCTGTTGTGCACTTGCTTTGATATTATTACACCTTGCTTGGATATTGTCTTGCTTAAATCTTGTTGCATGAGTAACTTTGCATGATCATTTAGATATACATGTCCTAGGAGAAAAAAAAAAAAAAAATGCGTGATGCATAAAACTAAATACCCAAATGAGCAAAGCTACCAAATTGTTCATCAGGAAATAATTAGTGTAAACAAAATCTTCATGCCCTGAATTTTTTACTCACAAAAATGGAACAAACTCCCATGTTTTACTCAATCTTTAATCGGCTCATCATATATTAGTGGTGGCTCTTAAAGTAAGAACAAATGTCATAATTAGAATGAGATAATCAAGTTACGATCGATAAAGTTTGGGAGAACCTACGTCAAGGGTAAACATTATCTTGCAAGAGGGACCATTCGTACCCATTTAGCAATCCTCAAACTCATTTGGGAGGGTAGTGGCAATACTCTATGCCAACAGACATGACATCAATTATTTCGATGAGCTTTTGCAATAGAAACAATTATACAGACACAGATAGATGGCATTCAAGGTTGATGCTTAAATGCAATTCGCCTTCTTCATAAACAGGACAACATAAAGCCATTTGGCAATACACAAACAGCTACATACATATGATGACATGCTACTTAAGAGCCAGGGCATAATAAGTCCTTTTCAAGCAATTCACAAACCGATTTAATGAGATGCAGAATTGTCAGTAGGAATCACCAATCAGCTCTAAATTTTGGAATATGTTCACTTTTCCACGATTCTAGAGCAATCAAGAATGTACCCATCAAAAGTTATGGCTACATTAACTCCGCATTGCTACATTACATGGGACAATCAACGCTAAGCCCCATCTGCTAGAGTCCGCTTTGAAGTGCTGATGTACAGAACTGCAATAAATCATACCAGTTAGGAAAGGTCCAAGTCAACAAAACTAAAAAGTCAGAAATCTTGTATACATCGTTACCATTATTTCCTCGAATAAAAGCATCGCCATACTTGTTTTTCAGCTGTCCATTGACGTACTCTTCTGTCTGTTCCATTGCTATGTTCATATATCCATCCAGGCAGGCTAGAATACCTGCATAAAATTTCAACGCATCAGAACACATAAGAATACCACACAAGTTCAGACAGCACAAGACTGTGTTTCTAAACTAATCATCAGCATAGCCTGCATATAGCATGGGAAGGAGAACATGCTTGTCAGAAACATTCCACATCCATTAATTTAGTATCATCCAACTCACCTCTTGTCCAGGTCTCATGCCACAAGCACTAAGGTTTACAAATCACAAGAAGTTGACAAGAAAAAGCTTGGTCGTAGGCATATACCATGCAGACACAGCTTTTTCTCTATTAGGATTTACTATAAACTGTAAATTCAGAAAGTTTAATTGAGAAAATGACCACACAAGGCCCACATAATGCGTGTTATCCTCTCATTTTCATGATAAGGCCATTCGAATGGATCAAATGGCTTTCAAGCAACCAATTCTTAATCCCATACAAGTTTGCTAATTTATCACCAAAGGCCCCGCTTCTGCCCTTCTCTATCTCTGCGCTTGTTCTTCCTCCCTCTCTCTAAACAACCAAAAGAAAAAAGCCGTAAAATTTGAAAGCCAGGATATATACATATATTCTCATGCCATCAAAGAAAGGTTTTTTGTACTTTGTAATTGAATAGCAGCATGTATGTGCATGACCCTTATTTTTACAGTTTCTCCCAAGAAAAAGGATGTTATTCCACCATCATTTTATCGGCTAAATATCTATAATACTAACTGATTTCATGAGTAAACTTTCCCATTTAATCATTGTAAGATGAATTTAACATCAGAGCCTCACTTTTACTACAGATCTCTTTTCGACAACGAATACCATGGACATTGATAGAAAAAGAAACAGCCATTATATTTTGAAGAGATATTCCCTCCTGATGAAATACAAGAATAGGCTTAATGACTTACATCAAGACCACAATGTATATGGCAAGACCAACTTAACCGCCCATGATGCAGGGTCACCATATGACTGCATTTTCTGAGAAAAGCAATATTCAGGTAAGGTTCATTTGGTTCATAATTGCGGTTGACTTAAACTTCTGTTTGATTTTGAGGTCAGTAAGCAGCTGCTTCACTCATATGAGCCGCTGAGAATTCACTCGATAAATCATCCCCAACTAATTAGAGTTTGAGACAAGTAGTTAATGGCACATAGGATTCATCACAATAGGTAACAAACGAGGACAGAAATAATCCAGAACTCAGCATGATCTGGCTACATAGAGACAATTTTTGCTGATAACTCTCCCAACACAGAGAACCATGTTGAGAGAAGTACCTCGATAATCGACTCCTGAGTTCAGCTTGACGACAACTGGTCTCCCGCGAATCGATTTCAGGAAATCCGCGGGGGTCTTCGTGGTGGCCGACCCTTTCTCTCCTCCTCCTCCGCTCATCCTCCTAATCCTCAATCACTGCTTCCTCTACCTGAAACAGGAATGCCCACGATCGTAATTTAATCAACGGAAAAGAAAAAAAATTGCACGCTAATTTAGGCCCAAAAAAAAAAGAAGAAGAAAAAAACAAAGCTCATGAACAAACATATCTGTGGCACATCCATTGTTCACCTCCACCTATAACAACCCCCAAACATCAAAACACAGACGACCCTCTTGTGTGCTCATCTCGTCCCTCGTTTTACAGCAACTCGAAGAAACTTAGAATGAAAGATGCACAGGAAAATGCAGCGATTCAAGCGAATTTACAGAGGGGAAACCAACACCAAACCCTTAAAAGAACCAAGAGAAACAAACCCTAAACGGAAAGGAAAGAGGGAGCGAGAAATTTCGAAGAGCAAGAGGTTAAAGCTGAACTCACTTCGCTGGAAGTTCCTGGTTCGATGCTGGGTCGAAGGCGGAGCGCGCGCTGCAGAGAAATTGAGAAGAAGAAGAAGAAGCCGTAGCCCGCGCTCTGCATCGCATACATCAGCCCGAGTGTCAAAATTGTGAAATAGAGGACTTTTGAGGGGTAGAATTGGAAGGACAAACTAGAGAGGTAACCCACCAGATTATGTTCAGTATTTCGACCCCGAAAAAAGAATGTTTATTATCTTATCCACAGCTCTCTGAAAGTCTGGGTCTGGATGGCAGTTTTGTAATTTGAAACATGAGTTTATTTTGACAAAAATAAATAATTTAAAAATATCTTATGATAAGTAATTGCTCAAAAAAAGGTATTCCCATTTAACGATATATCCCTAGATATGTCATTAGTAATTGAAAATATATTTTGTCCATTCATTTTTATAAATAATGTGAACAATTATTTATGGACAGGTATTTTATGAATTATCATTTTTTGCTCGCTAATTCAAGACATGGGAGCAAGCGTACGGAGCACAGAGCCTGCATTTTGATTTTTTTTAAAGTTCCAAATGTTATGAATTTTAAAATAAAGAAAAATTAAAGGACATCAAGTCACTAAAAAAGAAAGGACGAGAAAAGTGTAGTTATGGTGCTTTGATATTTGGAAGGTGAAGAAGAGATTGGCCAAGTTTGTTTGTTTTTTTGCGAATTTTGCCTCAAGTAAATTTTGAGTCGATAATTCTATTTCAACTGCATATAAATTGAATCAAGTTATTCATGTTTTTGAATTTGTTTGGGGAATTTGTAAAAACAAGGATGCTATTATCCAATCATGAGAGGATTATGCTTATAGATAGTGTCCTCCATGAAAAATTCGATTGCCATTTCCTTTTTCTACTTTCCTCGGCCATATTCAAGATCCAATGAAGATTGTTATTAGAAAAATTATTGTTATTATTATTAATATTAGGACATGCATTCCATCTCTCTACATAGCTTTCTTAATTTAATATCTTATACATGGCGCAAGCACCACGTTTTGTTTAAAAAAAAAAAATAAAAGTTTCTAATATTTTTCTTTTTACTATAATTCACATAATTTATCAAATTTTCTTTTGTTAAACAATATTTTTATTTACTAAATTCATATGGTCCAACGTCACTCCAATCCACCTTCCACGTTCCATAACTCCGGATGGCGCCTCTCCACCGAACGCTCTCCAACCGTCTCCTCAAGCTCCCTCCTTTCCGGCCATCATGGCCCCGCGCCGCCCGGTTCTCCGCCACGGCGGACGGCGGAGCCCCCGTTCCGCCGTCCTCCGCCGCCGCTCCCCCGCCGTAAGAGAGCTCTCCGCCCGTCGACGCCGGATCGTCGATCCAGAAGCCGATCAGGCTGTGGCCCGGCATGTACTTCTCCCCCGTCACCAACGCCCTGTGAGAAGCGAGATCCAAGATGTTCGAGGAGGTCGGCGGCGCCGGCGCGAGCGGGAAGGCGGCGCCGCCGCCGCCGGAGAGCGAATTGGTCCCGAGGAGCCCGTCTAGGAGCAGGACGAGCATTTTCTACAAGTTCTCGAGCGATTATGTGCTCAGGGAGCAGTACAGGAATCCTTGGAACGAGATCAGGATGGGGAAGCTGGTGGAAGATCTCGATGCTCTCGCCGGGACCATTTGCTATAAGGTGAATCAACGAGCTTTGAACGACTATCGGATGGCGATACCTTGATTTCCTCTTTCTGAATGTGGTGCCTTTTGTACTCTGCGATGCTTTTCATGCTAAATTTTTCTCGATGCATATTCAAATGGGCTTTTCCTGCGGAAGATGAATTGCATGCGATATCATCGACACTAATAGAGTGATACAGTTAACTGGTGCTTTGATGAATTCCTGATGTAAAACTGACTGATGGCAGCGCTTAGTTGGTGGTTAATCAGTTCAAGTATCTTGCTACTAGTCATTGAATGTCAAGTCCTTGTTTGAATAATCTAGAATCAGTCATTTGGTATTAGAGAGGAGTTCATTTCTTTGACGGAAAGATTGAACAACATGCTTCTTATTTGCTGTAAGCAGTACCTGTCTCTATCATTCGTATAAGAGCATGTCTAATTTCTCATCAATCTTTGTCCGTATCAGGTTCTGCGATCAGAGGCTTAATGCTTAAGTTCTCAAGTGATCAGTTGTAGTCCATATAGTGTGGAATTCATCATTAAAATTGTGTGTAACAGGACACCCGCCTGTTGTATTAAGCCTTTTTTCTTTTGGACTGGCATTGCTCCAGCAACGATGGCACCACGAGGCCTCTATTACTAGTAACTGCTTCTGTAGACAGGATGGTTCTCAAGAGGCCAATCCGTATTGACATGGACTTGCAAATAGAGGGAGCTGTTACATGGGTTGGGCGCTTGTCAATGGAGATCCAACTGGAAGTGACTCAGTCCACAGAAGGTGTTATATGAAACAGCGCTTCCAAATGATGATAGTATGCTACTTTCTTTCCTAGAGTTGATGACATTGCTTTGTTGGCTTGTTGGACAAGATCATACATTTTCATCTGCTGCCACTAAGCAATTGCAGGATGGTGTCACTTTGATGGCCGTGCCTTAAGTATATGTTTATTCTTCACAAACCATACTTGCTCTTCCATGATTTTGGTACTCTACTTGTAAAAATTATGGAGAAATTTGCTAATTTTCTCTCCATCCACCATTCCCTTATTATCAAAAATAAATAAATAAAATAGTAAACCCGTCCATACTATAGAGAAGCTTGCTAATCAACATCCTCTTGCCAAGAAGTATTGGTTTGTGAAGGATCCCGACATGTTGGTCGAGTACAATATTCAGATATCAAATCTTCAAAAAGTTATCATTTCCATGATATAGTCTTATTATTGATCCATTCTGCTGTTTACCTTAAACTGGCAATTCCATGCAGAAACCCAGGATTCTTCAGATTCAGTTGCACTTACCGCCAGTTTCACATTTGTGGCTCGTGATTCTAGAACTGTGAAATCAGCACCAGTTAAACCTATCTCACCAGTGACAGATAGAGAAAAATTACTTTGGGAAGAAGCAAAAAAGAGGAATAAAGTGAGGAAAAAGAAGAGAGAAGAACGTAACAAATATGGTAACGTAGATGACTTGTCCAGGCTGCAGGCTTTACTTGCAGAAGGTCGTGTCTTCCGTGATATGCCAGCTCTGGTAGACAGAGATAGCATTCTGATAAAGAGATACTTGTTCTGAGAACTCGCTAATATGCCGGCCACAGCAAAGGATTATCCATGGGAGAATATTTGAAGGAATTTTAATGCGAAGGGCTTTTAAATCGGCCTTTTCAAGCACATATGCCTTTGCTGGTGTGGCACCCCGGTCCGTTAAAGTTGACCATGTTGATTTCTTGAGACCGGTGAGTACTCATCCTGCGCATGATGTATTTGTAAGTGTAGGTGATGCTGTTGCATGACTTTAGCTGCTGGCTGAGTGAGGAACCGTGGCAATCAGCAGCGATGGTCGCACATGTGCCTTCACTCTTGCAGTCTGAGGTATACGAGTAAAATTAAGGATCTGTTAAGTGGAAGATCATAATATGAAGGATATTATTTTTGGGATGTTGGTGGATGTTGGTAATTTTTCCGCCTCAAATGCTGCATCCTGTATACGTAGCTTGACATTCCAGCTGAACCCCTGACAGATGTCGAAGTTGTGGCTCATGTGATGCAACCTGAGCTCAGGTCAAGCGAGGTACGAGCAGCCCATGTGTGTTACATTTTCTTTTAGCAAATTTTGATACCCTTCCGCTCCTCTGATCAGAACTTAAAGGATGCTGTGGTTAGGGGATTTATCTATTTACTCCCACCTTCTTTTGGACCCAAACTATCTACCAATCCCTTAACATAATGGTCGTGCATGATAAAATTCAAACCGAGAAACAAGAACGAACTGGTCACTTAGGGCCTGTTTGGTAACCATTCCAACGATGCCAGATTCTGATTTTTTGTTCCCAGGAATATTTTTAGAATAAAATCGTATTTGGTAAAATTTTTGTTTCCGAAAACAAATTTATGATTTTTTGTTCCCAGAAGTAGATTTAGTATTGAATCAATAATAAAAAAGAAAAAAATTGATTCTTACTCCCAGGAACAAATCTAAGAATCAAGCCATTTTCTTCTTCTTCCTTTTTCTCTTCTTCTTCTTCCCCTTTCTTCTTCTTCATCTACCGCCACCGCCGCAGTTGTCGCCCATCGTCGTTCGCCGCCCACCGTCGCCGGTAACCAGTCCGGTGAGCTCACCAAGCCAAGGCGAGATCTGACGAGCTCGCCCAAGGCAAGCCCAACCACCGGCACGAGCGAGGCCGAGCCTCGCCAATAGCTAGGTGGGCCTCATCGAGGCTCGACAAGCCTCGCCGGGGCTGGGCGAGCCTTGCGATCCAGCGAGGCTCGGCCTCTCCAAATCTGGCAAGGCCGAGCCTTGGCGGGGCTAGGTGAGCCTCGTCGGTGGCCAGGCAAGCCTCGACGGGGCTGGGTGAGGCCTACTTGGCCACCGGCAAGGCTCGGCCAACGAGGGCAGGCAACGCTCAAGGGAGGTCACCGGCCCTTATCTAGCCGGTCGCCGAACCGAGGACCGACCATTTGAAGAAGAGAGAGGAAAAAAAGAAAAGGAAAAAAAGGGAAAAAGTTAAAAAAAAATTAAAAATTAAAAGAAAATGATTTGGAGTATAAATTTTGAGTACGGTATCAAACGCAATTCTATTCTAGAATCAGAAATTTTGGACAGTTACCAAACGGTTCAAAATGCTTATAAATTGTTTCCGGGAATAGAATAAAAAAAATCATTTCTAATCAGAAATAATTCTCGGAAACAGAATCATTACCAAACGCACTCTTAATTGGAGGACACTGAAGTCTGCCCTTAATTTTCAAGAACGAACTGCATAATGAATAGAATTTTTGTGAAGTCACCATATGAGAATAAAGTGGTTCAGGAATGGTGGATTCTAGTCTGTTACAAATGCGGTTTGTCTGAACCCATGGCATCGAAGATTGATGCTCGAATGCAATTCGCCTTCTTCATAATCAGGACAGCATTAAGCCAATTGGCAATACACAAATAGAGAGCCAGATATCTACTATGACGACTTGCTTAATTAGGAAGAGCTAGAGCATTTCAAAGCCCTCGTCAAGCAATTCACAAATGGAATTCATGAGATGCAGGATTATCAGTGAGAATCACCAATCAGCTCTAAAATTTGGAATATGTTCACTTTTCCACAATTCTAGAGCCGCGTTGACCTGCAACCAAGAGTGTACCCATCAAACATTATATCTACGTAACTCCAACAAGCAACATTAAATAGCACCATCGACACTAGGCCCCAACTGCCTGAGTCCGCTTTGAAGTGCTGATGTACAGAACTGCAGTAAGTGACGCCACTTAGGACCAGCCGAATTCAGTAAAGATAAGACTAAAACATCAGAAATTTTGGATACATCATTACCGTTATTTCCTCAAATAAAAGCATCGACATACTTGTTTTTCAGCTGCCGCTTGTTATGTTCATATATCCAGCCGGGCAGGCTAGAATACCTGCTTTAAACTCCAAGCCATCAGAACATATAAGAACACCACACAACTTCAGGCAGCACAAGATTGTGGTTCTGGACTAATCATCAGTATAGCCTGCATATAGCATGGGAAGGAGAACATGCTTGTCGGGAACATTTCAGATTAACTAATCTAGTATCATCCTACTCACCTTTCCTCCAGGTCTCACGCCACAAGCACCAAGGTTAAATTACTAGAAGTTGACAAGAAAAAACTTGGTCAAGGCATATAAAGTGGACACTTCAGCTTTTCCTCTATCAGGATTTACTACAAATTGTAAATTGAGAAAGCTCACTCGAGAAAACGACGGCATGAAAGGGTACTACCTATAATGCCCTCATTTTCTTGATAAGGACATCGGAATGGATCAAATGGCTTTCAAACCACCAAATCTTAATTCCATCTAAGTTCACTGATTTATCATCAAAGACCCCGCTTCTCCCTTTCTCTTTCTCTGCGCTTGTTCTCCCTCCCTCTCCCTCAACACCCAAGAGGAAAAAAAAAAAAAAAAAAACTATGAAATTTGAAAGCCAAGCTTCTTTTCTGATTCTATTTTTTTTTTTTTGTTTCCAGAAATAAATTTGGAACAAAATCAAGTATTAAAAGAGAGTTGCTTTTTTGTTCTTAGGAACAATTACAGAATCAAGTCAATCCAAATTTCTTTTTTTCTCTTCTTATTTTCTTCTTGTTCTTCCTCCTTCTCCCTTCTTCTTCCACCGTCGCCACCGTCGGTCGCCACCGTTGTTGCCGTTCACCACTACCGATCGCTAGCGATTGGTTGGGTGAGGTCCGAAGACTCGCCCAACCACTAGCAAGCCTAGTCCCTCCCCTAACCACTAACAAGCCTCACCTAGCTGGGTGAGGCTTGACCTCACCGAGCCAAGGCTCGGTCGAGCTTCAACCGGTTCCTGGTGAGGCTTGACCGATGAGGCAAGGACTCACTAGGGCCCGCGACGCTTTGGCAAGGTTACCAGCCCTCGTTTGGCTAGTCGTCGGTCATTCTAAGGCCGACAATTGGCCAAAGCTTGAAGAAGAAGAGAAAGAAAATAAAATTAAAAAATTTAAAAAAGTAAAAAAAATTAAAAAATTAAAAGAAAACGCTTTGGATTAAACATTTTGAGGACGGTACCAAACACAAATTCTATTATGGGAATAGAAATTTTGGGCAATTACGAAACGCCTTCAAATGCTTAGAAATTGTTCTTAAAAATAGAATAAAGAATAATAATTTCTTATTAGAAATTGTTCTTGAAATAAAGTGGTTATCAAACGTACCCTTAATCTTTTGTCTTAGTTTATCCCATTACTTTATGCTTCAATTTCTTTATAGACACGGTCTGCGAACAATTCTTTTTGTCATTATTCTCCTCAAATTTAAATTCTTTTTTTTAATCAAAAACATGTAACATATATTCACAAATTAAAATGACACTCAAATGACAATACAAGATGACTCAAGATGACTCAAGATGACTCAAGATTCATGATGAAATGCTTGAGAGTTTCTTGATGAACATATGCTCTTGCAGCACAAATTTAATATGTAAATTGACACTCAAATGCAATGACGTGAACATGTACTCAAACCTTATAACATGAAGTTTAAGTGTCAAAAAGACATTAAAAAAAATAAATGAAAAACGAATAGGAAAAGACCTTTAATTTTTTTCTTGAAAATAAATAGGAAAAGACTTAAAAGCAATAATGCAAAATAAAAAGAAAAAGAAAAATGACACTTTTTGGTCGAGAAACGAGCTCTGTCGCAATCTCAAACCCAAATCTCGATTTTTATTTTGTCTTTTTGACGCGTCGACTAAAAATCAGGTGTTAATACCAATAAAATATCTACACCAAATCTTTCATTTTGAAAATGAAAGTTAGATACTTTTATATCTTAATGATTCCAGTCATATTAATTCCAGTAAATTCCAATCAAGGATAACGTTATCAATCAAGAATACAGCAAATCTTGATCATCTATGGCAATTCCAACTATGAAACGACCGAATACTGGACATATATATCTCTTTTATCCATGATGCCAACAAATCCCAAAATAGTACAATATTATTAACATGAATTTTCTCTTTCAACTCCCAATACAAAAATATATGCTAATGTGATCGAAGCAGCATCAAACTAGCGTGAAACTTTTTTTTTTTTTTTTTTGGTCGAAAGATAGTTGTCATTGTTAATATGTCATAGAGTTCGAAATCATTACATAATAAGATTCCTCCCTCAAGTTGGGCCAGGAGCACTTTGCAGTCCTCTAATATTGGTTCCACCGTCCATGGGCTTGGTGCTAAGCCCATCACACTCTCCACTACAGTTTGGTTGTTAGATTGTACTTCCCCTTTGGAGTCCGGAAGAAACGTGCTACACTTTGTTCCTCTTTCCTTCGCCACTTTCTGCAGGACTGCACAAAGAGCTAAAGCCTCCACTTTCATGGCAGAATCGGCGTCGATTTCTTTTGCAAAACCATCTCTGAGGACCCCGTTCTCATCCCTACAGATCCCGGCGACTGTTCCCTTGCTCTAGTCTTCCGTCCATGAAGCATCAACGTTAAAGTTGAAAGATCCCTTTCTTGGCGAAGCCCATTTTGCAGGTTCGTCTGTGCGGTTTTTGCTGCACTTTTGTTTCTTGGGGTTTCATATGTTGTAAAGCTCCAGATCTGCTTTTGCTTCGTGCACAGCTTCGCAAGGTCGCAGTTGTTCGCCTTTGAAGACTACTGCGTTCCTCAACTTCCAGATCTGCCATAGAACGTCGCCTACTAGCTCCTTCAGCCAATGGTTGCTGCAAGAGGTGAGTGTTTATAACAGCCATTTATCTATTCTGGTGATGTTGTATGTTGTTGGTGGACTACTTGCGTGAAACTTATGCCGTGAATAGATCCTTAAATCACGACAGAAAAGTCAGGCTCATTCTTAACAACTTTTGGGCACATCAACTTGGAGCATTATGTCCGAATTTAACATGAATTGCCCATAACACTTTCTTTTGTCGCGTGTGTATCGTTTTCTTTGTTGTGGAAGTCTTAAATAGGGCATATCGCATCTCTTCAACTCTACCTATCCTGCAGATGGAATTGAACACCCACGCCAAAAAATGACTAAAGACTAAAAACAAATATGAAACCCTCAATGACAAATAGTATAGCAGTTTACATGCTAAACATGGAGATAAAAACATTGCATACCTTAGCGTATAAGTCAATAAGCAATTTAGCATATTTCAGTTGCCCGCATACCAGACCTTATTCCTTGACTACTCCACTGGGCGAGAAGTCCTTTTCAAGCACCGCCCCCAAAAACCATCAAGAACTACCGTACGCTTCTTCACTCGACAGTTTCTCCCAATTTGCCCATCTTCCACTACCAATTCCGATGACGTTAACTCCACACTTATTGAGTCTCAACGTCGTTTTTACGAGATGAGACGCCGTCTCACGTGATATGTCCACGATGGATTTCGCATCGTGAGCAAGAGCCTCGTAATTCAAGACTCCGCCATCCTTGTCTTCTCCGTCACAATAGATGTCGTCAAAATTAGTAGTGTTGAGTCCCAAGCCAAGCATCAAATACAGAGGCATTGCCAGGCTGGCAAGGTCATTAGCGAGGCTTGACCTCACCTAGCCATTTGCGAGGCTCACCCTCGCCAGCCCGACAATGGTGAGTCTCACCCTCGCGTGGCAATTTCTATCCCAATTAATTGGCAAAACATGAAAATATCTAGGACTTAATTAGTATAATTAAAAAGTTTCGGATTGAATTGAAAAAAGAAGAAGAAATTTTTGGACAATTTTTCCAAGTAATATATATAGAGAGCTTCGTGGGCATTCTGAAAGATACACTCGAATTTACACGATCAAAACCTCCATGTTTCGTCAAGGCCCACTTTGTGTTGTGCCTTACGGTGCATGGCTGTGCCCTTTACCGAGCGTGGACACCACGTTGGTGGTCAATACAACCACAACCCATCTTGCAAATCGCCTTATGCATAGATCTAATCAGAACTATCGTGTTCTTTGTTCCGAAAGAGCTTACATCATGTTCAATTTTTGTGGGATCATTGTCATATGTTTTAAAAACTTAAGCCCTTGTTAGAAGGGCATAGTAAAAATCTGATATCTTTATCAAGAGAAATTGCCGAGAGAATTCAAGCCTGTCAACATACTCAGTTAGATCTATCTTTACTAAAAAATTTAAATCAATAAATTATAGACTAACTAGGATATATTAATTGCTCAATTTACCTATATCATAACAATCTCCCCCCACGTGTGAGCTCAGTGTTAACTATACTCCCTCCTAATATTTAAATTTTCTTACACATCGTTAATTGACCAGCCTTGTTTGAGTTCTCTGCTGCTTTGTGCGCGCGTTTTCGTTAGCTAGTTTGGCTCTCTTTTGGTGGAGATAAGGTGCTTCGCGTTAGACTTCTTTTCTTTTCCTTTGGTGGATGCTTTGAACTCTAGTGTTTCTAAAAGAAAACGGATCTAAGTCTGAATAGGAATAGACTTGGGTTTGTCTATAGTGGTGAGACAGAGAATGCCATAGATTTTCTATTTAGCGTCTCGTCTTACGGATATGTCTCTCTGTTTGTGTATTGCCAATTGGCTTAGCGTTGATCTGTTTATGAAGAAGGTGAATTGTATTTAAGCATCAACCTCGGATGCCATCTACCTATGTCTGTATAATTGATTCTATTGCAAAAGCACATGGAATTATTGATATCATGTCTGATAGAATATACGAAGTCATATTTTGTGCTCGCAACAGGAAGAGTTGGATTAGATTAATTAACCAGTAAAGTGATATCACCACCTCCAAATTTATAAGTCCTCGTTTGAAACTTATACCTTTGGTATCTCCTACAAAGCAATAAATTACGAGAATAACAATGGCGTTTTAGTTGGTCCAAATTGCTCAGCGATAATAGGATGCATCAACACATTTATGTCGTTGAATATGAATACAGAATATTGATATTTCTAAATCTATAGCCTGTTCATGAGAAAATCACTGCCCCTTGTGTAAATTTACAATTTGTCCTTTTCCCTGGAGAAGCATGACTTATTGGGCATCTTTATATATATAGAATTATCAGCGTGAACTGATTATACACTCAGTACGAGTAGACACATGCGAGGCTTACTATGAGGAACGAAAAAGCGATATTCTCGGCATTAGTCACAATGATACACGAACAAGTAAATTCTACTCATACGAACATCTGTAGAAATGTCATGGCGATGGAATACAAGACAGTTGATGCAGTTGAAATATCTAATTCCAGAATTGATTAAACATGCCACCCCATTCAGGTTTATAGAGACAACCGAAATGAAGCATCAATAGCCAAACAAAGGCTAGAAGTTCTCCACCTTTGCTCAGCACCTTCACATGTGCCTCTCCCTTAATATGAATTGCTGTATATGACAACATCTCAACCCACACTCCACTTATCACCTTCCACTTCCTATCGCCGTGGATTTCCATCTTTCGAGCCAAAACTGCCCCTAAGTTGGGCAGGGATGCCGAATATGAGTTTCCTGAAGGAGTCTCATACAATCTCTTGCATAGCCCCTCCACATCCATGGTCGCATCACTGAATTGACGCTGTAAAGGAATCAATGCCGACTCTGAATGCATTTGGGCAATTCCTGCCATAGCGGACACCAAATTAGACTGATTAAGTAAAAGATACAACATGTAATCCGAAAGGATCTTGCTAAACTCCCTTTCATCATTTCTCGCCGTAAATGGCTTCTCCCAGTTGTAGCAGATTTCAGTAGCAAGATGCCATTTTATAATACTAATGTCAAAGGTGCCCTTGGTGTACTCTAAAAGATTACGGCAATCGCACCCCATTGGGCTACTCTTGAGAAACAAGTCACCTCTAGCCTCAAATATCTTGCTCACCTCTGTATGATCTTGTGTATCCTTAGATTTACGTCTCACCTCCTCAAAGATAAAAATCCATAGCTTCTTAATAAAAGGATTATGGGAGACATACTTCGTATTCGCAATCATTTTTAGCTTCCTTTCTGTGTTTCTCAGGCCACACCCTCCAATGATTGTTTCACTTGCTTGATGGAAACAAGAGATGATCTTCTCACTAATATGAAATGGAAAAAGTGATAATGCCCCAGTGTCGATCATGCTTATACATCTTTCTCGGACTCTCCTTGAAAAACTCGGAGAAAAGGTTGCAAGCATAAATGGATTCTGACCACCTTCGAAATATTAATGGTGTATCTAAGACCGCATAAGTAACATTGGCATTAGGTCTTGATTCACATATGGCAAATCGTGGCACCCTGAGTACATCATGTTAAATGTATGCCCTAAAGCTGCTATGTAATAGTTACATCTTAGGAATTTCAATTTGTACATATAAGGATTATGTTATTTTAATTTTAAAGAGAATTGATTAATTAATTAATTATTCATTTAATTAATTAATTATTAATTAATTATTCATTTAATTAATTAATTATTAATTAATTAACTAATTAAAAAATTAAAGCTTCATGCATGTGTACGAATTCGTGCACATGCACGAAGCGTAATGGTCAGCGGTTGCTGACCATTATGCACGAAGCATGGATGGTCAGCAACCGCTGACCATCATGCCAAGATCGTGCATGAGCGGTTGCTCATGCACGGTCCGCTATGGACGATCAGCAACGGTTGTTGATCGTCCATCGATCAGCAACCGTTGCTGGTCAGTTTTATTATAAAATGAACAAGGGACGAGAGTTAAAGGGGCTATTGAAAAACAGAGAAAAGTGCCATTGTGTTTTGGTTTTGTTTGAGAGAAACACAAGCGAGGAATCAGTGATGCTTTGCTGAAAATAGAGAGAAAAATGTGTGTGTGTGTGTTCTTGTGTCTTTTAGACGGAAGAAAGAAAAGCATTATCTCGTTCGAGCTGTGACTATTATACATCAAGAATACGACGGATTCTTTCCACGTGATTACTAGCACGATCGAAGTGGTGGATATCCGAAAGTTCTCTCTTCTGTTCGACGTTCGTTGTTGGTGTGTCTGAACTAGAGGTCCGACACTTGTGGGACTCGAACTGTAGAACATCTGAACCGACTTGTTTCAAAGCGCGCTTCGAGAGGTATTTCGTTTAACTCCCTTTTATGTTTAGATTTTTGATTAAAACGCACGAACAACGCCTTAGGAGAATCATGTGTAAAATATATCTTTGTTTCCGCTGTGTTCATTTCGTTAATTTTTCTTATACATGATTCATGAAACCCCAACAGTGGTATCAAAGCCAACCTTAGGCATTTTTCGTGCGTTTAATTGATTTGTAGTTCAAATATATTTTTGCATTCTAATGGCCAATTTATTTTTGTTAAGAGAATTGGTTCTCTTACTTTTATGTGTCCTATAGAAGTTGATTAATTTATGTGATAAATTTAATTAACTAAGCAAAAATTAGAACTAAATCAATTTTGAATAAAAAATCCATAACTTGTTATACTTTGTGTTTATATTCTACAAATGATATGCAGAATATTATGCATGCCTTCCAAAGCTTTAAATTTTGAATTTATGGCTCGTAAGGAAGGGTGGTGATCATGGAAAAATTCCTAAATGTTGTGATTGTTGTATGGATGAATGTATGATGATTACAGGTATTCTTTTTGGGGATGTAATTATTAAATGGAGGTTGTGTCCTTCCTTTTATATTTATTTTTATGAAATGTAATTTTAGTATAGTTTAGTATTTCAATTATTGATATAAATACTACAAGAGAGGAGGAGCCATTGGAGGAGCCATTAAACCGGTGAGCTCTTCGGGCCCGGTCTTTGAAGAGTTCAAAGATTGAAGAAAAAGTGAAGAGCAGGTCCATATTATTAAAACATTAAAATGGCTAAATGGGTCTCTTTGGCTCGAGACCCATTGAACCATAATTTCATAATCACCACATAGGATAGATATTATGTGATATCTATTTATTTATTGTGTTTATGGTATCGTGCATGTTACACCAATTAATGTGCAAAGTGAGACCATTAATAACGACCAAAATCTTCTTACAAAGAATATTAAGTCGAAACGGGTTTCAGACTCGTGGCCTTCCATCATCGTGGTTTGATCCAATATTATAGTGGTTAATTAACCGGTTATGGATACATAGGGGTTGATTACCATTTATAATATTGGACCACTCCATTATGCATATGATGCTGTGGGGTTGGAGCCAAATGATTTCTAATAACTGTCAGGTGAGGGAATCATTTGTGTTTTCAATACTTGCTTGAGACGATGGGCTAGACTTAACTATGATCATGATGCCAATAATTGTTAGGTGAGGCTTTTATGGTCTAGAGGCCGAAGTTATGATTTGGACTCGCATATGATGCGTTGAACAAGCTGGTTCACTCACTAAGTTCATAGGACACCAATAACTGTTAGGTGAGGTGGACTTTGGGCTAGTGGGACTCCAATCCCCACTAGTAATCTTTACCCAACGAAGATTACCGCTTCCCATCTTAAGGAGTATGGGATTCGAATATAAATTTAGTGGGAGGATCTATTTCATTTAAAGACCAAAATGAAATAGTTATTATGAAAAGTACAACGGCTAACAATTTATTTTCTGCAACAGATATATTATTACTCTGAAAATGGTGACCACAAACCCACTTGCTTCTATACTTGACAAGAATTGTTTAACTGGACCCAATTTCACTGACTGGGTGAGGAATTTGAGAATTGTTCTCAATTCAGAAAAAAAATTGGGTATGTGCTTGATGAAAAGATGCCAACCTCCTTTCTTGAGGGTGGGACCCAAGAGGAGCGTGTCACTTGTGATAAGTGGCATGATGATGACTTAAAAGTTAGGTCATATATGCTTGCTTCTATGAATAATGAATTACAGAAGAAGTATGAATATATGGAAGATGCTGGGTCGATCATTTTGCACTCAAAGGAATACTTTGATGAGAATGGTCGAACCTCTAGATATGAGATATCTAAGGCATTGTACCGTATGAGGATGGCTGAAGGATCATCTGTTAATGATCATGCTTTGAAAATGATCTGGCACATTGAAGAATTGGCTAGGCTGAATCTCGTTATGGACAATGAGTTAGCTGTGGATTTGATCCTCCAATCTTTACCCGATTCCTTCTCTGGGTTTGTCCAAAACTTCCACATGCATAAAATGGAGAAAACTCTTGCTGAGTTACATAGCATGCTGGTAGTTTATGAGAAGGAAATGCATAACACGAGACCAAATGTTGTGGCTATGGCTAAGGCTTCTTCTTCAAAGGGTAAGACTGTTTTAAAGAAGAATAAATGGAAGAGGCCTGCCAAACCTGTTGTGCAACCAAAACCCATAATTGATAAAGGGAAATGTCATTACTGTGGTGTCAAAGGGCACTGGAGGAGGAACTGTAGGAGGTACCTCGCGAGCTTGAAGGTCAAGCCCAAGAACCGACCTTATGAAGGTATGGTGTCTATGCTTATTGAAACTAATCTTATGGTTAGTGCTGAATCCAGCTCATGGGTTCTAGATTCTACTGCAACTTCACATATTTGTATGTCTTTGCAGAATCTGAAAATAAGCAGGATGCTAGGGCGAAATGAGATTGTCCTGACATTTGCCAATGGAGCAAGAGTTGCTGCATTAGCTATAGGGACTTTTCATTTATGTTTGCCTTCTGGACATGTATTGGTTTTAAAGAACTGTTTGCATTATAAGAATGCTGTTAGGAACATCATCTCTGTACCTCGTTTGGGTAAAGAGAATTATGAATTTTCTTTTGCTGATGATGTATGTTCTATTTATCATAATATAATATGTGTTGGTTCTAGCTTATTAACCAACAATCTTTATACCATTACAATGTCCGGTAATGCGATTACCAATGTCAATAAGCAAAATAGAATTGATATAAATGCCATAACTAATAAACGCCTTAAAGACGGTCCAAATAAAAAGTATGTTTGGCATCTCCGATTAGGTCATATTGGAGAAGACAGAATTAACAAGTTGAGTAATGATGGATACATTGATCCTTCAAATTTTGAGTCATACTCGACTTGTGAGGCATGTCTTCTAGGAAAAATGACCAAAGCGCCTTTTGTGGGACAAAGTGCGTGAGCTGCTGACATATTAGAATTAATACATACAGATGTATGTGGACCAATTAATGAAACTGCTAGAGGTGGTTATAATTACTTCATTACCTTCACCGATGATCAGTCATGGTATGGTTATTTATACCTCATGAAGTATAAATCTGAATCCTTTGAAAAGTTCAAGGAATTCAAGGTTGAAGTTGAGAAACAAATGGGAAAATGTATTAAGGCTCTTCGATCAGATCGAGGAGGTAATACCTTAGTACTGAATTCCTAGACTATCTTAAAGAGAATGACATTTTATCACAATAGACACCTCCTGGAACTCTAGAACATAATGGTGTATCTGAACGAAGAAATCATACTTTATTAGATATGGTACGATCTATGATGAGTTACACTGATTTGCCAATTTCCCTTTGGGGATATGCCCTTGAGACAGCTGTATATATACTAAATAGAGTGCCGTCCAAATCTGTTCCAACTACGCCCTATGAGATATGGCATCGTAGGAAACCTAGTCTTAATCATATTAAGATTTGGGGTTGTCCAGTTTTTGTGAAAAAGCTAAAAATGGAAAAATTGGAGGCAAGATCTAAACAAGGTCGCTTCATTGGATATCCAAAGGAAACTCTTGGATATTATTTCTATTTTCATTCAAACCAAAGAATTTTGGTATGCAAGCACGCTTCCTTTTTGGAGAATCAGTTCGTCCAAGAAAGTGGTGCTGGGCGGAAAATAGTCTTACAAGAAGAAAATAATGAAGTACCAAATAACCGAGTTCAGATACCAACCTCTGATTCAGTGGGAGTTTCTGATACACAACCTCTTAGGAGAAGTGCGAGAATGTCTCGCCCACCTGCTTGTTATAGACACTCGGTTGATCATATCGAACCATTATTCATTGTGAATGATAGTGATCAACCCTGTGATCCTAAAACCTATGAGGAGGCGATGTTGGACATCGATTCTGGTAAATGGCTAGAGGCCATGAAATCCGAAATGGATTCAATGTATTCCAATGAGGTTTGGACCTTGACTGATCTGTCTGATGGTATTGTACCAATTGGTTGTAAATGGATCTTCAAGAGGAAGATGAATGTTGAAGGTCAAATTGGATTTACAAAGCACGGTTGGTGGCGAAAGGATATCGTCAAAAAGAATGAATTGATTATGACGAAACTTTCTCACCTGTGGCCATGCTAAAATCCATTCGGATTATGTTGGCTATAGCTGCACACCTTGATTATGAGATATTTCAAATGGATGTCAAAACGGCTTTTCTAAATGGTTTTCTCGAAGAGGACATCTATATGGAACAGCCATAGGGTTTTGAATCCAATAGTGAAAAACGGAAGGTGTGTAAGCTTAAGAGATCCATTTATGGACTCAAACAAGCCTCCAGAAGTTGGAACATCCGTTTTGATGAGGTAGTCAAATCGTTTGGCTTCATAAAAAATCCGGATGAACCTTGTGTATATAAGAAGATCAATGGGAGTGCAATTGCATTTCTAGTTTTGTATGTCGATGATATACTTTTGATTGGAGATGATGTACCAATGATATCATCAATAAAACTATTTTTGTCACAGAAATTCTCTATGAAAGATTTAGGAGAGGCAACCTACATTTTAGGTATCAAGATCTATAGAGATAGATCAAGATGATTGATTGGCCTCTCACAATCTATGTACATAGACAAAGTGTTAACACGGTTTAACATGCAATGTTCCAAGAGAGGATTATTGCCTTTTAGGCAAGGGATCCATCTTTCTAAGGAGATGTGTCCCAATACTCCTGAAGAAAGAGAGCGGATGGCAAAGATACTATATGCATCCACTATTAGAAGCATAATGTATGCTATGCTATGTACTAGACCTGATATTGCGCATGCTGTAAGTATTACTAGCAAATATCAGTCTGATCCAGGAGAAAAGCATTGGATAGCAGTCAAAAATATTCCTAAGTACTTGCGAAGGACTAAAGATTTATTCTTGATATATGGAGAAGGAGAATTTAAAGTTGTAGCTTATACTGATTCTGATTTTCAATCGGATCCTAATGATTATAAGTCTACATCTAGGTTTGTCTTTACATTCAATGGTGGTGCAGTTAGTTGGAAAAGTTCCAAACAAAGTATAACTGCTGATTCCACCATTGAGGCAGAGTATGTAGCTGCTTCTGAAGTAGCAAAGGAAGCCGCTTGGATGAAGAAGTTTATTTCTGAACTTGGAGTCGTTCCTTCAATTGAGCAACCGATCACATTGTTTTGTGACAACAATGGGGCGATAGCTCAAGCTAAGGAACCAAGGTCTCACCAGAAGTCCAAGCACATTGAGAGACGCTTCCATCTCATCAGAGAAATTGTTGGGAGAGGTGATATCGCCTTGCAGAAAATTGCCTCAGCAGAAAACGTGGCAGATCCCTTCACTAAGGCCTTACCTCAGTCTTCTTTTGAAAGACATATTGACAAAATGGGTTTGAGGTACCAGACAAGTTGGCTTTAGTGCAAGTGAGAAATTGTTAGATGTATGCCCTAAAGTTGCTATGTAATGGTTACATATTAGGGATTTCAGTTGTACTTTCATTATTATTATTTAAGTAATGGCAATGACGTATTCATTCATTTATCCAATTATTTTATATTGATGAATGATTCCATGAGATCAGTTGCAACTAGACCTATTCTTGAGACGTCGAGAATATATGTGACGGGTTCATAGTTAGACTGAATCTTTAAATCATTCCCGGTCGATGGATTATTGAGTAGATATTAATAATCCTGTTGAGACCGGTGTGTTCTTAACTTCGCCATTAAGTATTGGATACTTAAGGGAATGATGAGTCACATTTCATTGGGTATTATGATGCCTGAGTTAGAACACAGGTGTTTGTATTAGACAAATTCACTGAACGTGACGCATATGGAACGATTAGCGATATGGAAGCTTTTAGCGTGGTCAATATCTAATTGTTCATGCTTTAGTCTTGTGTAAATAATCCTTAGACCTGAGGCACAATGTTAACTTGTGTATTGAACAACTATGGTTCACAGGTGCACATAATGTCGGGTCATTGATCCGTCTTTATACCTGATGGTCATAGTTTGTTCATATACGAAGTTACACGTGTGCGCAATATGGAATCTGTCTCCTTGTTATATGCAAGGTATGATAATGATGTCCTATGCGATCTAATTGTGACACTGCATTGAAATCCTCGGCCAAGGTTGTAATCGAGAATAAATTGTTTATGTCTCGAATAAAATGCATGTCAATTAGATTTGTGCATGTGATCGAATTAATGACTTGACAAATATTCCATGGTCTTTGTTTGATCGGGACATAGTAAGATAGAGGGATTGAATTACACTGTAGCCAAAGCTGACGGGTTCATTATGTTCTTAAAGTATTCACACTATCTGGGTAGCCATGAGATATTGCTAGATGTCAATCGTGGCTTGTAGGACCTAAAAGATTAATCGGGACAATTAATTCTTTTGGAAGTACTAATGTGTTAGTACAAGTCTTACTACCAGCTTAGTGATGAACCTAGGGATGTCACACACCATAAATAATTAGAATGACGTGGAACAAGAGAGAAATATTATTGCAAATGTGTTTGCAATTACTGCAATCGAATTGAGTCGATTTGAAATTAAATTAAATGAGATTTAATTTAATTTGTATTATAGTCACGAGCCTACTTGCATATGATGCACACGCATGCCCAAAGTGGATGTATGTTAACATACCAAACAAGTTGGCTTTAGTGCAAGTGGGAGATTGTTAAATGTATGCCCTAAAGCTGTTATGTAATAGTTACATCTTAAGAATTTCAATTTGTACATATAAGGATTATGTTATTTTAATTTTAAAGAGAATTGATTAATTAACATGAAGCTTTAATTTTTTTAATTAGTTAATTAATTAATTATTCATTTAATTAATTAATTAATTAACTAATTAAAAAAATTAAAGCTTCATGCATGTGCACGAATTCGTGCACATGCACGAAGCGTAATGGTCAGCGGTTGCTGACCATTATGCCGCTGACCATCATGCCAAGATCGTGCATGAGCGGTTGCTCATGCATGATGGTCGTGCATGAGCAACCGCTCATGCACGATCGTCCGCTATGGACGATCAGCAACGGTTGCTGATCGTCCATCAATCAGCAACCGTTGCTGGTCAGTTTTATTATAAAATGAACAAGGGACGAGAGTTAAAGGGGCTGTTGAAAAACAGAGAAAAGTGTCATTGTGTTTTGGTTTTGTTCGAGAGAAACACAAGCGAGGAATCAGTGATGCTTTGCTGAAAATAGAGAGAAAAGTGTGTGTGTGTTCTTGTGTCTTTTAGACGCAAGAAAGAAAAGCATTATCTCGTTCGGGCTGTAACTATTATACATCAAGAATACGATGGATTCTTTCCACGTGATTGCTAGCATGATCGAAGTGGTGGATATCCGAAAGTTCTCTCTTCTGTTCGACGTTTGTTGTTGGTGTGTCTGAACTAGAGGTCCGACACTTGTGAGACTCGAACTGTAGAACATCCGAACCGACTTGTTTCAAAGCGTGCTTCGAGAGGTATTTCGTTTAACTCCCTTTTATGTTTAGATTTTTGATTAAAATGCACGAACAACGCCTTAGGAGAATCATGTGTAAAATATATCTTTGTTTCCGCTGCGTTCATTTTGTTAATTTTTCTTATACATGATTCATGAAACCCCAACACATCCATGGCGGACAACAACTTGTGGAGGAATGCATCTAGTTTAAATGATCTTGTGTTGCACCACTTGATTTCGGCAACAGTCCAATCAGAGAAAATGAGCATGACTAGAGCTATCGCGTCAAGAGCAATACCTCCCAAAAGAAGGAAATAAGTAATTTCCACATCGATTTCCAGGAGGTGATGCTTTTTCAATCGTTTGAATAGGAAGAACGCCGTTACAATGTTTGTGAAGGCTATGAAGCGGAAAATGTAGCTCCAATTCGAACGTATTGCTAATGCTTTTGTATGGAGCACCTCATACATGAAATGTAGTTCAACTGATATCACCCTCAATGCATCCATTGCAGAAACTTTGTGAAAATATTTACGGCTTATTGCGCGTTGTCGACCTGTGTAGAGGAAATCTATGAGGAAGACCTTGAAAATTTGAAAGAAGTAGTAAGCATGCTTTACCACAATGCTCTTGGCAAGCATTGCTTCTTCTTCCTTTGCTTGAACATTGAGTTCTTCGATCAACTCATTATCTGCATCATTTGATATCATGTGCTGTGAGTACACCCATTCCCTGAGCCTTGGGTGGCTTGAGAGATTAAGCGCCAATGTTCTCTCCGCATTTTTTGTGATTGCGGCAAGAAATACCAGCATCGTTGGGATCGCCATCAACTTGTCGTTGGGAAATATTTGCACAAAGATATAGATGGCGGCACAAATTTGGAAGACGAGACCGAGCAGGTACTGTGGCCACAGTGAACTATCCTCCATAGAAAAGGCAACAATGGTGTCTGGACCGCCAAGATGCAATAAGAGAAATGAGCCCCAGAATGCCTGAAGTGCTCCGTCTACTTCAGCTGCACAAGCGCATGAATTACCTTGGTTGTTAGAGATGACCCTTGATTGCAAATGCAGCTACCCAGTCGGCCATCAAATAGGTCAACCACAAAAGCGAAACAATGTGATGGTTTGCTATTTTCTTTCTAAGGGGTGCAAACAGAATAAGAAAGACTTGAAGCGAGAGGCTTAGCATGACGAAACCTCGAATGTTCCATTCGTTCCATATAACCCAAATGGAGCTAAACATGTTTTTGGTTAGTCTCTTCTCTCAAATATAATTTCAGGGCAACAAGATGTATAGGAGGAATGGTGAGGAATGTATATATGCATGTTAAAATGGTTCCATGTTTATGGTATCCAGTCAAAAACCGAGAAGGAAGAATAATCATGAACCAACTATTTCCCGTACAAAATGAAGCCCGGGATAGATCCAACTATGAGTTGATTTAACCACTAGTGGAGTAAATTAAATGTTTACGCTGGGTCATGTGTCCCCGAAAGTGGACGACACCATTAGGTTATTAATTGCTAAACCCGTCCATTATTAGGTACTTCACAAGGCATTTTAGCAATATATATATATATAGGTACTCCACAAGACAATGAGAATGTCATTCACTCAATTTTGATCTTGATTCAACCAATTATAAAAATTCACCATAAAGTTTGCTTTAGCCAAAGAAATGGGAAAACAAAATTGTAAGCGAGAGCCATATTGAAGTTAAAATAAGTAGGACGCTCGAAAAAGGCGTCTCCCACCAAAGCAAGTGGCCATTGTTTTTCAATAAATCAGGAATCTCTCTTTGTAAACATATATTTTTTTCTTTTTTTTTTCTTGATCATTGATTTCTACAAGCTGAAATTGTTCCCTTACTTTCTTTTTCTTTATAACTAGACAAGATTAGCTGTTATAAAATTAAAATTTATAGGAAGAATATAAAAAATTTTAGTTAATATTGCACGGGCTCAATTTGACAAAACAAAATGAAGAGACAATCTGTGCATTAAGACACTGACGTGACTCAACATTCTACCAAATTTGATTTTGTGCAAGTTCAGAACATTGCGGGGAGACTGAAGTAATTGAGCCAGGCTAAGGATTGTAGCATCGCTTTATTCGACGGTTGCTTCTGGATACAAATTCATGACTCGAAACAATAAGCATCACCCACCTAATATATTTCTTCATGCATGAGATATTGTCAATAAGCAATAATTTTGACCCAATTCCATGGGCGACAAATCTTACATTGTCCTAGACAATGAACCTAAATATAAAGAGGGAAAAAGGTGAGAAATAGGAAAGAAAAAAAACATATTGTCCTACATTGACAAAAGGTAAAAGGATGAGAAAAGAGAACGCCTTCATATGGACAAAACTCATCGAGTTCATCCCACGCCAACTTTTAAAAAGATCATAATAAAAATAAAGAGAGATTCCTGATTTGTGGAGAACCTGTTGCCACTTGCTTTGATGGGATTCAGACATGCCTTTTTGGCTTATATCATCCACATGAAAGGGAAAGTAAACTTTTTGGCTGAAGTAAACTTTTGAGAGGAATTCTGTCAATGGTTGAATCGAGATCAAAATTGAGTGAAAGCCTTTCATTGAAAGCGCATTATCATTATCTTGTGAAGTACATAATAATTGAGTTAAATGATATTATTCTTATCTCTGTTGAAATATGTGGTTCGCGTTTTCCATTATCTTTGAAAGCACATTGTCATTGTCATTATTATATGCGGAATGATTAGTTCATGATTTCTTTTACCTTCTTGGATTTTTTAATTTGTTCATTCTTCTGACGTATAAGTCAGGAAGCATCTCAACATATATATATGCACATTTTGCTGTAATTTCGTTAAATCAACTAACGTTCAACATCGCGCATCATTGAAATCTGCTGATGGACACCGATCTCATAAAATTATTGTCTGATGGAGAAAATCTTACTAGTTTCATGCATGTAGCCATTCACTTGAACTGAAAAATAAATGTGCAAATGCCATCTCTACACGTAGTACACTCTCTTCAGGTCGATAATTTTCCTTCTATGTTCAGTTACCTTAAACAGAATTTTCATCAACGTAATCCTTGTCAGCTAATCTTGTCTAGTTTGGTCTATGATAATCAATAATCGAGAAAATAAGAAGATAAGATAGATTCCTGGTTTGTGAAAACCTCTATCCACTTGCTTTGGTGGGAGAGAGACGTGCCTTTTTGGAGCATCCCACTTGTATAAACTCCAATTTGGCTTTTGCCTTCTTCCTCTTTTCTTTGGCTAAAGCACACTTTTGGTGAACTTTTGTCCCGCGAAGCAAGATCATAATGAAGGGTTTAGCAATTAATAACCTAATGGCGTTTTCCATTTTTGTGGACCCACGACCCAATGTAAACATTCAATTTAATCCACTAGTAGTTAAACCAACTCAAGTTAGATAAATCTCGAGCTCCATTTCATTCACGGAATGATTGGTTTACGATTTTTGCACCTTTAGGTTTTTGCATCAAAACTATCTTTTGACAAACAAGGGACTATCTCAATTTGTATATGTACATTCCTTGCTACTCCTCCCCTGCTATTCTTACTGAAATTATATTGCAAGGAGCGATCAAATTCAAACCTAGCATAGACATGGGTTTTAACTTCATTGTGGATCTGTGGAACAAATGGAATATTTAAGGCCTCGTCATCCTTGTCTAAATATTTAAGCCAAAAATATTTAAGTATTACACTCCACTCTATGCTTAGTTGTAAATTTCTACTTCAAGACTTCCTTGTAATGTCTGCAAAGACTGTTTGCTTGATGCATGTAAACTCTCCCGACGGATAGTTGAGAGGATAGTTTTGTTGCAATCAAAATTGTAATGGAAAGGGAAAATAAAATTTTAAGTTAAAACATGGCATTTAGCTCATTTTTCTCTATGGAACAAATGGATCATCTAAGGTTTTATCATATTGAATCTCTCCCTTCTAGTCTTTCTTTTTCTATTTGCTCCCGTTAGAAAGAAAATAGTGAATCACTGCATCGTTTTCCTCTTGCAATTGACTTATTTGATGGCTATAGTTTTTCCCCAAAAAAAAAAAAAAAAAATAAAAGCAAAATGAATATCTTGTGCAATCATCATCTAATCTGCCAAATATTAATATTTTTGTTTTTTTTTTTTATATCGAGGATCCAGTCTAGCTCACCTTTGGGAGCACAACACCGACTATACCTCAGGGGAGACTAGCCCAGCAACCCACCGCCGAGCCCCCTGCTTAGATCACATAACTACTTTAAGAGTCATGAACAACTCAAGGAGTCGAATTCCTAACTTGGTGGCCAAATAAGGGGGTACGCCTCAACCAGCGCAGCCATGCATGGGTGGGTGCCAAATATTAATATTAATAACTGGTTTCATGAACAAACCACTTTTTCTAAGTTACCTTTTGCTTGGCGGCCCTTGCCAACACTTCTAAGAATTTACGTCTTGTATGATTTTGCTATTGATCTAAATGTACAGATATTTTGCAGAACTGTTGAGTTCTTCAACTAGGTTGATTTACCTTGGATCGATGTAAGTCATTGGATATATAGATGAGAGTAATCTATTTATAATGATAATTTGAGCCATCTTATTTGTCAAATTTTTATACTCAAAAGGATGAGAAAATGCACCTAGTGTGATTATCTTCTTTGAATGTAACCTTACATAATTATAAATTTGGAACCTTTACTAGATTCCAGTCATGACAATCTGGTGAGGAAAAAGAAGAAAATTAAAATTTTTCCCTACATGACAAAATGCAAGAGGGTGGGGAAAGAGAAGAAAAGGAATATAATAATACAAAAAGATGAAGAAGTGTTTTGTCTCGTTGGGGGCATGGTGGACAAACTTTATGCCTATTAAAATGCCTAATCTGATTAGATTTCACTAAGAGAGTTGTTAAATTGTAAGCCAACTAATTGATTGGGTCATTCCTTTTTACTCTGAAAATCACATGTTGAAATTTGAGAATGTGATCGCCTTTCATGTTTTTCTCATGAGACTTACCATCTTGAAAAATAGAATTCACTGCTCAAATGGTTAAGAGAGTTGGAAGGGATAATATCTTCCATTAACATTGCTTAAAAATTCCCCTCATTAATAGTGCATTCAACAACCTCTTCATTGGATTTATGTTTGTTGGGTCTCTTTTATCTCTTATGGAACATTGACCAAAAAAATGAAGAATATGCACGAGCTGATCTGATTTACAATCAACCTCATACCTCACAATAGTTCAAGTAAGAAGAAGTCATATTTACTGGAACACTACGTTCAAGACATAAATAGATGCTAGATTATGAGAAGATAATAGCATGTCACATTCACACGTACGAAAGGACCCCTGTTAGCCAAGCAATTACCCAAAATCTCTCGTCATCTGACAAAACGCATAAGATCCAAAGAGCTAGTAGCCATTCTCCAGAAAGTCTTTAGTCTTTTTTAAAGTACTTTATGGACTTATTGTGGACATAATCTCTTAATATAGATAATGGGGGGGTAAAGAAGACCTACTTTACTTCATGGAAACCTTTTTAAATGAACTTTATGGACTAACTATTGAAAGGGGGAAAAATGTCTATCCTGCCCAAATAATACATAAACCTTGACTCGATCAAGACTTAGCGATGCTCTAAACTAGTATATTCTGAGATATTCTTTATCAAATCAATGCATAAAATATAGTTGTATTTTCATTTATAAGACATTATATATTCTCTATCACATGGTTTTATGTAATATAATTATGTGTTGTAAGGCCAAAAAATTAATTGTATGTATTCCAAACTCAATTGCAATCAATACCCACATATTCAACTCTCTGTAATAGATCAGTAATCCAAACATTCATTATATTTGTGAATGCCATATGTTTAAAAAGATAGTGTGGAAGTATGCATAGCAAAAGACCAAAATGCGATAACTCGCCACGTAATAGCAAATGACAATATTGCAAGAAATCAATTGAAATAATGTTGTTGTGTCATATCATTTAATTTGTTATGAATGAGAATCAAGGATTCGATTCCATTTGTGGTCCGGTCGTATTAGAATTCACTTACACCATAAACAAAATGTGGGTCTTAATTAGAAGTCCATCTTTTTTTATGTGGTCCCATTTGCCTTACTTTTTCAAAATAAGAAACTATTACTTTTTTTTATAACTATTTTTGCCCAAGCACTCGACAATGAATTGTATAATAGATAAAAAGGACGAATGAAGAAAAATTGAGAACTAGACATTTTCGACTTCTAAGAAACACAAGAAATTGCAAATAACAATAATGCAAAAAAATGAATAAGTGTTTTGTCTCATGGGGCGTGGTGGACAAAGTTTATGCGTATTAAATTGTGCAATCTAATTAGATTTCAATAAGAGCATAAATTCTTAAATTATAAGCCAACTAATTGATTGAGTCGTTCATTTTCACTATAAAAATCCATGTGAAATTTGAGGATCTAATCGCCTTTCATGTTTTTCTTGTAAGACCTACCATCTTGAAAAATAGAATTCATTGCTCAAAGGGTTAAGGGAGTTGAATGGGAGAATATCTTCCATTGATAGTGTTTCAAAATCCGCCTCATCAATAGTACATTCAACAACCTCCTCATTGGATTTATGTTTGTTTAGTCTCTTTTATCTCTTATTGAACATTGACCAAAAAATGAAGAATATGCATGAGCTGATTTGATTTACCACCAACCTCATACCTCACATTAGTTCAAGCAAAAATAAGTCACATCTACTGAAACACTATGTTCGAGACATAAACAAATGCTGGAGTATGAAGAGATGATAATGTCACAGGCCGAAAGAAATCACGAACCCTATTGATCGACCTATGACAATAGAATGTCACATTCACACACACGAAAGGTCCCCTATTGACTAAGCAATTACCGAGAATCCCTCGATATCTGACAAAATGAGTAAGATCCAAAGTGGTAGTGGCCATGTTTAAAAAATTCTTGGTCTGTTTTAAAGTACTTTATGGACTAAGTGTGGACATAATCTCTTCAAGTAGATAGTGGGGAAAAAAGAAGAACGATTAAAAAATTGTCCATCAAATTATACATAAACTTCTATCCGATCAAGAGCTAGTGATGCCTCCAAACTAGTATATTTTGAAATACTCTTTATTGAATTGATGCATAAAATATAGTTGCATTTTCATTTATAAAACATTAAATATTCTCCGTCACATTGTTTCTGTAATATAGTTATGAATTGTAGGGCACAAAAGTTAATTGTATGTATTCCAAATTGAATTATAATCAATACACACATACTCAACTCTCAATAAGAGGTCAACATCCAAACATTCATTATATTTGCAAATGCCATATGTTTAAAAAGATAGTGTGGAAGTATGCATAGCAAAAGACCAAAATGCGAGGACTCGCCACATAATAGCAAATGACAATACTGCAAGAAAGCAATTGAAATAATGTTATTGTGTCATATCATTTAATTTGTTATTAATGAGAATCAGGGATTTGATTTCATTTGTGGTCCGGTCATATCAGAAATCACTTACACCATAAACAAAATGTGGGTCTTAATTAGAAGTCCCTCTTTTTTTTTTTTTTTTTTATGTGGTCCCATTTGTCATACCTTTTCAAAATAAGAAACTATTACTTTTTTTTAAAATTATTTTTGCCCAAGCACTGGACAGTGGATTGTATAATAGATGAAAAGGACGAATAAAGGAAAATTGAGAACTAGACATTTTCGACTTCTAAGAAACACAAGGAAATTGCAAATAACAATAATGCAAAAAGATGATGAAGTGTTTTGTCTCATTGGGGCGTGGTGGACAAAGTTTATGCGTACTAAATTGTGCAGTCTGATTAGATTTCACTTAGAGCGTAAATTCTTAAATTGTAAGCCAACTAATTGATTGAGTCGTTCATTTTCACTATAAAAATCCATGTGAAATTTGAGGATTGGATCGCCTTTTATGTTTTTCTTGTGAGACCTACCATCTTGAAAAATAGAATTCATTGCTCAAAGGATTAAGGGAGTTGAATGGGATTTATGTTTCAAAATTCGCCTCATCAATAGTACATTCAACAACCTTCTCATTGGATTTATGTTTGTTTAGTCTATTTTATCTCTTACTGAACATTGACAAAAAAATGAAGAATACGCATGAGCTGATCTGATTTACCACCAACCTCATACCTCACATTAGCTCAAGCAAAAAGAAGTCACATCTATTGAAACACTATGTTCTAGACATAAACAAATGCTGGAGTAAGAGGAGATGATAATGTCACGGGCCGAAAGAAATCATGATCCCTATTGATCGACCCGTGACAATAGCATGTCACATTCACACACACGAAAGGTCCCCTGTTGACTAAGCAATTACCGGGAATCCCTCGTTATCTGACAAAATGAGTAAGATCCAAAGTGGTAGTGACCATTTTCCAAAAATTCATGGTCTTTTTTAAAGTACTTTATGGACTAATTGTGGACATAATCTCTTGTGACATCCAGATTTTCGGGTTTCAATTTGACTGGATAATTAGAATCCTGTCTCATCGCTCGTCAATTTATTGACGAGTCCGAAATTTCAAGAAAGAAATTATCGGAAGAAAAATTGAAGCCCGAAAGGAAATAAAAAGGGAAAGAGAAAAAAAGAAAATAAAGTAAGAATAAATGTATAAAGTTTTACTTAATTTTCCTCTCTCTCTCCCTCTCTTTTCTTTCTTTTCTCTTTTCTTTCTCTCTCCTCTCTCCTATCCTTCCCCCCTTCGTGCGATTCCCCTCCCCACGCCGACTCTCTCTTTCCTTTTCCCCCTTGCCGTGTCCCACTTTGCTTTCTCTTCCCTCTTTGACTAGTCAAAATTTTTCTCTCTTATCTCTTCTTCTCTCTCCTCTCTCTTCTCCCCCACGTGACCTTCTTCTTCTTCATTCTTCTTTGTGCGAACCAGCCCGAAACCAGCAAACCGAAGAAGAAGAAGTAGCTCGTCGGAGCCATCGCCGCCCGCACCGCCTCCCGGACGCCCGTCTCGCTGCCGCACCGCCGCCCGTGCACGCCGCGCACGCCCCGCGTCCACCGTTCGCTGCCGTCCTCCCCCGTGCAACCTCACCCCTGCTCCGCCTCTGTCCATCTCAATCCGGCCACCTCCGGCCGCCGTTTGAGCTCGCGGACCTCCACCGGCCCTCCCCGGAGTTCCGCCCGCTCCCCGAACCCTTCTCTGCCCCTAACCATCCCTGTTTTCCTCTGTTTCGCAGCAAACCAGCAACCCACGAAATGGGTTTCCAGCTGGTTCGGGCTCGTTTTGGGCCGTTTCCCGGCCCCAGATCTGCGAGTCGCTTTGGGAGGAATCGTTCCTCGCGTCGCCGCCGTCGGATTGATCCGATTTGCGCGCGATTTGGTGAGTAATCTCACTAATTCTAGATTAGTTGGCTAATTATGCTTTAGGTTGGTTTAGTTTTAATTAATTATGTTTAGGTTGTTAGATTAGAATAAATTAGCAATTATTAGTCAATTGTGATGTGATTTAAATAAATTGATTGCGCAATTAGCAAGTAGACGTGGTCTACTATTTATTGAAGGCATCTCGGGAATTTTCGGACCCCTAATCGGGCTTCAATTTGGCGATTCGGGCCTAAGTGAGATTTTTGGGCATTTAAATATTAATTTTTGGAATTAAATTAAATAATTATTTATTTTCCGAAAATTCAAGGGAGATGGTTCGGAATCGGAAAATTATGCTGATGATCGTGGCGAAGTCCGTTTATTTAATCGGACTTTATGTTAAGCTAAATTAAATTTTTAATATTAATTAATTTTCGAAATTAATTAAATAATTATTTATTTTCCGAAAATTCAACTGAGATGGCCTGGAACCGGAAAATTATGCTGATGACCGTGGTGAAGTCCGTTTATTTAATCGGGCTTTATTTTGAGCTAAATTGAATTTTTAATATTAATTATTTAATTTTCGAAATTAATAAATTGATTATTTATTTTTCGAAAATTAAGATTTTGATGGCCGACGACCGAAATCTCGTGCTGATCGTTGCGGCACAGTCCGTTTATTTATTTGAGCCCCACGTTGTATGGAATTGAATAAATTGTGATATTTTAGGGATTTACCCTAAATTGATTTGGAATTGATTGAGATTGAATGATTGATTGGTAGATGGCCGAGTATGGTTAGTTAGCATTTGTACTGCCTTGTTGAGCTGTAAGTGGAGAGAGTGATGAGAACTAACTGAGAATTCTATTGGCTGAGACCGATCAAGTACGAAGTATAGACAGGCGTGGTTCGGTGATAAAGTACATCACTGTGCGAAAACGGCGCCTTAAAGAACGCACGTAGACTGTCTATGACTTATGGTAGGCATGGTTCGGTGATGAGGAATATCACTGTGCGAAAACGGCGCCTTAAAGAACGCACGTAGACTACCTATGAATCATGACAGGCGTGGTTCGGTGATGAAAGACATCACTGTGCGAAAACGGCGCCTTAAAGAACGCACGTAGACTGTCAGTGATTTGTGACCTGTGACGGGCGTGGTTCGGTGATGAGGAATATCACTTTGCGAAAACGGCGCCTTAAAGAACGCACGTAGACCGTCGATACTTATGTCACCTTGGCGAAAACGATGCCCGAGAGCATTGATGGAGCTCGTGACTAAGTGTACTATTGGAGATTATGTGGGATGGAGTGAATGACCTAGAAATGATTCGACTGACTTGTGATCGACTAGGTCGATTGATCGATGATTCGATCTGAGTGTGATTCAATGTGATTGATCATTGCTTTGATTTGATGTTGCGAATTGATTGATTGAATGGAAATGACCGTGAGTGGTCTTATTGGCGTGTAATCGATTAAGTCGATTAGACCGATGCTTCGATCGGTGATATGATTGCTTGAGTGCCTATTGTGAATTGTACTAACTTGCAGGTGGGATCTGATGCTAAGGTACGTCTTCTGCCCTATGTGTGTATAGGCAGCCTTTAGTATAATAGTTTACTAATCGGGCTTAGTGGGGTAGAACTCGCTAAGACGTAGTCTCATCCCAGTTTGGGGAAAAACATTTCAGGACCCCGATGAGGAGCTGATGAGGAGGAGTCTGAGAAGGAGAACTTGGAGGTGAAACTTGAGGAGAATGATTTTTGGAAGAAGAAGATAATCCCGAGGGAGGCCTTGAGTATAGCCTAAATGGACTGAGAGTCTATTTTCTTTTGAAAATTTCTTTTGAAGTGAATAGTATGAATTGGTTTGTGTTTTGTATAAAAGTTTGGTTATAAATTTCAATATGAAAAATATGGCCCTGCTTTTCTATCCCATTGTTTTATTGTCTGGGGATTTATAATTGCTTCCGCATGTGCTTAATAAAATAAAAGGGTCGGCGATATATAGTCCTGGGATATCGCATATTAAAATCGACCAAGAGAAGGATGTGTGCGTGCTCGAGGATCGGGGCGTGACATCTCTTAAAGTAGATAGTGAGGAAAAAAGAAGACCGATTAAAACAGGGTCCATCAAATTATATATAAACTTCGATCCGATCAAGAGCTAGCGATGCCTCCAAACTAGTATATTCTGAGATACTCTTTATTGAATTGATGCAAAAAATATAGTTGCACTTTCATTTCTAAAACATTAAATATTCTCTGTCACATTGTTTTATGCAATATAGTTATAAGTCGTAGGGCTAAAAAGTTAAATGTATGTATTCCAAATTGAATTGTAATCAATACACACATACTCAACTCTCAATAAGAGGTCATCATCCAAACATTCATTATGTTTGCAAATGCCATATGTTTAAAAAGATAGTGTGGAAGTATGCATAGCAAAAGACCAAAATGTGAGGACTCACCACGTAATAGCAAATGACAATACAGCAAAAAAGCAATTGAAATAATGTTGTTGTGTCATATCATTTAATTTGTTATTAATGAGAATCCAGGATTCGATTCCATTTGTAGTCCGGTCATATTAGAAATTACTTACACCATAAACAAAATGTTGGTCTTAATTAAAAGTCCCTCTTTTTTTTTTTTTTTATGTGGTCCCATTTGTCATACTTTTTCAAAATAAGTAATTATTACTTTTTTTTTAACTATTTTTGCCCAAGCACTCGACAGTGAATTGTTTAATAGATGAAAATGACGAATAAATGAAAATGACGAATAAAGGAAAATTGAGAACTAGACATTTTCAACTTTTAAGAAATACGATGAAATTGCAAATAACAATAATGCAAAAAGATGAATAAGTGTTTTGTCTCATTGGGGCGTGGTGGACAAAGTTTATGTGTATTAAATTGTGCAATCTAATTAGATTTCACTAAGAGCATAAATTCTTAAATTATAAGCCAACTAATTGATTGAGTCGTTCATTTTCACTATAAAAATTTCATGTGAAATTTGAGGATCTAATCGCCTTTCATGTTTTTCTTGTAAGACCTACCATCTTGAAAAATAGAATTCATTGCTCAAAGGGTTAAGGGAGTTGAATGGGAGAATATCTTCCATTGATAGTGTTTCAAAATCCGCCTCATCAATAGTACATTCAACAACCTCCTCATTGGATTTATGTTTGTTTAGTCTCTTTTATCTCTTACTGAACATTGACCAAAAAATGAAGAATATGCATGAGCTGATTTGATTTACCACCAACCTCATACCTCACATTAGTTCAAGCAAAAATAAGTCACATCTACTGAAACACTATGTTCGAGACATAAACAAATGCTGGAGTATGAAGAGATGATAATGTCATGGGCCGAAAGAAATCACGAACCCTATCGATCGACCTATGACAATAGAATGTCACATTCACACACACGAAAGGTCCCCTGTTGACTAAGCAATTACCGAGAATCCCTCATTATCTGACAAAATGAGTAAGATCCAAAGTGGTAGTGGCTATTTTCCAAAAATTCATGGTCTTTTTTAAAGTACTTTATAGACTAATTGTGGACATAATCTCTTAAAGTAGATAGTGGGGAAAAAAGAAGACTGATTAAAAAAGGGTCCATCAAATTATATATAAACTTCGATTTGATCAAGAGTTAGCGATGCCTCCAAACTAGTATATTCTGAGATACTCTTTATTGAATTGATGCATAAAATATAGTTGCATTTTCATTTATAAAACATTAAATATTCTCTGTCACATTGTTTTATATAATATAGTTATGAGTTGTAGGACCAAAAAGTTAATTGTATGTATTCCAAATTGAATTGTAATCAATACACACATACTCAACTCTCAATAAGAGGTCAGCATCGAAACATTCATTATTTTTGCAAATGCCATATGTTTAAAAAGATAGCGTGGAAGTATGCATGCCAAAAGACCAAAATGCGAGAACTTGCCTAGCAATAGCAAATGACGACATTGCAAGAAAGTGATTGAAATAATATTGTTGTGTCATATCATTTGACTTGTGCATTCAACAACCTCCTCATTGGATTTATGCTTGTCTGGTCTCTTTTATCTTGTACTAAACATTGACTAAAAAATGAAGAATACGCACGAGCTGATTCAATTTACAACCAACCTCATACCTTACATTTGTTTAAGTAAAAAGAAGTCACATCTACTTGAACACTACTTTCAAGACATAAACAGATGATGGATCATGAGGAGATGATAGCATGTCGCATTCACACATACGAAAGGTCCACTATTGGCCAAGCAATTACCAAGAATCCCTCACTATCTGACAAAGCGCACAAGATCCAAAGAGGTGATGGCCATTCTCCTTAAAGTCTTGGTCTTTTTTTAAGTACTCTATGAACTAATTGTAGACAGAATCTCTTAAAGTAGATAGTGGGGGGAAAAGTAGACTTACTTGACTTTGTGAAAACCTTTTTAAAAGAACTTTATGGACCAATTGTCTAAAGAGAAAAAATAAAAATAAAGGTCCATCTTGCCCGAATAATACATAAACCTTGACTCAATCAAGACTTAGCCATCGCTCTAAACTACTATATTTTGAGATACTCTTCATTAAATCGATGCATAAAATATAGTTACATTTTCATTTATAAGGCATTATATATTCTCCGTTACATGATTTTATGTAATATAGTTATGCGTTGTATGGCCAAAAAATTAATTGTATGTATTTCAAACTAAATTGTAATCAATACCCATATACTCAATTCTAAGTAAGAGATCAGCAATCCAAACATTCATTATATTTGCGAATGTCATACTTTCAAAAAGATAGCATGGAGGTATGCATGGCAAAAGATCAAAATGCAAGGACTCGCCTAGCAATAGCAAATGACGATGGTGTAAAAAAGTGATTGAAATAATATTGTTATGTCATATCATTTAACTTGACATTAATGAGAATCAAGGATTTGATTCCATTTGTAGTCGGGTCATGTTAGAAATCATTTAGGCTATAAATAAAAGGTGGATCTTAATTAAATGTCCATCTATTTTTATGCGGTCCCATTTGCCATACTTTTTCAAAAAAAGAAACTATCATTTTTTTGTATAACTATTTTTGCCAAAGCTCTCGATAGTGAATGGTATAGTAGATTAAATGGACAAATAAAGGAAAATCAAGAACTAAAAATTTTCAACTTCCTAGAAACACAAGGAAACCAGAGATAACAATAATACAAAAAGATGAATAAGTGTTTTGTCTTGTTTGGGTATGGTGAACAAAGTTTATATCTATTAAACTACCTAATCTGATTAGATTTCACTAAGCGTGTAAGTGTTGAATTGTAAGCCAACTAATTGATTGAGCTGTTCATTTTTATTCTGAAAATCTCATGTTAAAATTTGAGGATGTGATCGTCTTTCATATTTGTTCTCACGAGACTTACTATCTTGAAAGATAGAATTCACTTCTCAAAGGATTAAAAGAGTTGAAGAGGAGAATATTTTAGCTTCAAAATTCGTCTCATCAATAGTGCATTCAACAACCTCCTCATTGGATTTATGCTTGTCTGGTCTCTTTTATCTCTTACTAAACATTGATAAAAAAAAAAAAAATGAAGAATACGCACAAGCTAATCCGATTTACAACCAACCTCATATCTCACATTAGTTCAAGTAAAAAGAAGTTATATCTATTAGAGCACTACGTCCGAGACATAAACAAATGCTGGAGCATGAGGAGATGATAGCATGTCACATTCACACATAAGAAAGATCCCCTGTTGGCCAAGCAATTACCAAGAATCCCTCGTTATCCGACAAAACACGTAAAATCCAAAGAGGTAGTAGCCATTCTCTAGAAAATCTTGGTCTTTCTTAAAGTACTTTATGGACTAATTGTGGACATAATCTTTTAAAGGAGATAGTTTTTTTTTTTTTTTTTTTGAGGGGGGTAGACCTACTTGACTTCATGGAAACCTTTTTGAGGGAACTTTATGGACTAATTGTCCAAAGAGGAAAAAAAAAAGGTCCATCCTGCCCAAATAATACATAAACCTTGACTCGATTAACACTTAGCAATGACTCTAAACTAGTATATTATAAGATACTCTTCATTAATTCAATGCAGAAAATATATTTGCATTCTCATTTATAAGACATTATATATTCTCTGTCACATGGTTTCATGTAATATAGTTATATGTTGTAGGGCCAAAAAATTAATTGTATGTATTCCAAACTGAATTGTAATCAATGCCCACATACTCAACTCCTAGTAAGAGATCGGCAACCCAAACATTTATTATGTTTGCGAATGTCATATGTTCAAAAAGATAGCATGGAAGTATGCATGGCAAAAAACCAATGTGTGAGGACTCGCCTAGCCATAGCAAATGACGATGTTGCAAGAAAGCAATTAAAATATTGTTGTTGTGTCATATCATTTAACTTGTCATTAACGAGAATTAAAGATTCGATTCCATTTGTAGTCCAGTCATATCAAAAATCATTTAGGCTATAAACAAAAGGTGGGTCTTAATTAGATATTCCTCTATTTTTATGCATTCCCATTTGTCATACTTTTTCAAAAGAAGAAACTATCATTTTTTTATAACTATTTTTGCCCAAGCTCTTGACAATGAATGATATAACACCATCCTAGAAATCCTATGGCGACCCAGGTCCGACGGCCGGGTTGTGTGTGCCATGTGTACAGTAAAGCATGCACAACAGTTTATAATCACAAGATAATTTATTTTAAGCAAGATTAAAAATTCTAAGCCACCGACCTGTATATAAAAAAAACCTAAGTCAGTAAAGATATTAAACAAGACAAAAAAGGCCTAAGTCCTCAAAAATCCCCAGTGGAGTCGCCAAGCTGTCGCGACCTCTTTTTTTTCGGCGCCCACAGTCGGGTACGGGCGCCTAAGAAGGCTAATGGCTCGGCTGAAATTAATTATGCCCGGACTCTCCCAAGTCCACCAATTCACGACTTTAATAATCTAAATTTTTAACCTGTAAATTAATTTTAAAACGGAGTCGCCACTAATCGGTTTGGGGTGGGTTGATTAGAAACCCAAGCGAAGTATCGGGAGAAATACTCGCTTCTGCGCAACCAGAGAAATTAGGATCGGGAACTTGATTACACTAGTTAATCACTAATGCCGTTTTGGTACCTAATCTTGTTTAAACCCTGAGGTTTTTTGGATGCTCGAGAGATTTTCCATGCATTTTTGGGAGGAAAAACATTTTTTGAGTCTTCTAATTTTTTGGACACAAAAGGGATTTTTTGGGATTTTTTTTTTGGTATTTTTGGAAAAATACAAGTCTTTTTGGCTTTTTCATGAATTTTTGGCTTTTTTTTATTTTGGATTTTTGGCATTTTTTGGAAAATCTGGAATATTTTTTATTTTTTTGATTTTTCGGAAAATAAAATATTTTTATTATTTTTTATTTTAAAATATTATAATATTGTAAAACGAATCGGGTCGGGCTCCTAGGTTGGGACCGACCCGGCTCGCGACCCGCGAGACCTAGACGCGGGCCCGGCCCGGATTTTTTCTTTTCTTTTTTTTTTTAAAAAAAAAGACAAGGCCCAAACCCAAAATTAAAAAAAAAAAAAACAAGGCCCAAACCCAAAATAAGCCCATTAAATCCAAACCCTAGCCCAAAAACAAAGGAACCAGGCCGGACAAGTCCGCGAACTGACCCGACTTCTTATCCGCGACCAATTTGATGAAACCCTAGGGCGCCGGGTCACATGCCCGACCCGGCTGACCCGATTTTCACAGCCGCTGCTACCTTCGCGATCCAACGGCCGTGACGGGTGACGGGGGGAAAGACATCCGAGCGGTGGCGGAGCGGCTTCGACACAGCTACGGCGGAGATGGCAAGAACGGGAGCGTCTGGGCTACTGTGGAGCGGCTACGGCGAAGATAGCGGAATTGCGAAGAATGGGGCGACCGGCAATCGGAGCTTCTGCGAGCTCAGGCGTGCCCAACCCAAAAGTGAGGGGAGGTCAGAGATACTCACTGGCTTTGGGGACTTCAACCGAGGCTCGTCGGTAGGGGGCAGCACGGCGGTGGATTGCGGCGTGTTGCGGTGGCCGGATCTCGTGGATCCTCCTCAGATCTGGTCTTCTGCTTTCCAGATCTGAGGGCAGGAGATGGCAACGGCGTACAACGTCGGAGGGTGATGACGGCACAGCAGCTAATTGGAGTTTCGGCGTGGGCGGTGGACGACGTCGGGAGGGACGGCAACGGCTTCAGGGGGGAACGACAATGATCCTTCGAGGCAACGACGTCGGGATTAGGTTGAGGCGACGGCGTTGGCACATCGTCTAGCAGCAAGAAACCCAAATCCGAGGCGCAAATTTCGGCCGGACTTTCCTCGGCCTCGATTCTCTCTCACTCTGGCCAGATCCGAGCCTCCACCGGCCGGATCTAACCTTCTCGAGGTCGCTCGCCGGCGGCCTCCCCCGAAGTCTCTCAGTGGGAAGTCGGCCGAGCTTGCGACCCGATTTCTCTCTTGCTTACTCTTCAATTCCTCCCCCGAAGTCTCTTAGTGGGAAGATCTCGGAGCTCGCGATGTGTCTTCATGGACGGAGGTGCTCCTTTATTTATAGGCGAGGAGGAGGCCGGTCGACGGTGGTTCGGCCATCGGCTCTCGTACGCCGACCGGCCCTGGGTGCGGCTGAACCGGCGTCAAATCTTCCCCCTTCCACGGAGGCATGCTCGCCTTCAATGCGCGTCCTCTCAGCCACCGGCCTACGCTCTTCTCTCTGTTGTAGGTTGTGCTCGAGCGCGTCTTCGTCGCCGCGCGTGTCCTACAGAGGCGGAAGAAGGAGGAAGGAAGAAGAAGATGGGAGGAAGAAGACAGAGGAGAAAGAAGGGGCCGGGCCATGGGAGAAATAGGTTGGGCCATAACGGCCCATGCGAGGGGGAGAGAAAAAGGAGGGGGGCTAGGCGCGAAGGCCCAACCCCGATGGGCTGCCAATTTTTTTGTTTTTTTTTTGTTTATGTATTATCCGAAAAAAGGGAAAAATACATAAATAAAGAAACTAAGGCCAAATTAATAACCTAATCAAAATTTTAGGTGTCAACAGGATTTCGAACATTTTGCATCGACGATTGATATTGAATAATCCTTAAACAATTTCTTGCATAGCCCCTCCACATCCTAGGTCACATCATTGATGTGGAGTAGTAACTCCTCCAACGTCTCCCCTCCCCTGCTGTGATTTGGGCAGTGCCCGACTACGGTCAGCACACGAACTGGGAAAGATCCTCTTTTGTTCAATTTCTTGATCTTTTCCCTTGTCATAATACAGTAATATTCATTTACAAAATCTATTACAATTTTCTTATATGAAGCAGCTCTGTTGACATCCCATATGCGATTAAACACATCTCGCCATTCAGGTGGAAGAGTGTTTATGAAAAATCGCACAATCTCTGACTGTGACATGGGACGACCATTCCATATGACCTTTTGAATTTTCCCATTGACCTCAAGGACATGATCAATTAAGTCACCGCGCTCCCATCGATGATCAGTCAGCTCAGCCATCAGCTTAGAAAGCCTTTCTTTTTGTTCATCGGTAATCGCGCGAATAGGTGTGCGCAACCTGAGAGGAGGCATTTTTCCTGCAACAAATGCAGAAATGTTCCTGCAACAATTGTAGAATAAATAAGGGATCACAAATAATCCTCATAGACTTAATTGAAAAAGAAACACATTCTTTTTTTTTTTTTCTTTTTTTTTCGGTCAACAGTCAACGGTCAACGGTCGTCGGACCGGACAGACCGGTCGGACTGGTCGGGCCGGTGGGGCCGGCTCGGGTGAACCGACGGCACGTGCCGTGCGCGTGCGCGGGTTGACGTCACGCAGACGTCATCCGGCACATGCCGCGCGCGTGCCGGGTCTCGCGCGGGTCGGGTCGCCGGCCGGTGACCGCCCGGCGAATCGTCGCCGTGCTGACGTCATCGATGACGTCACCCTAGCGGTTATTGACCGTTGGGTGACGTCATGCTGACGTCAGCGTGCCGGCTCGCCGGCCGGCAGTGCGCACGCGCCGGTTCGCCGACCGGGCGTGTGCCGCACGCGCTGGGCGAGCCAGCGCTTCCGGGGCATCGCGCCCACGCGCAGCGGCTTTTGGCCGCGCGTGTGGGCGCGTGCGGCGTCGCTCGGCGGCGCACGACGTGTCTCCAGACTCGTCTCGACGTCGCCTTTTTCCCCATGTGTTCAGAAAATGATTTCGACTTACGAAAACTCAGAAAAATGGCCGAAGAATGCTCGGGTGTCGGGATTTCTCAACTCGATCCGTACGGCCGAAGAACTTTCGCGAAAAATCAATCAGAAAGCACGAAAAAGATCGGGAAAACATGAAAGCGGGCTCTGATACCAATGTTGGGAAAGATTGATCCCTGCAAAACCAGATTCGACACTAAATCGAATCCCTAAATCAATGCGGAAGACAAGCCTGGGAAAACGAACACGTATCACCGATCCTAAAGCACACCACGGATTCGAGCGTACCTTTTAGCCACAGATTAAACATCGACGCCAATGGAGGAAGAGAAATCAGACTCTGTTCGATCCGAGGAGGCAAAAACCTTCAACGTGCTTTACAGTTTTGTGTTTAAAGAAAACGGGAGGGAGAGAGCGTAAGTGAAGAGAAAAAGCATACGTTTACAAAAAAACGGTGTATTTTTCTCTCTCTCTCTCCTCCCTTTTATACCCCCTTCTTTCCACGGGAAAAGATCAAGAAATTGAACAAAAGAGGATCTTTCCCAGTTCGCCATCTACGGTCCTGTAATAGTTTCCTCAAACCGGGATGAGACTTTGTCTCAGCAAGTTCACCCCTCCTAAACCCCTATTAGAAAGAAAATACGCCGTCTAGCCACACAGCATAGGAGACTTACCTCACCCTCTTGCCTCCCTACAGGTTAGTACGATTCATATCACTCAAGCACAAGTAATGATAAGAAGGCAATTTATCGAACTCAATCAATTTCACTCAATTTCGCAATCACAACAAGCATTCCAAATCATCATTATCCACTGCCAAATCATCATTATCCACTGACGCCGATGACAAACCTACACGGATCAACACCAAATGAGAACTAATAAGGGGCCCAATCGAGCTTGGAAGGGGCTGGTTCTTGCTGGTTTTTCCAGCAACTAACCGAGCTCGGGGGTGACGGAATGGCGGCTGAACGGGTGGAGGAAAAGCGGAAGAAGACCGGCGGCAGTTCAAGCAACAACCGGCGGTGGTTTGGGCGGAGGAACGGCGGCGACGGAGGCTTCGGCGAGGAGTGGCGATGTCGAGTAGCGGCTGTGGGATGGCGGACGACGGCTGGAGCTCACGGGTGGGGACGAAGCAGCTCGACGCGGGACGGTGCGCGGTCGCACGCGGGCGAGCAGCGATAGCGAGCTCCGGCGACGAACGGCTAGCGGCGGCGACGAGCGGGCGAAGGAGGCGTCGGCAAGCTCAACCGGTCGGATTTTTCTCTCTCTCTCCTCCAATTTTTTGAATCCCCAAGTCCTAATGAGCTAGAGGTTGAAGATGATGGTGATGGGTGGCTTTTTGAGATTAAATCTCCACCCTCCACTTGTCAAGCTCTCCTCATTTGGCTCTAACCACCATGACCTCATCCTATGACATCATCTTCCACTATCTCCTCTCCAACAACATCTTTCAATAGGTGCAATATCATTTCCACCGGGGTCCAAATCTTTGTACATCTAATTTCTTAAATTTTTCCTTTCAATTCTCTTCTAATTGAATCCAATTAAAATCCATAAAAATTATCCCACACCCCTAATAAGATATGTGACATAACCGGCTTCCAACTTCTAAATTCAATCCCAAATTTTTACGGTTGAATTCAATCTGGTGCGATTGCAGCACGCCTAATCCACTGAGTAGCTTTTGAGGAAATTTTCTTGCATCCGACCCGAGGGTGATCAGTCCCCAAGTTTGACACGGTAAAATTCCTTAATTACTTCACTCAATAGACTAGTTCCCTCGTGAGTGGCCAACTCTGAGAGGCGAACTACATGCACAGATGAATTGCCCGACTCAATTGACTGAAAATAAAATTGAGAAAATCTGGATGTCACAGATAAGTTGACAGAGACCAAATTTATAATTGCGTGTTGGTTACATTCAAAGGAGATCATTATGCTAGTTACCTCTCCTTACGCTTTCAAGTATAAAAAAACTCAGTATAAAAAACTCGACGAATGAGATGGTTCGAATTTATAATTACATATAAACTCCTCTCTTCGATATTTCTAGTGATTTTGCATCAATTCAAGACAGATCAACTTAGTTGAAGAACTCAATAGCTCTACGAAATATCAGACAAACATTTATATTGAGAATTAACAAAATCATATAATACCCATCGAATTGGATGAAATATACACTGTTAGTTATGACGGAGTCATATTCGGATCCCAATCTTTCTCACTTGAAACAATCTTAGGATTTTGCTCACCATTTTATAAAGGAGTCTTATACAATTCTTTATAATTAATACATAGGCATAGGGCGGTTTGCATTCATTAATTATAGTACACTGAGCCGAATAATAAAAAATCCACATTATTTGATAAAATTGTATATTTTTGCTGAAGAATGGATTGATATTATTCAATCAGATCAGTCATTAAACATTATAAAGGATTCATTCATTATTTACAGAGCCATATAAAAAAACAAACCGATTCGAATCAAAGAGCATAAGGATCAATTTGACCAACATTAAAGTTTCCTGATGAATTTGACCATTGACTAGGAATTCGAGGACCAAATTTTGGTATTGTCTCTTCATTTTATTCAAATAATCTCCATTGGATTTTCCTCATTACTCTAGACGAACTGTGTACATTTAGATTGGTGGTAAGTTCTTAATCAATTCTAACTATTATTACTAAGTCAAGATAATTTATGCCTCACAAATTATTAGGTTGTGTTTTTCACAATACAATCAAAGTTGTTTTAATGGAGCGTATTGATTAAAATCTAATGGAGATTATGCACGGATGGAGGAAAATTTATTGTCTGCAAACGGGGCAAAGCTTTTAATTATGTGGATCCAACACGAATCTATTGCCTCACTGGATTTGACTTAGCATTGCTCTAGATGCTCCAAAATCATTTATCCTACCCATTTTTTTACGGCTGACAAAACAAAAAGTCAAGGAATCCCATTACGTCTATTTCTCAAAGGACAAAGACCATATTGTCAAGTCTGCTACCGATACTATTTTATTACAGTAATCCAAAGCTGAAATCTTCATCTCGTTGGGTAATAGTCCAACCAATTTGTATAGAATTGCGAATGGGTGAGCATATCATACTGTACGTGTCTGTACGACGCCGAGAGGTTGATGTCATACAGTTGAAAAACAAGAAGACAAGCACCTCCTCACTGGATTTAACTCAGCATTGTTGTAGATGCTCTAAAATCGATTATCCTACTCTCTTTTTTACACCTGACAAGCAATCCCATTATGCCTTCTTTCTCGAAGGACAAAGGCCATATTATCAAGGCTGCTACCGGTACTATTTTATTACAATAATCCAAAGCTGATGTCTTAACCCCACTGGGTAATAGTGTCACGCCCCGATCTTCAGGCACGCATACATTTCTTATCTTGGTCGAATTTAAATGCGATATCTCAGGACTATGTATTGCCAACCCTTTCATTTTTAATAGCACATGTGGAAGCAGTTATAAATCCCAGATAATAAAACAATGGGACAGAAAAGTAGAATTCCAAATTCTCACTTTAAAAGCATCCACACTTATATACATTGCCAAACATAATGCCAATATATACAAGTTGAATCGTTAAGCCATGATTAAACCACAAGTTTCTAAAAAAGAGTTTGCAAAATGGAATTGACTTCTAACAAAAGAGAATTGCCCTATGACTAGCTAGTCCAATAGGGTGGTCAATTCTTCAGGTTTCCCCTTTCACACTTTGGGTCTCTAGTCCTTCACTAGTGCCATTTAAGGACCTGAAAATGGTTATTCAATAACCAGTGAGATAATATCTCAGCAAGTTCTACCCTTAAGACCCGATTAGTAAACTAATACGCTATCCGGGTTGCCTATGCACGCACGGGTCAAAGGACTTACCTTGGCCTCAGATTCCACCTACATATTAGCACAGTTCAATAGGCACCCAAGCAATCACATCACAGATCGATATCTTGATCAATCGACTTAGTCAATTATATATCAGTCGGACCATTCTTAGTCATTTCAGTCAATACTGTCAATTCTTCCAAATAACCTCTCGGGTTACCAAGCCAGTATTTTATACGATTCATTCTGCAAAATGACATATAAGTCACCGAGTATATTCATCATAACGTCCATTCTACAAAATAACCTATCGGGTTACTGAGCCGTTATGGCATGTCGACGATCTACATAATGACCTATAGGGTCATCGAGCCGACATTGGATACCGTCTGTCTACAAAATGACCTATAGGGTCACCGAGCCGGTATTTCGCATGATGCTTCGAACGTATAATCAATTTGTCCCATTTTTTTTATTCTTTTTTGACAAAAGTACAAGCGCGTGGGCATACGGTCGGCCTTAGCCAAAATATTATGATTTTCTTTCCACAAATCCCACTCTTATCAGTAGTCCACCAGAATATTTTTGGTGTTGTCAACCGACACCCGGTTATTTTCCAATTAATTATCCAAGTTAATTAATTTAAGAAAATAATCGTATAATCACAATTAATTCATTTTAGCACAAAATAAAGCTTAATTAAATAAACGGTCTGCACCACGACAATCAGCATAAAATTCCGATCATCGGCTATTCCTGTCTAATTTTCGGAAAATAAATAAATAATTAATTAATTTTGAAAATTAATAAATAAATACTCAAAATCCAATTTAGGCCCGTAATGCCTAATTGAAGCCCGATAAGGGTTGGGAAAAATCCCGAGATGCATTCAATAAATATTAGGAGCTCTCTACTTGCTAATAACTATGTCTAACCACCTAACATGCATCATTAAGTCACTAATTTAGTTGTCCTAAACTAATCTGACCACCTAATTGCACTTAATTAAATCTAACCAAGCCTTAAGCATAATTAGCAAACTAAGAAAATATTAGTGAGTAAAACTCACTTGAATAAAAGCGGGAACCGAGACACGACGATAGCAACGCGATGGCGGCCGAAATCGGGCTTTCGACGACACCGGCGGGCTTGGACTGGGCCTAGAACGGGCCCAACAAATCTCAACCCAACTGAGATTTGTTCTTGCACTGGACTGGGCTCACTCTTGGGCTTGGGCTTGGCTGCGATTAGGCTTTCTTCGCGGGCCGTACTTGGGCCGAAGATGGGCTGACTTGGCTGGGCATGAAGACTGAAATTTGAGCTTCAGTGTGCTGGGCTTCTTCGAGAAGACTTGCTGAACTCACGAACGAGCTGGGTTGGACTCGAGATGGGCTGCTCGAGCGTGAACTGAAGACACGCGATGGATGGACGAAGACGCTGGAATCCGTGGCCGCTGGAGCTTCGATGGATGCTTCTGGTCAACAAACCGGGGGAGAGTTCCTTTGTTGACCGGAGATGAGGAGAAACGGACCAGTGGCAGCACAGGGAAATCCTTGGGTCTTCAGTGGCCGCTTGAACCATGCACGTGGATGGACTGAAGCTCGAGTGGGCTTCGCTGGCTTGCGGGGTCAACCGAACGACACCGATTGAAGACTTCTGTGGAAGATTGACCGAGCTTGGAGCAATTCGGACGTGGCAGCAATTGAAGAACTCGGCAGAGGCGTGACTTCTTCGTCTGCTGGCGGTTCAATTTGTTGGCTTCTCGGTGTATCGCAAAAACAAGAGAGAGAGTGGATGGGGCTGCTTCGTGCGAAAGAGGAGTGAAAGCAGAGGCAGAACTGATGAGTGAATGGGGGAAGCCGAGCGTGAGTAGCCAGCTAAGAGGAGGGTGAAAGTCAATAATCCTTAGACATTACATTGAATGTTTGGTCCCACCAATCTTCAATCTCATCCTCTATGTTTCCCAATTTCTTTCTTGATTAATCTTCACCCAATAATTAAGATTTTGAAGCCCAAAATTGCTGCCCTTTTTCCAAATCCGAATTTCACATTTCGGTCCTAAATCTTATCATTCAATTCCTCAAATTGAGGTCCATATTCGATGGAGAAAAAAATCCCGAACCATTTTCTATAAGTCCTCAATATCCAAAGGCTCGGCTTGGAAGTTAAAACTCGCTTAAACTTGGCCTATACGAATTTCTACTAATTTTCCGTGACGTCCGCATCGATTTTCCGAAAAAATCTCGGAATCCCTGAAAATCTTCTGAGACTGAGTCGACACTCCTAGAATTTATTGTGACATGATAGGAACTTCAATTTCTGAAATCGGACTTGAATTCATAGTTAATTTCGTTTTTAGCATGACCTAAGCTACCAGGTAACTTTCATAAATTTTTAAGTGCAATTGACTTGTGATCGATTTTCTTCGAGCCACTATGAATCCACTTGACTCATTGGTGGCTCTCGATTGTCATGAAATATCTAGATGATCCAAATACGGACACAGAATACCAAAATAATAAGAAAATCAGTCTAGTACCGGCCGATGAGAATTTTCCAATTTAGTAGTGTTACCCACGATTAGCCACACATCTTTGTCGAACTAGTCTATCTCTAATTTCAAATCGATTTTTAACTGTGCCATAATGGTCTCTAAAGATGAACACAATCAAGAAACCGATTCTTGATCGAGTTCTCAAGTTTATTGCCTTAAAATTCCTTAATAATTTTCCCATATAGTCTAGTTATCTTAAGAATGATCAGTTCTGAGAATAGCCCTATAGACGCGTCAATGAAATGCCCAATTCATTTAGTAGAAGATAGGGTTGAAAAATCCGGATGTCACAGATAGTCCAATCAATTCGTATATAAATGCTAATGAGTAAGCACATCATATTACACATGTTTGAATGACGCCGAGAGGTTGCCGTCATACAGCTGACAAAACGAGAAGACAAGCACTGCCGTTCCTTCTCTTTCTTGGAGGACGAAAACCACATTATTGAGTCAGTTAAATGCTTTCACATGCTCGAACTGCTTAATCTCATTTCTTCCCAAACAAATGAGAATATTTAGCGCTACACTTTGAGCATATAGAGATTCTCAAGGTTATATGGGTGGCGGCGGCGGCAGCCCTCTCCATCTCCCTGGGGTTTTCGATACACGATGCACATGCCCAGTGACAAATGTGACATTTTGTGTTGTTTAACACAAAGTAAATGTGAGAAAAAATACTATTAAATACTAAACATTTGAAATCCTTCCTTAGAAAAGTTTATCTTAGCATTTTAAATGAGAATGTCCATCTTAAAAAGGAAATTCCGAGTCCACGCATACCCTATTGATACCATGATTCCAATTACAACATGAGCTATAGCATAAATGATTCGGTGACAAAGCTTTGGAAAGACCTGAAGTGAATATATTATGAAATCTCGAACGTTCCAATTGTTCCGCGGATCTTGAATGAAGTTAAATGCCATGGTTTTATTGGACCAAGATAATGAAAATGTCCTTTCACTCAATTAATGACAACATTCCACCAAAATTTTTGCTTTAGCCAAAGATATGGAATTGTTTGCTTCGCCCAAAGAGTGTGCTTTCCTTTCCCGTGGATGATACAAAGCCAAAGCCCAATTGGAGGTTATGTCGATGGGACGCTCCATGAAGGCATGTCTGCGTCCGACCAAGGCAATTTGGGCCAAGAACTGACCATCCCAATGCTTCAATCCTTAAGCCTGACTCCGTTTTTTCTTTTGCCCTTCAAGGTCCCCACACAATGTTCTGAACTTGCACGAAATCACGTTGTTCGTGACTCTCGTTTTCTATCGTAAAACATTTTCGCAGAAAGTTGAGAGTCACGTTGGTGTCCCACACTTGATGTACAGCTCTTGCATCTTCATTTAAAATTGACTGATCGGATGTCTTGGAGGTGAGTTCCTTCGCATTCGTCAATCATTCTATGACAGTAGTGAAACAAACTTTAGAATAATTAAATTAATAGCTTATTCAAATTGTACTTAAAAGGTTTTACTGTTTTCTTTGCAAAATTTGAAATCAAGCCGGTGTTTTAAGCTTTGCAAAATGATGGAAACCTAGGAAAATTTGTTCCAATTTAAACTTATTGCACTTTTGCTAATTCATTCTTAAACCTTTTAATTTTACTACTTGAGTTTTAAACATTTTCACATTTTGTCAATTGAGTCCATCCAATCAATTTTAATCAGAAATCACTGACATGGATGATGGTCATCTTACGTGGCATGATCGGTGTTAATGTGAATAATTTTAATAGTTTTTTTTTTTAAAAAAATTGAATTTTTTCTTTTCTTTTTCTTTTCTTTATTTCTATTGCTTTTTTTTTCCTTCCAAGCCCGACAAGGATCGCGGCCAACCCTTGCCGACCACTGGGCGAGGGCTAGTCAACCCTCACTAGCCATTAGGTGAGGGCCACGAAGCCCATGATTGCTGCCAGGGAGGGTTTTGTGACCCTCACGCATGATTGACGAGGGATTTGTAGCTTTCGTGAGGTGTGGGTGAGGACCATAACCCTCGTCGTTGCAGCCCTCGTGAGACTTGGTAGAAAAAAAAAGAAAATAAGAAATTCATTTTTCTTTTTAAAATTGTCCACATCAACGCCGATGGTTTTATGTGGTACTATTAGCATCAACATCAATGATTTCCAATTAAAATTGATTGGGTGGACTCAATTGGGAAAACAAAAAAAGATTTAGATATCAATTGTCATTTTGCAAGTTTTATGATTGAATTGACAAAAAATACAATAGGTTTGAGAATTTTTGAATAATTCTCCATAGAAACTTTTATAAGACATTCTAGTATGTTTTCGAGTTATTTTAAGGTTTAATATCACAAGAAACCAAAAACTGCTATACTTGTACCATATTTACCCAAAACTAATTTTTGTATTGTAAAAACTCCAAGACTGGTACATATGTGTCATCCCAAACTGATATAGTCATGTCACTTATGATCCAAATTAATTTTGTGACGTGAAAAATCCTATACCCGTACATCCGTGTTACATTTAACCCAAAAAATAAAAAAATCTCGGATTTACCACAATTTGAGAACGTGGCAAGTTGTACCAATATGGGGATTTTTATGACACAAAAACTAGTTTGGGGTACATGCGGCACAAATATACTAGTTTGATGGTTTTTGTGACATAAATAATAATTTGGGGTAACTATGGCATGAAGGTACCAGTTAAGATTTTTTGTGATATTTACCTTTATTTTAAATATTTAATATGAAAAATTCTTAAATTGCAAGAGCTATAAGAAAATAAACATGCAAAAATATTAATTAATGTCATTTTACTTCCTCAAACCATCATTTGAGATCATTGTAGATTAATAAATTAAACGATGAAGTAAATTCTCCATATCAGTAAAAAGCCAAGATTTCCTTGTTCTTCTTGTCATTTTTTGAATTTCTACGGAAATAATTCTGAAATCGCCATTAGCAGCTTAGGTTACGTGGATGAGCATTCTGCACATGGTAACTAAACCGGAAAAATAAAATTTCTATCCATAGCGAGTACTCCATAGTGAATAACGACATGTATGAAACTTAATTGTAAAATTTTCTCCGTTTGAGATTGATTTTATGAGATCCATATCAGCATATTTCATTAACATGTGACGTTGAACATTTACTTCAAGTAACTAATCGAACCAATTGTTTCGCAAAACCCACCTTAGACCCCCCCCCACCTTTTCCTCTCTCTCTCCCAGCAAATCTTGGGTGATTTAACGGGATTACAACAAAATTTGTATATATACATATTGATGGTTCCTTGCTTATTTATCGGAAGACAGTGTGTATTCAAAATCCCAAGAAGGTAAAAGAAGTTGTGAGCTAACCATTTTTTTAATGATAATGACAATTAGGGTTATGCAACAGGTCCAATTCTATCCGAAAACCAAGTCAAACCAGCCATGGAACAGACCAAATTGATAATTATGAATGCTAGTTACCTTACCCCTTCGAGTATCAAAAATTTACAAATTAGATCGTTCAGATTAATAATTGCGTATAAACTACTCTCATTGATATATCTAGTGATTTTGCATCAATCTAAAATAGATTAACCTAGTCGAAGAACTCAATACTTCTACAAAATATCGGACAAATGTTTGGATTGAGAATTAACAAAATCATATTATACTCAACGACATTTGGTTGAGATACGATGGAGTTATGTTCGGATCCAGCACTTCTCACTTGGAACAATCTTAGGATTGAGCCAACCATTTTGTGAAGGACTCATACAATTCTTTATAATTAATACACATTCATAGGGCGGTTTGCATGCTTAATAATAGTATATCGAGCTGAAAAATCAGAAAATCAACATTATTTGACAAAACCATATATATTTGCCTAAGGATGGATCAATATTTTTTAATCAGATTAGTCATTCCTTGTTTACAGAACCATATAAAACAACAATTTGATTTGAATCAAAAAAGCACAAGGATCAATTTGACCAAAATTTAAGTTTACGAACCAAGTTGAACATTGACTAAGACTATATGGACTAAATTTTGGTATTGTCTCTTCTTTTTATTAACATAATCTCCATTAGACTTTTCTCTCTGGACAGACTGTGTATATTTAGATTGGTGGTAAGTTCTTAACCATACCGATTACCCACTATTATTAATACGTGACAGTGAATTATGCCTCTCAAATTATTACGTCAATTAAAGTTGTTATAATGGAAGCTGGCTCTCCTACTGCCGGTGTTTTTTTTTTTTATTAACTTTTAGACGTTTTATTTTAGTTTGTCCTTTTCTTTTAGAAAAACTCTTGAATTTTTTAATCTAATTAAGATTTGGTGTAAAAATTAGGATTCGGATCAAAACGACATTGTTTTAGTGCTTTAGTTAACCTTAACACCATGTAGGAGAGAGAAAATAATAAGAAAGCATGCTACTATTTTTTGTTAGTCAAATTGAATGGATTTAACGAAAAAAATCACATTATTGAGTCAATTACACTCTTTCGCATGCTTGGACTGCTCAATCTCTTTTCTTCCAAAACAAATGGGGATATTTACCCCTGCACTCTGAATATATAGAGGTTTTCAAGGTTGTCTAGGCCGTGGCAGCGGCCCATCTCCATCTCCTTGGTGTTTGATATTCACAATGAACATTTCCAATGGTAAATGTGACATTTTGAGTCGTCTAACATGAAGTGAATGTGAGAAAGAGTAATATTAAATACTAAACATCTGAAATCCTTTCTTAGAAAAGTTTATGTTAACATTTAAAGAACTCATCACGAGAAGGTCCGCCTTAAAAAGGGATATTCTGAGTCCACGTATACCCTACTAATACCATGGTTTCACTTAAGATGTGAGCCAAGGCATAAATTTTTTTGGAGCCAAAGCTTCAAAAAGACCCAAAGTGAGTATATGATGAAGTCTCAAATGTTCAATTTGTTCCATGGATCTAGAACGAAGCTAAATGCCATGGTTTTATTCGACCAAGATAATGACAACGTCCTTTCACTCAATTATGATCATAATTCAACCAATGATAACATTCCACCAACATGTTTGCTTTAGCCGAAAAAAATTGGAAATATTTGATTTAGCCAAAGAGTTTACTTTCCCTTTCCCGTGGAAATCATAGTGGAGAATTTTTTCTTGTTGTATAGGAAATTGGCATAGAGTGTCACGCCCCAACCTTCGGATGCGCAGCAACCCATCTTCCCTTTAGTAATCTAATTGTGACATCTCAGGAGGCATTGCCGATCCTTTCATTTGATCTTTCAATTATACACAAGCGAAAGTAGAATTAACTCCACCCAATTATATACATCAATAGAAATAGCATGGAAACACATCAACAAACACTTATATATATACACACACACGTTAGCTCAGGACATAAGAAGTTTCATTTACACATCCGCGATGAAGATCCTTTCCGATTCGTTAAAAGGGTTTGGGGGTTAGCCTAGCTCCTCTTTCTTATGAGGCCGACCTCAAAAAGTGATATCCCCTGCACGTCTAGTAAGCATCCACGTCATAGTACCATGGCTCGAGCTCGGGCTCGGGCTTTGGGTTGGACTCCAGATCAAAGTCCGTCTTCGGGTCAGTGATGATGCCGTCAAGGATGTCCACAACCATGGGGTCCAGATGGCACCCTCGGGTCTCCTGCTTGGTGGCCTGTCAAAACCTCAGGGAGGGTTGAAGAACTCTCCTCCGAACCAGACGTACCATGCTACGAATTAGTGGGGCACCAAATTTGTCACCTAGTGCTGGTCACGTACTTCTCGTATGCCACATCAGTCCCCTCAATTGGGTGGGGGACCATCTAGGTGTCTTGATCGACAGGCACCCTGAAGTGCACGTGACAGAAAGGGCTAGTCATGATTATGGCCTGAAAAATTTAAACAATAACGAGTGAGATAAACTCAGTAAGTAAACTCCTTAAACCTCGTGTAGGAGAGTACTTTGCCTTGGACACGCCCTATACATGGAGCTTAATTGTCGATAGCAGATCAATAGTAAAACCTTTGCTTTGCATTATCTATAACATGGAGGGATGTAACCTCAATCTAAATCCCTCAAGTCCTATTCAAGGCATACAAATCCACACGAGTCACAATTAGTGCAAATAATAGCCAGAATATTCACACGTGATGTGAGCATTCACAACGTCATCAATGCCTTTCAGACTCAAACATCAGCCAATAGGACATCCTTATACCTTTCAATTCATAAACAAGGATCTTGCACATACATGCTGCTATTCAATTACAAGATACAAACAACCTTTCTTCGATGGCATGAAAATAAGAAAAGAAGTCTTGTGACATCCCGATTTTCCAATTCTGGTTTCAATTAAATAAGTCGGGCATTTCATCTTCGCGTCTATAGCTTTCTTCTCTGAGCTGATCACTCACGAGATAACTAGTCTATCAGGTAAAGCCATTAATGAATCTAAACGCAATAGACTTGAGAATTCGACCAGGAAACGACTGCTCGACCATACTAATCTGCAAGGGTCATTACGGCACAGACCGATTAGAGACCGGAGATAGGTCGATTCAACAGAACCATGTAATTCAGTATGGGTGATTCCACCTAATTGCACAATTCTTGTTGATCGGCACTAGACCGATTTCTCTATTGTTTTGGTATCCTGTGTCCGTATTTGAAACCTCGAGATTTCTACGACAATCAAGAGTCGCCAATGTGTCGAAGATGCACTTTGTGGCTTGAAAATAATCAACCACAGGTCAATTGCACAGAAAATTCCTAAAAGCTACCCGGTAGATTAGGACGTGCTAAAGTCGCGCCAGATTGAATTTAACCGTGAAATTGAACTCAATTACAGAAATTGGAAGTTCTGTCAAGTCACAATTCATTTGAGGAATGTTGACTCATCTCCAGAAGATTTTTCTACAAACCGAGATTTTTGGCGGAAAAGCAAAGTAATGCCGTTTTTGTTCGAGATTGTCAAATGGCCGTTTTTAATCGAATCTTTGGGATGCAAGTTGGATCACTTGATGGGAAAAGTCATAAGAAGGTTGAGGACACATGGGTTGATTTAATTGACCTTCAATTGGATGGAATTGAGTGAGAATTGATTGAATTTGATGCACAAATGTCTAAAATTCGTATGCCATGGGGCTAGGGACATTTTGCACCTATTAACAAGCTTGTGGAGGAAGCTTGAGGAGAGAGAGTGGCTGATGGCATGTGATGTCATGGTGGGGGCAAGTGGAAGGAGAGATTGACAAGTGTTGCAAGCTAGAGAGCCACCAAGGGAGCCCCCCCTCTTCAGCAGCTTCTTCTTCTCCATTTCTTGGCTTTCTCCATTGTTGTTGAAGGAGAGAAGCTCAGCAAAAACCAGAGGAACCGAGCAGCACCAGCCCCTCCATCGTCGCACGCCCGGAAGGCCATCGTCGGCCGTTTTCTTCCCCTGTTTTCTCCTCGTTCCAGTTTCTGCTCCAGCTGACCTTTCGCCAAAGATCCGAGTAAAAAGTTAACTTTCTGGTTGAATCAGCAAACGAGCCACCCATCGCCGCGAAGAAGACATCCAGACCGTTCCGGAGCACCTCGCCGCTCGCCGGAACGATTCTCAGGTCGTCCCGAAATCCTGAGAGAAGCTGCCGCTCGCCGGACCGTCTGGACTCGCCCGGTTCCGCCTGTTTCGCGTTTTCTTGCTGTTTCGCCCCTTTCCGACCCTTCCTTTGCCCATCCCAACCTCCTATAAGATCCCCAAGACCCCCGGGAGCCGCCGGTTGCCAACCACCCGCTTGCCGGAGCTCCGATCGGCCCGTTTTCGCCGTTGAATTTGCTGGTTTCTTCTCTGCAGTTCAGCCCAGATCAGAAGCAGAAAACCAGAAAGCCGTGAGGTCTTCAAGGCCCGTTTTAAGTTTCTTCCCAGCCTCCGTTGGTGTCGCCGCTTTGGGGTTTATCGACCGCCTCGGTGTCGTGGTCGCCGTGAACTCAGGCGCGCAAAACCGGTGAGTTTATCCTCTAATTATTGCTTAGTGAGTTAATGACGCTTAAGGGGTGTTTAGATTAGTCTAATTAGGTTTATGTGATTAAATTAGCTTATTTTAATGTAAATTAGATTAGTTGTATGATTAGTTTAATGGGTGTTTAATTAGGGCTAATTGAATGATTAAATTAGTGTAATCTTGTTTAAGCCCTAATTAATTATTTTCAATTAATTAATTATTTCGAATTTATAAATATTATTTTATTAAATTATATTATTATAATATAATATTTAATTATTAAATTTTCGGAATTAAATTTAATTATTTAATCATTTCGAAAATTATGCTGGGATGGTCGGTCGTTAGAATTTAGCGCTGATCGCAGCAATGCGGTCGGTTTGTGTTAATTGTATGTTTAAATTGAGAAATTGAGTGATTGATGATTATGATTAATAATTCCAAAAGTGTGGAATTGAATGATATTGATGAAGTTGTGGTATTTAACTTGAAAATACCCAGTGTTGGCTTTTAGCACCATAATTGGTTTGTATGACTAGTTTGAATCGTTGAGTGTTATTGGATTGTATATCCAGTTCTATGGTTTATTATTGAATGATCAGCCTTGGCGAGCATTGGTTTATATATATGTATCCGCTTAGGCGAGCAATTATGATATACATACATACATACATATATATATATATATATATATATATATATATATATATATGGTAGCTTCTGGTGAGCTATAGTATACTATATTGAATATTGCGGCAGCTTTTGGTGAGCTATAGTATACTATATGAATATTGCGGTAGCTTCTGGTGAGCTATAGTATACTATATGAATATTGCGGCAGCTTCTGGCGAGCTATTATATTATCTATCAGCTACAGCTATGGAAAGCATATGTCGTATTAATGACTGGTTTGATAGTTGGTATGGAAAGATAGATAATGTGATGGAATTGAATCATGGCGAATGATTGGATTAATTGAATTGATAGACCGATACAAGTGTCGGTAGTTTCAGCTTGTACGAGCATTGTTTGAATATGAATTGTACTGACGTGCAGGAAAGGGACTGAAGCGAGGTAAGCCCTCTATCCTATTTGTGTGGCTAAAGCGCCCTAAGGCGTATTTTCTTCCTAATTGAGTTTTAGAGGGTAGGACTCGCTGAGACGTAGTTTCATCCCGGTTGTGGGATAATATTTCAAGTCTCTAGATGACGGTCGTGGAGGACTGGAAGTCCTGGAGTTCGGAAGGTGGAGACCGAAGAATCGGCGAATGTGTCTGACAAGTTGGTCATAGGACAGTTCCATTTTTGTTGAGCCGGTCTATTTTGTAGGCAATCCATTGTTGTATATAAACCTATGTGTTTATAAGAAAGTTTGTTTGGTTGTGATTGATTGCCTGCTTTTCTATCCCAAGTTTAATGTTGTCAGGGGATTTGTTTCGCTTCCACATGCATAATAAAATTGAATGGGTCGGTGACGTGTCCTGGGAAGTCGCATTTCTATCGACCACAGTGGGATGTGCACGTGCTCGAGGTTCGGGGCGTGACAAGCCTGGCTTTAAACTTCATAGTTTTTTTTTTTTTTTCTTTTGGGTGTTGAGTGAGAGGGAAGGAGAACAAGCGCAGAGAAAAAGAAGGGGAGAAGCGGGGTCTTTGATGATAAATTAGTGAACTTAGATGGAATTAAGATTTGGTGGTTTGAAAGCCATTTGATCAATTCCGATATCATGAAAATGAGAGCATTATTTTAGGCAATGCCCTTTCATGCCGTCGTTTTCTCAATTGAGCGTTCTCAATTTACAATTTGTAGTAAATCTGATAGAGAAAAGGCTGGAGTGTGCGCTTTATGTGCCATGACCAAGTTTTTTCTTGTCAACTTGTAGTAATTTTGTAAACCTTAGTGCTTGTGGCGTGAGACCTGGAGGAAAGGTGAGTAGGATGATGCTAGATTAGTTAATCTGAAATGTTCCTGACAAGCATGTTCTCCTTCCCATGCTACATGCAGGCTATACTGATGATTAGTCCAGAACCACAATCTTGTGCTCCCTGAAGTTGTGTGGTGTTCTTATATGTTATAATGGGCTGGAGTTTTATGCAGGTATTCTAGCCTGCCAGGCTGAATATATGAACATAACAATGGGACAGACGGAAGAGTACGTCAGCGGCAGCTGAAAAACAAGTATGGCATTGCTTTTATTTGAGGAAATAACGGTAATGATGTATCCAACATTTCTGATGTCTTAGTCTTATCTTTGCTGACTTCGACTGTTTTTAACTAGCATGACTTACTGCAGTTCTGTACATCAGCACTTCAAAGCGGACTCAGGCCGTTGGGGCTTAGTGTTGATGTAACGTTGCATGTTCGAGTATGTAGATATAATGTTTAATGGTTACATTCTTGGTTGCAGGTTAACCCCGCTCTAGAATTGTGGAAAAGTGAACATATTCCAAATTTTAGAGCTGATTTGTGATTCTGACCGATGATAATCCTACATCTCATGAATTCCATTTGTGAATTGCTTGACGAGGGCTTTGAAATGCCCTAGTTCTTCCTAATTTAGCAAGAAGTCGTATGTATCTGGCTTTCTATCTGTGTATTGCCAATTGGCTTAATGCTGTCCCAATTATGAAGAAGGTGAATTGCATTCAAGCATCAATTTTCAATGCCATGTATTCAGACAAACCGCATTTGTAACAGACTAGAATCCACCATTCCTGAACCACTTTGTTCTCATACGGTGACTTCATAAAAATTCATTTAATTTTGGGGTTCATCCTTGACTATTAGGGGCAGACTTTAGTGTTCCCCAACTAGGTGACCAATTCATTCTTGTTTCTCCGTTAGAATTTTATTATGCACGATCAGAGGAGCGGAATGATAATAAAATTTGCTAAAAGAAAATGTAACACACATGGGCCGCTCGTGCCTCGCTTGACCTGAGCCCAGGTTGCATCACACGGGTCACAACTTCGACATCTATCGGGGGTTCAGCTGGAATGTCAAGTTACGTATACAGGATGCAGCATTTGAGGCGGAGAAAATTACCAACATCCCAAAAATAGTATCCTTCATATTATGATCTTCCACTTAACAGATCCATAATTTTACTCATATACATCAGACTGCAAGAGTGAAGGCACAACTGCGACCATCGCTGCTGATTGCCACGGTTCCACACTCAGCAGCTAAGTCGTGCAACAGCATCACCTACACATACAAATACATCATGCGCAGGATGAGTACTCACCGGTCTCAAGAAATCAACACGGTCAACTTCAAGGAACTGCGGTGCCTCGCCAGCAAAGGCATATGAGGTTGAAAAGGCCAACTCAAAAGCCTTTCGCATAAAAAATCCTCCTAATATTCTCCCATGGATATTCCTTTGCTGTGGTTGGCATATTAACGAGTTCTCAAAACTAGTATCTCTTATCAGAATGCCATCTCTGTCTGCCAAAGCTGGCATATCACAGAAGACACGACCTTTGGCAAGTAAAGCCTGGAGCCTGGACGAGTCCTCTACCTAAGTATCTCTGTTACGTTCTTCTCTCGCTTCTTTTTCCTCATTATAATCCTATTTTCTGCCTCTTGCCAGAGTAATTTTTCTCTCTGTGTCTCCGGTGAGATAGGGTTAACTGGTGCTGATTCCCAGTTCTAGAATCACGAGAGCCACAAATGTGAAATTGGCAGCAAGTGCAACTGAATCTGAGGAATCCTGGGTTTCTGCATGAAATTACCAGTTTAAAGTAAACAGCAGAATGGATCAATCATAAGGTTATATCATGGAAAGAATAACTTTATGAAGATCTGATATCTGAATATTGTGATTGACTAACATGTCAAAACCTTGACAAACCAACACTTCTTGGCAAGAGGATGTTGATTAGCAAGCTTCTCCATAGTATGGACGGGTTTACTATTTTATTTATTTATTTTTGGTAATAACGGAATGGTGGATTGGTAGCAAATTAGCAAATTTCTCCACAATTTTTACAAGGAGAAACGAAATCATGCAAGAGCAAGTTGGTTTGTGTAGAATAAACATATACTTAAGGCACGGCCATCAATGTGACACCATCCTTTGGTACCAGGAGCAACGCGACTCCTGCAACTGCTTAGTGGCAGCAGATGAAAATGTATGTTCTCGTCCAATAAGCCAACAAAGCAATGTCATCAACTCTAGGAAAGAAAGTAGCATACTATCGTCATTTGGAAGCTCTGTTTCATGTAACACCTTCTGTGGACTTACTTCCAGTTGGATCTCCATTGATGAGCGCCCGACCCATTTAACAGCTCCCGCTATTTGCAAGTCCATGTCAATACGGATTGGCCTTTTGAGAACCATCCTGTCTACAGAAGCAGTTACTAGTAATAGAGGCCTTGTGGTGCCATAGTCGCTGGAGCAATGCTGGTCCAAAAGAAAAAGGCTTAATACAACAGGCGGATGTCCTGTTACACACAATTTTAATGATGAATTCCACACTATATGAACAAGTGATCACTTGAGAACTTAAGCATTGAGCGTCTGATTGCAGAACCTGATAAGCACAAAAATTGATGAGAATTTAGACATGCTCCTATACAAATGATAGAAACAAGGTACTGCTCACGGCAAATAAGTAGCATGTTGTTCAATCTTTCTGTCGAAGAAATGAACTCCTCTCTAATACCAAATGACCGATTCTAGATTATTCAAACAAGGACTTGACATTCAAACTACTAATAGCAAGATACTTGAACTGATTAACCGCCAACTAAGCGCGCCATCAGTCAGTTTTACATCAGGGATTCATCAAAGCACCACTTAACTGTATCATTCTATTAGTGTCGACGACATCACATGCAACTCATCTTCCGCAGGAAAAGCCCATTAGAATATGCATCGAGAAAAATTTAGCATGAAAAGCATCGCAGAGTACAAAAGGCACCACATTCAGAAAGAGGAAATCAAGGTATCGCCATCCGATAGTCGTTCAAAGTTCGTTGATTCACCTTATAGCAAATGGTCCCGGCGAGAGCATCGAGATCTTCCACCAGCTTCCCCATCCTGATCTTGTTCCAAGGATTCCTGTACTGCTCCCTGAGCACATAATCGCTCGAGAACTTGTAGAAAATGCTCGTCCTGCTCCTGGCCGGGCTGCGCGGGACCAATTCGCTCGCCGGCGGCGGCGCCGCCTTCCCGCTCGCGCCGGTATCGCCGACCTCCTCGAATATCTTGGATCTCGCTTCCCACAGGGCGTTGGTGACGGGCGAGAAGTACATGCCGGGCCACAGGCTGATCGGCTTCCGGATCGACGATCCGGCGTCAATGGGCGGGGAGCTCTCGTATGGCGGCTGGGGGGCGGCTGCGGCGGATGAGGGCGCCGGAGCGGGGGCGCCGCCGTCCGACGCGGCGGAGAACCGGGCAGCGCGGGGCCATGATGGATGGAAAGGAGGGAGCTTGGAGAGGAGACGGTTGGAGAGCGTTCGGTGGAGAGGCGCCATCGGAGTTATGGGGGATGGAAGATTGGATTGGAGGGACGTGTTGGACTACATGAATTATAGTAAAAACTATTGTTTTTTTTTTTTGGTCGGTGTAAAAACTATTGTTTAACGAAAATATTATATGATAAATTATTATGAATTATAGTGAAAGAGAAGATATTCAAAAATTTTATTTTATTTTCTTTTAAACAAAACGTGGTGCTTGCGCCAAGGACAAGACATTAAATTAATAAAGCTATGTAGAGAGATGCAATGCATGTCCTAATAATAATAATAATAATTTTTCTATTAGTAATCTTCATGGGGTCTTGAAAATGGTTGAGAAAAAAAAAATTAAGGAGGAATTTTCTTTTTAAAAGAAGAAGAAAATAACAATCGATTTGTCATGAAAGATCGCCTCTAAATATAATCCTTTCATTTTTCTTTTTATGGTAGGCCTATTGGAATAGATTCAATGGTTCACAAGTAAGCAAAATCTTAGTTCCATGTAAGTACACTGATTTGTCATGAAAGACCACAACAAAACATCCATCATGGTTGAATAGCAGCATCCTTGTTCTTACGAATTTTATAAACAAATTTGAAAAAATAATAAATATCTTAGTTCAATCTATGCAGATGAAACGCCATTACTGGCTCAAAAATTACTTGACGAGTCCCTCCTTCACCTCCCGCTTGTAACCTCCTGAAACACTATAACCACACTCTTCTTGTCCCTTCTTCAAAGACTTGATGCACTTCAATTTTCCTTTTCAAAGTCGTGATAGTTGGAACTTTCCAAAATCGAAATTTGAGCCCCACATGCTTGCCTCCCATGTCTTAAATTGACAGGTGAAAAAAATCATAATCCATAAGGTATTTGTCCATAAATAATTATTCACATTACTTATGAAAATGAATGAACATAACACATTTTCATTACTAATGGAGTATCTACATAAGTATTGTTAAGTGAGAATACTTGATGTTGATTAATTTTTGTAAGCAATAATATATAATTTTTTTTTAATTATTCATCTTTCTCAAAACAAGCAATCACTTCAATCCATTTTCCTTTACTTGCAAATTACAGAACTCCCCGTTTCCTTCCAATTCTACCCCTTAAATGCCCATGATTTCGCAATTTCGCCACTCAGTGCCTATGCTGCATAGCTCGAGCTAGGGCTTGTTGTTGTTCTTCTACTTGATTTCTCTGAAGCGCGCGCTCGGCTTTCGACCCAGCATCGACCGAGGAGCTTCCAGTGAAGTGAGTTCAGCTTTAATCTCTTGCATTTTCAGTGCATCTTTCGTTCTAAGTTTCTTCAAGCTGCTGTGAAACGAGGGACGAGATGAGCGCACAAGAGGGTTGTCTGCATTTTGATGTTTGGGAGGGTTATAGGCGGAGAGAACATGGGATTTACCATAAATTTTGCTTGTTCGTGAGCCCTTTTTGGCCTAAATTAATGGGCAATTTTGTTTCTTTAACATTGATTCGATTGCGATCAGGGGTGTTCCTGTTTCGGGGTAGAGGAAGCACCGGTGGAGGATTGGTAGGATGAGCGGAGGAGGAGAGAAAGGGTCAGCCACCACAAAGACTCCGGCGGATTTCCTGAAATCGATCCGCGAGAGTTATTTAGCTGAAAAACAAGTATGGCGATGCTTTTATTCGAGGAAATAACGGTAACGATTTATACTAGATTTCTGACCTTTTAGTTTTGTTGACTTGGACCTTTCCTAACTGGTATGATTTATTGCAGTTCTGTATATCAGCACTTCAAAGCGGACTCTAGCAGATGGGGCTTCGCGTTGATTGTCCCATGTCATGTAGCAATTCAGAGTTAATGTAGCCATAACTTTTGGTGGGAACATTCATGGTTGCTCTAGAATTGTGGAAAAGTGAACATATTCCAGAATTTAGAGCTGATTTGTGATTCCTAATTATAATTCTGCATCTCATTAAATAGGTTTGTGAATTGCTTGAAAAGGACTTATTATGCCCTGGCTCTTCCTTAAGTAGCATGTCATCATATGTATGTGGCTGCTTGTGTATTGCCAAATAGCTTTACGTTGTCCTGTTTATGAAGAAAGAGAATTGCATTTGAGCATCCACCTATAATGCCGTCTGTCTATGTCTATGTAATTGTTTCTATTGCAAAAGCTCATCGAGATAATTGATATCATGTTTGTTGGCATAGATTATTGCCAAATGAGTTTGAGGATTGCTAAATGGGTGCGAATGGTCCCTCTTGCAAGACAATGTCTACTCTTGACACAGGTTCTCCCAAACTCTACCGATCGTAACTTGATTTTCTCATTTTAATTATGACATTTGTTTTGACTTTAGGAGCCATCACTAATATATGATGAGGCGATTAAAGATTGAGTAAAATGAGGGAGTTTGTTTTATTTTTGCGAATAAAAAACTCAGGACACCGAGATTTGATTACACTAAATATTACCTAACGAACAATTTGGTAGCTTTGCTCATTTAGGGATTTTGTTTTATGCATTCTTTCACACAATTTTTTTTTTCTAATTTATCCAAGACATGTATATCTAAATGATCATGCAAAGGTATTCAGACAACAAGATTTAAGCAAGACAATATCCAAGCAAGATATAATAATATCAAAGCAAGTGCACGACAACTGAGCATCCCCTGCCCAGCATTTCTGAAGTCTGGACAGCGTGCGGTGGATGCCACTCCATGTGCTAAACAACACCGAAATGACTACTAAAATGCCTCGATGCATCTCCACAAAGCCAATCCGAGACACCTCGAAGATGCGATGCCCAAACAAAGGCACACCGAACGTCTCTTATTAAGCATGCATGAAGTCTGGTCGCAGGCGTGTCGCGTGTTATAAAGAATAAAAAATGGCTTAAAGTTATTCAAAAACCACATGGTCACATTCTCGAGCCATGGGGACCCCTGAGGGTTGGCCCAGTACTTGTCGAATGAACCAAACAAGGAGAAAAATATTGGGTATCTCAGTAATTGACATATCGGAGTTATACAAATCCACTGAACGCTCGACACATGTCATCTGCTGGTCCACATTGCGGAAAATTTCAGACTCTCTCTCCCCTCTCTCGTTACTTCTCCGTTCCTTTTCTCTCAAGTCTCTTCCTTTATTTCCGAGCACATAGATTCAACAGAGAAATTTTCAGACATTTCTCTGTTGAATCTCTCTATTACTTTCTCTCCTTTTTTGTTTAGTAGTTGCCTTTCTTTTTTTTTCTTTTCCTCTTGTGTCTGCCCGGGCTTGAGATAGCTGCTTGGCCCATGGAGCTCGTCCTCGGACTCGGAGCTTCCATCGTCTTGCCTGCCCACGGTTGTTGACCAAGGTTCTTTACCCTTTGCGATAGGAAAGAGAGTTACAAAGGATAGATAATGTTTGTGGTGAGTTAGCAAGAGACTTGAGAGAAAAAGTAACGGAGAAAAAGGAAAGAGTAATGGAGAGGGGAGAGAGAGTCTGACATTTTCTGCAATATGGGCTGACACGTGTCAAGCGTTCAATGGACTTGTGCAAGTCGGACGTGTCTATCACTGAGGTACCAATATTTTTTCACAAAGAAGACCGGGACAGCAATGCATGGCTCTCTAATGAAAATCCATCAATTCTCGGCGTTAGTCATGAAGATACAGAGACTTTTAAACTCTATTAATACGAACACCAATAGGAATGTCGTGAGTATGGTAAGTAAGACAGTTGATGCGGATCAAATTACTCACCCCAGCGTTTATAACATATGCCCAATTCAGGTTTGTAGACACAACCGAAATGAGCCATCAACAACCAAATAAAAGCAAGAAGTTCTCCACCTTTACCCAGCACCTGTACATGTGCTTCTCCCTTAATATGAATTGCTGCATATGATAGCATCTCAACCCACACTTCGCTCATCACCTTCCACTTCATTTCCCCAAGTGTTTCCATCGTTTGAGCCAAAATGCCTCCTTGCCTAAGCAAGGATTTGTCCGACCTCTTTTTTTTCGGCGCCCGCAGTCGGGTACGGGCACCTAAGGAGGCTAATAGCTCGGCTGAAATTAATTATGCCCGGACACTCCCAAGTCCACCAATTCACGACTTTAATAATCTAAATTTTTAACCTGTAAATTAATTTTAAAACGGAGTCGCCACTAATCGGTTTGGGGTGGGTCAATTAGAAACCCAAGCGAAGTATCGGGAGAAATACTCGCTCCTGCGTAACCAGAGAAATTAGGATCGGGAACTTGATTACACTAGTTAATCACTAATGCCCTTTCGGTACCTAATCTTGTTTAAACCCTGAGCTTTTTTGGATGCTCGAGGGATTTTCCATGCATTTTTGGGAGGAAAAACATTTTTTGAGTCTTTTTCTAATTTTTTTGGACACAAAAGGGTCCTTGCTCTGTTTAGTCCGTGTTGTTCTTCTTTCCTTGTTTCTTGATTGTGCTCCCTTCCACTCTCCCTGCTTTGTATCGAGAGTGCAAGATTAGGAGCCAATCAAGTTTTCTTGTATATTTGTTCAAAGCTTTAATACCATTTACCTTACCAAAAAAAAAAAAGGGGATTTTTTGGGATTTTTTTGGTATTTTTGGAAAAATACAAGTCTTTTTGGCTTTTTCATGAATTTTTGGCTTTTTTTTTTATTTTTGGCATTTTTTGGAAAATATGTAATATTTTTTATTTTTTTGATTTTTTGGAAAATAAAATATTTTTATTGTTTTTTATTTTAAAATATTATAATATTGTAAAACGAACCGGGTCGGGCTCCCGGGTTGGGACCGACCCGGATTTTTTTTTTTTTAAAGACAAGGCCCAAACCCAAAATAAGCCCATTAAATCCAAACCCTAGCCCAGAAACAAAGGAACCGAGTCGGACAAGTCCGCGAACTGACCCGACTTCTTATCCACGACCCATTTGATGAAACCCTAGGGCGCCGGGTCACATGCCCGACCCGGCTGACCCGATTTTCGCAGCCGCTGCTGCCTTCGCGATCCAACGACCGTGACAGGTGACGGGGGGAAAGACATCCGAGCGGTGGCGGAGCGGCTTCGACACGAATATGGCGGAGATGGCAAGAACGGGAGTGTCTGGGCTACTGTGGAGCGGCTACGGCGGAGATAGTAGAACGGCGAAGAATGGGGCGACCGGCAATCGGAGCTTCTGCGAGCTCGGCGTGCCCAACCCAGAAGCGAGGGGAGGTCAGAGATACTCACTAGCTTTAGGGACTTCAACCGAGGCTCGTCGGTAGGGGGTAGCATGGCGGTGGATGGCGGCGTGTCGCGGTGGCCGGATCTCGTGGATCCTCCTCAGATCTGGTCTTCGCTCCAATCGAGGGCGGGGATGGCAACGGCGTACAGCGTCGGAGGGTGATGACGTCACAGCAGTTGACTGGAGTTTCGGCGTGGGCGGTGGACGGCGTTGGGAGGGACGGCAACGGCTTCAGGGGGGAAGGACAACGATCCTTTGAGGTAACAACGTCAGGATTAGGTTGAGGCGACGGCGTTGGCACAGCGTCCAGCAGCAAGAACCACAAATCCGAGGCGCAAATTTCGGCCGGACCTTCCTCGGCCTCGATTCTCTCTCACTCTGGCCAAATCCGAGCCTCCACCGGCCGGATCTGACCTTCTCGAGGTCGCTCGCCGGCGGCCTCCCCCGAAGTCTCTCAGTGGGTGGTCGGCCAAGCTTGCGACCCGATTTCTCTCTCGCTTACTCTTTGATTCCTCCCCCGAAGTCTCTCAGTGGGAAGATCTCGGAGCTCGCGATGTGTCTTCGTTGACGGAGGTGCTCCTTTATTTATAGGTGAGGAGGAGGCCGGTCGACGGAGGTTCGGCCGTCGGCTCTCGTACGCCGACTAGCCCTGGGTGCGGCTGAACCGGCGTCAAATCTTCCCCCTTCCACGGAGGCATGCTCGCCTTCAATGCGCGTCCTCTTAGCCACCGGCCTACGCTCCTCTCTCTGTTGTAGGTTGTGCTTGAGCGCGTCTTCGTCACCGCACGTGTCCTGCAGAGGCGGAAGGAGGAAGGAAGAAGAAGATGGGAGGAAGAAGACAGAGGAGAAAGAAGGGGCCGGGCCAGGGGAGAAATAGGTTGGGCCATAAGGGCCCATGCGAGGGGGAGAGAAAAAGGAGGGGGGCTAGGCGCGAAGGCCCAACCCCGATGGACTGCCAATTTTTTTGTTTATTTTGTTTATTTATTATCTGAAAAAAAAAAAGGGAAAAATACATAAATAAAGAAACTAAGGCCAAATTAATAACCTAATCAAAATTTTAGGTGTCAATAGCTGCCCCTCTTTGAAAGTGAGTTCGTAGAGGTTGCATTCAAAGACAAACCTGATACCTAAATTTTGTCTATACATATCCAATAGATTGTATGATATTTAGGACCTAGTGTCCTATGCAGAAAATGAGCAATATAACATTACACATACTAAGACAGATAAGAAGATACCTGTAGTTACTTACCGGGAGTGAGTGAGATAGGGTGTGGACCCCGAGTTTTGGCAAGTATCAAGGCATCATCTTACCTGTTGTATGAGGAGATTGCTTCTCCAGGACCCGAACTATTCTTCGGTCGCCTATTGGAGCAATAAGTGGTTTGTCTAGGACCCGAACCTTTCTTCGGTCGCCTTGGCGGGGAATTGCCTTCCCAGGACCCGAACCTTTCTTCAGTCGCCTGTTAGAGCAATAAGTTGGTTTGTCTAGGACCCGAACCTTTCTTTGGTCGCCTTGACGGGGAATTGCTTTTCCAGGACCCGAACCTTTCTTCGGTCGCCTGTTAGAGTAATAAGTTGTTTGTCTAGGACCCGAACCTTTCTTCGGCCGCCTTGACGGGGAATTGCTTTTCCAAGACCCGAACCTTTCTTCGGTCGCCTATTAAAGCAATAAGTTGTTTGTCTAGGACCCGAACCTTTCTTCGGTCGCCTTGACGGGAGATGCGCCAACCTTTCTCAGGGCATCTACTTGTTGGGAGATAGTACCTGGACGATCACAGGTACAAACTCTTGGAGGACACCTGGATGATCACAAGTATCGAAGGGTACCTAGATGATCACAGGTACAAACTCTTGGGGATACCTTGATGATCACAAGTATCGAAGGGGTACTTGGATGATCACAGGTACAAACTCTTGGGGGATACTTGGATGATCACAAGTATAGAATGGGTACCTGGATGATCACAGGTACAAACTCTTGGAGGACACCTGGATGATCAAAGGTATCGAATGGGTACCTAGATGATCACAGGTACAAACTCTTGGGGGATGCCTAAATGATCATAGGTATCGAAGGGGTACCTAGATGATCATAGGTACAAACTCTTGGGGGATACCTAGATGATCACAGGTATCAAAGGGGTACCTGGATGATCACAGGTATCGAAGGGGTACCTGGATGATCACAGGTACAAACTTTTGGGGGATACCTGGATGATCACACGTATCGAAGGGGTACCTGGATGATCACAGGTACAAACTCTTGGGGGACACCTAGATGATCACAAGTATCGAAGGGGTACCTAGACGATTACAGGTACAAACTCTTCGAGGATACCTGGATGATCACAAGTATCGAAGGGGTACTTGGATGATCACAAGTACAAACTCTTGGGGGATACCTGGATGATCACAAGTATCGAAGGGGTACCTGGACGATCACAGGTACAAACTCTTGGAGGATACCTGGATGATCACAAGTATCGAAGGGGTGCTTGGATGATCACAAGTACAAACTCTTGGTAGATGGAATATTGAGGACGTACCTGAGATATTCGTAAAAGTCTCATACCTTATGGTAATTGGGGATATCGAGGATGTACCTGAGATATTCTTGAAAATCTCTTGCCTCCTGGTAGTTGGAATATCGAGGACATACCTTGGATATTCATGAAGGTCTCTCATCTCCTGGTAATTGGGAATATCGAGGATGTGCCTCGCATATTCGTGAAGGTCTCTCACTTCCTGGTAATGAGAATTTGAATGTAGCATGAGACTTACCTGGATTGCCGCAGGCACTTAAAAGGAGTGGAACACTTGGACGGCAGTGCCAAGCAAAGCAATGGAATGCTTGAATAGCTGCTATATTATTTGGGGACAACTCGGGCAGGCTGAGTGTCATGAAAAGGAAGTACCTAGACAACGGTGGGTACTTGACGATATGGGGATATCTAGACAGCAGTAGGTATTCAACGACAAAGGGATACTTGGTCAATCACAAGCATCAATACTTTGGGGACAACTCGAACAGGTCGAGTGTCAGGAAAATGGAGCATCCGAACGATGGCCAGTACTCAAAGACAATAGGGATACCTAGATAGTAGTAGGTATTCAACGATAAAGGGATACTTGGTAAGTCACAAGTATCAATACTCTGGGGACAACTCGAATAGGTCAAGTGTCAAGAAGAGAGTACCTGGACAGTGGTAGGTACTTTAAGACAAATGGGGATAAAGATATGCTTACCTGGCAATATCTCTGATCTCCGAAAATATGTCTGCTATTTGCACAATATGCACACATGATTGTACATGCTGAAAATTCATGAGTTCAAATGGGATTAATGCATGATAATTTTGTCAGTTTTGCATCCTTCGATTTCCACTGGGGAAAATTTTGAAAGACAACCTTCATTTAGAATGTAGATGTCTTGAGCATGCTAGATGAGGGACTTTCAGTCTAAAAGGACTTTTCGCTCATTCTCATGGAAAAGGCTATCCTGACCATTGATGTAGGATTCATAAGGACCACACTATCTCACTGTCATCATGTCAATAGGGGTCCGAGTATTCTCGCAAGTGGTACGACTTTACCAATGTGAGAGGTCTTTGTTGAAATTGTGATGAAGACTTGATCAACGGCTCATCAAATGGGACCGTCGAGGTCAAGGCTCATGAACGAAGTGCCGCATGATCATCTCTGGATTTGCAAGTCAAGAGTCCTGCGAAAAGAGATAGAATAGTCTTGCTCGTACTTCTTCGAGTGATGCTTATGTACATATGAAATCCTACGTTAATTGAAGTGCCCCTAGTCTAAAGAGACTTTTACAATGGGATGCAATGTAGGCTTGAATCATGTGTAAAAGGGCGAGAGCTGGTGATTGCCTTAGCATTTGTCACCGGTCTTTCTTCTCACTGTCAGATGGAGGCTCTATCAATTGAACCACAACAACTTTTTCTTGGCTGTATTTTTTACTAGAGGGCATTGGCCTTGCTTTTACTAGGCACACTGCTTTTTCATGCCCCTATTTTTTATTCCAGTTTTCATTTATGGGCATTTGACCTTGCTTTTACCAGGTACACTACTTTTTTATGCCCCTAGTTTTTTTCATTTTTGTTGCTTGAGGAACTGATTTAGGCAAGTTCAATCGAAGCACCGTTATTTTGACTCTTGAGTCTTCATCTTCAGTTGGCGCTCTAGGCTATGGCAATGACTTCTGCTTTGCCTCCATGTGAGGGTGAAATTACGGACTCAATTGGGTTGTACAATGAATACAAGTGCATAGAGAAAGAATTGCTCTTCGTTATTCTAGGGCACTTAAATTAACGCAAGTGTTCATATGCAATAAAGACACTCGAAGATTGATGCAAGTGCGAGCAAGAAATTTTTTATCTCTCTTCTCACCTTGTGATGCTGCTTTGGCTCCGCTCGGCCCCAATGTGGGGTGGTTCTTGACGAGGGTATGAGAGAAGCTTCACTAATGTAGGGCTCAATGGGGTGAGCGATGGAATGCCTCTCACTATTTTAGTTATCGTACCATTCGCGAGAGAACTCTTTACCCTGCAGCCATGGAATCTTCTGCACTCATCTTACAAGTGTATAGATGGGGGACTGTGTAGGATATGGCTTGCCTTTCATCATCCTAACGCGCCTCATCCAGCATGCTTGATCAATCTTGTATTCTTCACTTAGCTGTCTATTCTAATAATCCTCAATGGAAACAGTGACTTAGACAGACAAAATCATCATGTAGAATTCATTTGGAAACGACATGCAACATTTTGAATATGATGGAGTTTGAACTCTTCAAAACAAGTGAATGGTTTTGACTCAAAAAAGACCATATTGACAACTTAGGAGTTAACATAATGGTGTTTCCAAATATGTTAAATTTTGAACATCAAAAGGGTTATTCGCAAATGGGTGTCGATGGTTGTCCCTATTGATTAGGGATAGGAGAGTTTGTCATGCCTCTCATTGATTTGTTATCCTTGTTTTTTATAGTCAGGTGATCCTACAAAAGATAGGAAATAACGTGTCAGTCACAATTTTTCTCAGGAGTTTAAACAACTGGGAGCGATACAACATTACCCTTCACTGGTTTGCAGATGATTGGATGGACCTGAAGTGCGAGTGGGACACGAAGTCCTATGTCTTTTGCTTCATTAGATCACACGCTCTCTCGTAATTTGCAGGCGCAAGAGAAGCAAAATTTTTTTATTTTATTTTTTCTACTAAGCGGCTAACTGCTGCGTCGGGGATTCGAACCCCCGACTTCGGACCGTTTTGCTTCTTCTCGGATATCACTCGGCTAGAGGCGCCGACGGTGTCCGTAGGGCGCTTCTTTTTTTATTTAATCGAACCGGCTCCCGGACGACACGTCCTTTCATACCAAGTTAGGTAAATCGATATGGATCATTTGATTTACCCAAATTAACCATTAAGCTTGTTTCTTGAATCCTATGCTTCCTGTCAATAGGAGAAAATATTTCAAAAGTGAGTTCAGATACTGGGAGTATTGGCAACGATACCAAATTACTCTTCCCCAAAGTTTATATTTGCTGACTCCTAGGGATATTTGAATGTCAATGACGGCTTTTTGTCTTTGACACAGTTCAACATCTCTTTTGATTGGCCTTTCTCATTCGTGGCCATATATGCATGATTGGTAGTTTGCAACGCCTTCCTTCTGTGGAATTTTTCTTCTGTCTTTGACTATAGCAGCATTTAGCAAAGTTATGTACTTCAAGCTTCTATGGAATCTGAGATGGACAATCATAACTTCCAATTCTCTTATGGCAATCACTTCTTGGGAGAGCATGTGTCTGGAGCATGAAGTGAGGTTTTAGGCCTTAAGTCATTGTCTGAAATAAGGGGCTAGAGACTGCCTCAACTGTCTAGATTTCCTCCATGTTGACAATAGCCAATTCAAAGGAAGACAAGAAATTTCTTCTTTGTGCTTCTTGGCTCGTTGAAGCTGGAAGTCCCATCAATGAACTCGTGACATCTTGCCTTGCATGCTTCAAGTTTGATAATATGCCTGTGCTTATTACGTCCCGTCCTTCGTCTCCTGTAGATGGAAGAGAGAGGATGTCATTATGTTCAGGGAATATGACTTACCATTTTGAAACGTGATGATCCTTTTTGTTTGCCTCCGCTTTCTTGGAAGGATGCTTTTGAATTTGGCGAGCTCACATGATGTGCCAGCTTCAAATGCCCCCTGGCACACTAAGTCAATGGGGATGGGGATGATATTCTGAGACACAAAGTGAGTTAGTTAGAAAGACAAATATGATTAAATCTAATATCTTGTTTTGACGAAAGCTTTTGGTGATGAAGTGTTTTTTGTTTTCAAAATATGTATTCGGGGGAGAAAAAGCATGAGGAAGCCTAGCCCTCAGTATTCTCCTTGGATGATATTTTCTTTTCATGGTTGGATAATATCACTGGACAGGTTTGGAGTACCGCCTCATGCTCTTAAAACAAAATATTGGAATTGTACAATAGAGTACTTGGAATGGAAAATACAACAGTAGCACACTAGACAAGATAAGAAACATGAAATTATAAAAACAAGTAAAACCCATGAAAACTCCTGTGTAAAGGAGTGCTTTGATAGTGTTGGTTCCGAAATCAAGCGCCTTTGAGTTCTTCGCCTCCTGTAGACTCGAAGTATTCGCATGAGAGGACCACTTCATTGAAGCTATGGAAATGCAACCCATGCAACCAACAACGATGCTTGCGAGGTAAAGCCCCTATGAATAGCTTTATCATTTATTCTTCGGCCAGCTGAAGGTAAGTTTGCATCATAAAAGCCTCCCACCTCCTTGCATATGCTCGGAAATCCTCCATTGGTCTTCTTCTGAAGTGAACCAAGTTCTGACAAGGCACTTTAGTCCCAATCTGGCTTTGATACTGAAGCAAGAATGCAGAAGACAGCTCATTCCAATCTCTCATGAGGTAGATGTCTGTTGTGATGAACCATTGTAATGCAGATCCCATAAGACTCTCTTGGAAGGCCTGAGTTGTGAATGACATCGGGCTATAGTACCGACTCATTTCAGCATGCAGGTACTGTAAGTGGGCCACGGGGCAAGTCATGCCGTTATACTTGCGGAGATTAGGTATCCACATCTCTCCAGGGGTCATGATCCTATAAGCGCAAGACGGGCTTGATGTATCTTGGTTAGGCCACTGGTTTTCCCATTGCATATCTGTTATAGTGGTGAAGTTTTCTGTTTCAGGGAAGTTGGATTCTATCGAGATTACCCCCATTGCTTTCTTCTTGGTCAAAATTTCCGAATAAGGATGAAGTATTGAAGCTATCCTCATGGTCAGAGGACGAGCTTAGTACTTCGTTAGGATCGTAGCGGATAAAGACGTATGCTTCCTCTTCTGATGGGCCTTCATCCCCGGATGAGAGTAGGAAACAGTTATACGATGAATCATCAGTTTCATTATCGAAATAACGCTAGAAGTTCTTGGGATTGTATTCTAGGGCTGGGAAATCTTCAGAGTTGTACTCTAGGGGATGGTAACCTTCAAAGCTGTATTCTTGGGAATGCTCGAAGCTTTGGTGCGGTGACTCGTCGACAGATGCTGCATTGATCTGCTTAGGCTTTCTTTTCTTGGCTTCTGGTCCAGACCTTTTGAGTAAGGCCCTTCGTTTTGCCAGCTTGATTCTGTCAAGGGAAGTGAGAGACATTAGAGTTTCACTGTCTGATTCACTTTCCAAGTTGATAGGGGCTGGTGCTCTTTGGACCCTAGCTCTTGGAGTAAGCTTGGGGAGTTGTCCAGTCGTGCCCTGGTCTTGAATAGGCTCTGTGTCTTTGATCTCATACAAAGGCTCCTTGCCTTTCCTAGTGGGAAACTTCTCAGTAATAAGATGCTGCTCAGTCGCCCATTTATTATGCAAGACTTCATCGACATGCTCCTCTCCTACCTCAGCGACTAACGGCTCCTCGTGCTTCGCAATCATCGGCTCTTCGTAGGGTAGGGTGATGTCAGGGGTGATGTCAAGATTATACTTCTGGTGAAAAACATGAATTAGTTTTCTCCAGGTTTTAAGGGGACTAATCTTCCTGATAATGTACCATCGCAAGGCAGGGCCAGTCAAGCTCGATTGGTACGATTGAATCATCCTTCGGACTAAGTAGGCTTGCAAGTAGGTCTCTGGGCGGAAGGTATCAGCATACCTTTCGCATTCAGGTGCTTTGAGTTTTTTAGGGATCTCAATGCCGGTGTAATTGGACAGGTTTATGGGATTCTGCTCCTGCAACTGGCTTAACTTTTTCATGATATTTTCAAACTGTCTATGGTGTTGGCTATTTTCTGGCAAATTTACGGGTGTCATGACAGTGTTTAAGGCAACTACAGAGTTGGGCTCAGCTTGAGTGGATTTCATTTGTCTCGAGAGTTGTTGAAGGACAATGGACATCTGTCCTACGCCGTCTTCAATGTTAATGAGGCGATTTTGTACATCATTCTGATCGGGCCTTATTGCATGAGGCCATTCGCGGGCGATTGATGGCCGGCGATTCATAATTACCTGCTCGTTGCGAAAACAATGAATGAGCACGAAAGTAAACAAAGATTGACCCATGACAATGATCTAACTGCTTTTTTATATATCAAAAGAGGATTTATAGATTGCGAACTCTTGACATCTAAAACTTGAAATTGAAATGACGGGATGAAATACTAGATATTGAACAAAAGTCCCTAAACAATGGGACAAAACTTTCACACTATTAACACTAAGGGGCACATGATTGCCAATTTATATGCGACGGGGAGCCTTGTTCTTGTGAGGACGCCTACTTCCTTGAACTGGCTCTGAGGTGTGTATCCAGTCCATTCCCAAATCCTTCTCTATGAGCTCTACTTGCTCGTGTTGGCTGCTCTCGCTGATTGAGTGAGGGACTGGCGGCTTCCATTTTGTCGGGATGCGATGGTTGTGAATGTAGGACATGGAGGCGTGGTGGGCTTTTTCTTCTCCCTCAAGCCCTTCAGGTACCACAATCCTTTTGCGATGGCACTTGTTCCATGCTTCCTCAATAATGTCAATCGTGTCTTCAGAACTTTGATGAGTGAAGAGAAGTGGAGGGACCCTCTTCTTGAAAGATGGCGGGATCTCCTGAAGGGCTCCATACTGTCGTGCCACCCTTTGTAGGAAATAGGAAAAGGCACCGGTGAGGCCGAGTAACGGAATTGGATAGCGGCGCTTGAAAGCAAAGCGAGCTCTCTTTTCATAGAACCAACCAGCACACCATTGGAATGCCTCAGCAGCCGGGTCTCTTAGGAAATTTATCCAATTTAAACAGCTTTGATTGGGAATATATGGTCCTAAAACCATAAATTTTTGTAATGGATTTTCGAAATCATTCATTCCAGACGATCGCATGAAGTCTCGGAATTCACTTAGATGAGAAAAGAACCAGACTTGTAAAATTTCCGGAGAGACCCGCATGATTTTTTCCGTGTTTGCTTTAAAACGATTAAAGGACAAAAATGTTTCAGTTAAAATCATGTTGACATAATTTTGCCCCCTCGAGATCTGATCAACTATCCATGCCATCTTAGGACTTATGACATTTCTTTGATGTGGGAAAATGATGAACCCAAAGAAAGCCAGGAGAAAAATCTCGCTTTTTTGGGTCATAAGCTGATTTTGAAAACAGGCATTCATGAATTCTAGTGGGCAGGTATTATTGTTGTTTTCAAGAATTTGTCTCATGACATGGATTTCAATTCCTAAAAGTTGCGCTAACCCGCGCCACGGGAGGGCGCCTATCGATGGCCTAACAAGCTTTTTTTCGAGAGGCATTCCAATGATGATGCTGTATTCTTCTAGAGTTGGGGTTAGCTCAAACCCACCAAACATGAAAGTAGTCGTCTTCGGGCACCAGAAATGTGCCATGGCCTGTATGACTTCGGGACGAACAGTGATTTGAATCAACGATAGAAGATGACCGATTTTGACTTTCACGTGCTCTTGAGCAAACTGATCCAATTGACCCCACTATCTGAAGAGTTCCGCTTTAGGAGCAGGAATGAACTGGATATCGTCTTTTCCCATCGCATATAGACTAGGACTTTGAAAAGCTTATCCTAAATTGCCATGGGACAATAAAAAGACTAAGTAAAAGTAAAGAAATCACTTTGCTTTAAAATAAAATGGCAAGCACAAAGACATGCGCATGAGACGTGCGGCTCGATTTCTAACTGAGAAAGCTTGTTGAAATTAAAAGGGTATCCGCCCGTCGCAGTCTCGCGTTAACAGCATACCCTCTTAACCTCGACTAAGAAATTCGGGGAAAAGAAAGGCAACCTCTACATCGCAGTCTCGCGTTCGAGGTCGTATCTTTCTTAACACCATCCTAGAAATCCTATGGCGGCCCAGGTCCGACGGCCGGGTTGTGTGTGCCATGTGTAGTGTTTAAAACAATAAAGCATGCACAACAGTTTATAATCACAAGATAATTTATTTTAAGCAAGATTAAAAATTCTAAGCCACTGACCTGCATATAAAAAAAACCTAAGTCAGTAAAGATATTAAACAAGACAAAAAAGGCCTAAGTCCTCAAAAATCCCCAGTGGAGTCGCCAAGCTGTCGCGACCTCTTTTTTTTCGGCGCCCGTAGTCGGGTACGGGCGCCTAAGAAGGCTAATGGCTCGGCTGAAATTAATTATGCCCGGACTCTCCCAAGTCCACCAATTCACGACTTTAATAATCTAAATTTTTAACCTGTAAATTAATTTTAAAACGGAGTCGCCACTAATCGGTTTGGGGTGGGTCCATTAGAAACCCAAGCGAAATATCGGGAGAAATACTCGCTTCTACGCAACCAGAGAAATTAGGATCGGGAACTTGATTACACTAGTTAATCACTAATGCCCTTTTGGTACCTAATCTTGTTTAAACCCTGAGGCTTTTTGGATGCTCGAGGCATTTTCCATGCATTTTTGGGAGGAAAAACATTTTTTTGAGTCTTTTTCTAATTTTTTGGACACAAAAGGGATTTTTTGGGATTTTTTTTTGGTATTTTTGGAAAAATACAAGTCTTTTTGGCTTTTTTTTATTTTGAATTTTTGGCATTTTTTGAAAAATATGGAATATTTTTTATTTTTTTGATTTTTCGGAAAATAAAATATTTTTATTATTTTTATTTTAAAATATTATAATATTGTAAAACGAACCGGGTCGGGCTCCCAGGTTGGGACCGACCCGGCTCGCGACCCGCGAGACTTGGACGGGCCCGCGTTGCGGGCCCGGCCCGGATTTTTTCTTTTCTTTTTTTTAAAAAAAAAAGACAAGGCCCAAACCCAAAATAAGCCCATTAAATCCAAACCCTAGCCCAAAAACAAAGGAACCGGGTCGGACAAGTCCGCGAACTGACCCGACTTCTTATCCGCGACCAATTTGATGAAACCCTAGGGCGCCGGGTCACATGCCCGACCCGGCTGACCCGATTTTCGCCCGCCGCCGCTGCCGCCCTTCGCGATCCAACAGCCGTGACGGGCGACGGGGGGAAAGACATCCGAGCGGTGGCGGAGCGGCTTTGACACGGCTACGGCGAAGATGGCAAGAACGGGAGCGTCTGGGCTACTGTGGAGCGGCTACGGCGGAGATAGCGGAATTGCGAAGAATGGGGCGATCGGCAATCGGAGCTTCTGCGAGCTCAGGCGTGCCCAACCCAGAAGTGAGGGGAGCTCAGAGATACTCACTGGCTTTGGGGACTTCAACCGAGGCTCGTCGGTAGGGGGCAGCACGACGGTGGATGGCGGCGTGTCGCGGTGGCCGGATCTCGTGGATCCTCCTCAGATCTGGTCTTCTGCTTTCCAGATCTGAGGGCAGGGGATGGCAACGGCGTACAGCGTCGGAGGGTGATGACGGCACAGCAGCTAATTGGAGTTTCGGCGTGGGTGGTGGACGGCGTCGGGAGGGACGGCAACGGCTTCAGGGGGGAACGACAATGATCCTTCGAGGCAACGACGTTGGGATTAGGTTGAGGCGACGGCGTTGGCACATCGTCTAGCAGCAAGAAACCCAAATCCGAGGCGCAAATTTCGGCCGGACCTTCCTCGGCCTCGATTCTCTCACTCTGGCCAGATCCGAGCCTCCACCGGCCGGATCTGACCTTCTCGAGGTCGCTCGCCGACGGCCTCCCCCGAAGTCTCTCAGTGGGAAGATCTCGGAGCTCGCGATGTGTCTTCGTGGACGGAGGTGCTCCTTTATTTATAGGCGAGGAGGAGGCCGGTCGACGGAGGTTCGGCCGTCGGTTGTCGTACGCCGACCGGCCCTGGGTGCGGCTGAACCGGCGTCAAATCTTCCCCCTTCCACGGAGGCATGCTCGCCTTCAATGCGCGTCCTCTCAGCCACCGGCCTACGCTCCTCTCTCTGTTGTAGGTTGTGCTCGAGCGCGTCTTCGTCGCCGCGCGTGTCCTACAGAAGCGGAAGAAAGAGGAAGGAAGAAGAAGATGGGAGGAAGAAGACAGAGGAGAAAGAAGGGGCTGGGCCATGGGAGAAATAGGTTGGGCCATAAGGGCCCATGCGAGGGGGAGAGAAAAAGGAGGGGGGCTAGGCGCGAAGGCCCAACCCCGATGGGCTGCCAATTTTTTTGTTTTTTTTTTTGTTTATTTATTATCCGAAAAAAAGGGAAAAATACATAAATAAAGAAACTAAGGCCAAATTAATAACCTAATCAAAATTTTAGGTGTCAACAGGATTTCGAACGTTTTGCATCGACGATTGATATTGAATAATCCTTAAACAATTTCTTGCATAGCCCCTCCACATCCTAGGTCACATCATTGATGTGGAGTAGTAACTCCTCCAACGTCTCCCCTCCCCTGCTGTGATTTGGGCAATGCCCGACACAGCAGACATCACATTTGATTGATTAAGAAACAAATACAACATGTAATCAAAGAGGATTTTTTTAAATTCTCTTTCATCTTTTTTTTTTTCTGTGAATTTCTCTTTGTTGTACCAAATTTTAGTAGCAATATGCCATATTATAATACTATCATCGTAATTAACCCCGGTGACATATAGTTGCATAATGGGATATGTGATAACCTCCGATAAACTCTCGAGAAACAAATCACCTCTAGCCTCAAATATCTTTCTCACCTCTTTGAGCTTTGGGTCAAATGCTATTGGCTCATGCATAGTCCTCTCTATGGCCTTATCCATACTCCTCGATTTACATCTCATCTCCGTAAAGATAAAAATCCATAGCTTTTTAAGAAATGGATTCTTGGATATATACTTTGTATTTGCAATCTTTACTAGTTTCCCTTTCGTGGTCCTCAAACCACAGCCTTTGGCGATTGTCTCACCAGCTTGATGGAAATAAGAGATGAATTTCTCAACCATATGGAATGGAAAATCGAAGAGATTAGAAGAACCAATGCCGCCCAAGCTCCGATCATGCTTATACATCTTTCTCGAACTCTCCTTCAAGCTCATGGATAAAAGGTTGCAAGTAGAGATGGATTCTGACTACCTTTGAAATATTAATGGTGTATCTAAGACCTCGTAAATAATATTAGTGTTAGGCTCTGCTTCACATGTGGCGAATCGGGGCTTCCTCAACTTATTCGCGGCATATGCCAAGCTGTACAGATATAATCGAGATGATCTAGAGTTGTTCTGCATGATTTTGGCAAGTGTCCAATCTGAGAAAATAAGCATGAATAGAGCTATCACATTGAGAACAATCCCTCCAGAAAGAAGGATATAAGTAATTTTCACATCAAGTTTTGGGAGTTGATGCTTCTTCAAGTGATTGAAGAGGATGAAAGCCACCACAACACCCATGAATTTTATGAAGAGTAAAATGTAGCTCAACTTGGAACGTATTGCTAATGCTTTTGTGTGGAGGACCTCGTAAATGAGCTAGAGTTCAATTGATATCACCCTCAGCGCATCCATTGTAGAAATGCGGGTGAAATATTTGCGGCTAATTTTGTGTTCTCCATGTGTGAACATGAGATTGTTGGGAAAATATGGCTTCGAATTGGGTAGAACAATGAAGTCGGATCTTTAGAGTACTCAAGTCGGACTTTGAGGTGTGATATCACTTTCTTTAAGGATTTATTTGCCCAACTACGTTGCTAATGGTCACCGGAAAATTTCCTTCAAGATACAACAAAGTCTCAAAATGAGAATAGTAGATAGCAATTCTAGTATTTCTCCAAGGTCTCTCATGGGAAACAATTAGAAACAATGGCTGTAGTTTCTTTCGAAAGAAGACAAAAAATGGAAGAAGATAATCGTTTGATCTCAAAACAAATGTACTTATATATGTCTTTCAAATAAATGCAACTCTTCAAAAGATTGCAAAAGAACAAAGACAACCTTTCGGGAAAGGTTATAAAATGAACAAGTACGTCTCAAAGGTTACGTTGAAAAGACATAAGAAATTCGGAATTAAATAAATAAAAAATAATAGTAACTTTTCGTGAACAGTTGCACTGTTTCAACAAGACTTTATAGTTAATTTTTTATAGAAATAAATCCGAATTTTCGATAAATAAAAATAATGATCATTGGTTAGTGCCAAATCTCATCCACGTGCACACTCACATCTTTTCGATGTGGGACAAGGCACCTCTTCATTTGTTTTATAAACAAATTACCAACAGAGATCTCCAAGGAAAACCTTAAAGATTTGAAAGAAGCAGTATGATTACTCCCCACCACAGTGCTCTCGTCATTCGTTGCTTCGTCTTTTTCGGAATACTCGATTGCTTCATCTTGCTCATCATACGCGAAAAGGAAATCCCTTGTGAGGGGACCATGGAATCTGCTAACCCTCTTTTCATCTGCATCGACATCAGACTCGTGTTGTGAGAGCAACCATTCCCTGAGCTTTGAGAGGCTTGAGAGATTAAGTGCTCGTGTTCTCTCTGCATTTTTTATGACCCCAACAAGGAAAACCAGCATTGTTGGGATCATCAGCGACCTATCGCTGCAAAAAATCTTCACAAAGACATAGATGGTAGCATTGATTTGGAAAATGAGACTAAGCAAGTGTCATCGCCAAAGTGAATTATCCTCTAGAGAAAAGGCAGTGATGGTGTCTGGACCACCAAGATGTAACAAGAGAAATGAGACCCAAAACTCCTGAAGTGCTCCATCTACTTCAGTTGCATGGGCGCACAAATTACCTTGGTTGTGAGAGATGAGCCCGATTGCAAATGCAACTACCCAGTCAGCCATCAAATAGGTCAACCATAAGAGGAAAATGATGCAATCATTCGCCATTTTCTTTCTAATGGGTGAAAATAGAATGAGAAAAACCTGAAGCGAGAGGCTTAGCAGGACAAAGTTTCGGATGTTCCATTTGTTCCACAGATTAGAAATGGAGCTAAACACCATGTTCCTGCTTCGTTTGAATTTTATCGCTCGTATCTAATATAACTCTGGTGAGAACAAAACTATTCTCTCAACAATCCATCTGAAGAGTTTCAAATGTGTCGAGAAAACAATGCTTTGCAGACTATATAAGGAAGCCTTGAAGTAGAAACTTCCAAGTAAGTGTGGTGTAGAGTGCAATAGTGAAAAAGGGTATATTTGGAACATCTCCTCTCCCTCGCTCTCAATGTAATAATAAGTATTATTTCTCTTAAATGTTAAGACAATTGGTTAGGAGTCGGCGACGTTGGAAAGAGTCAATGCTTGGGACTTTGGGGCTTGGGAAGATGAAGCAGCACGTGCAGAGCAGAGCACTGGCCTTGCCCTGCCTCTGATTCAATGAGTGGTGCGAGTGCTGCCATTTTTGGGGGACTGGTTCACTGTGTTGTTGAAGGATCGCAAGAATCTATCTAGCCTTCTATCATAGTTTTCCTTTTTCCTCCGTCAGATTAGATAGTATTACTATTCTACCGTCGTCATGAAAACAAGTTATTTACATATCATTTTTTGTTGATTAAAACTTGACTTTTCAATTGTATGCATACTGACAATTAAAGTCACGTAAAAATTCCATCACATTTATAAAAAAAAATTAATAGTAGTATATTATTATTGCTTGGGACAACTAACCTTATTTAAAGTCACCCGAATCAGAAATAATTACTATTCAACACTAAACAGCTCATATTCTTCCTTAGAAAAGTTTCATCTTAACATTTAAGGATAAGTGCATCGAAAGTTCTAAAATTTGTTACAAAAGTGTAATTGAGTCCTAAAATTTTCAAAAAGTTCAATCAAGTCCTAAAACTTGTTTGAAAAATGCAATTGAGTTCTAAAACTTTCAAAAAGTGTTAGTCCCAAAATTTGCCATGAAAGTGCAATCAAATCCTAAAATTTTCAAAAATTGCAATCAAAGGAAAGACTTGATTCGACAAATATGACAATTTTTAAGAATTAATTGCATTTTTTTGAAAGTTTTGGGACTCAATTGTATTTTCGTAATAAGTTCAAAGACTTAATTGTATTTTTTTTAAAAGTTTCAGGACTTAATTGTACTTTCATGATAAATTTTAGAACTTCCAATGCACATATCTCTAAGATCTAAAAGCTCGTGCAAGAAGATCTACCTTGAATAGGTTAATTATGAGTCTACAAATACTATATTAATACCATGGTTCTGAATAAGAGACAAAATCATAAACATTTTGAAGCCAAACTTGAAAAAAACTTGAAGTGAGAGGCTTAGTATGACAAAACCCAGTATGTTCCATTTGTTCCATAGATCCGAAATGGAGCTACATACCATGATTTTTTGCTGAGCTTGAATGTGATTGCTCATCTCTAATATAATTTTGGCTACAACAAAATGTAAAAGGAGGAATAGTGGGGAATGTATGTGTGTGTTGAGATGATTCCTTTTACTTGTTAGAATACGGTATTTATGCAAAAATCCTAAAAGGTTAAACAATCACGGACTATCCATTTCGCAAATGAAATGGAGCCCAAAATAGATCTAACTTGAGGTGGTTTAACTACTAATGGATTAAATTAAATGTTTACTTTGGGTCGTGTGTCCACAAAAGTGGAAGACGGTATTAGGTTATTAATTGTTAAACACATCGACTATGATCTTGCTTCACGTGACAAAAGTTACCCAAAAAGTGTGCTTTAGCCAAAGAAATGGGAAAAAAGAATACCTTCCCGAAATAAGCTGTAGCCAAATTGGAGTAATCACGAGTGGGAGGCTTCAAAAAGGTATCTCCCCGCCGTAGAAATCTCCCTGTATCTTTATTTATTTAATATTTCTAAATTATGAATTTCTACGGCCCGAAGTGGTTCCCTTAATTTATTTCCTTTTTATTTAGACAATATTAGCTCTCATTGAATGAAAAATTATAGGAATAATATAAAATTTGTAACTTAAGATTGCATGTGCTAAATAAGCTTCGTCGATATAGTATATGCTATTTCTTATATTTTCTCGCCTGTTCCCTCTCTATATCATATAGATCTATAATCTCTGGTAAAGAGTGGAAGTTGCATCATCTGACCGAATCTTGGAACACAGGACGCACATACATTCTTTTGGCCGGCTGTGCTTTTCCTCAAATTTCAAACCTCGTTGATTTACTCTGGACCACCATCGAGATATTTAATTCATAATGAGGACAAAATCGACCCATGTGGGGAACCGACTCTGGTCCACATCTACACGCAGTGTCTCTTAACTTCATCGATCTTCGGACACCAGATTAAGTTTATATCCTTGCTTAATCAAAAGTTTGACCATTGATCTCAGAGAAGGAGAATTCGCAAGGAAATTCTTTTTTGTAACTTCATCCTAAGTGAATTTTTCCTACTGGGAATTGAGTTTTATATAATTGTGAAACAACGAAATGTTACTGGTAATTTTTTGAAATTTACATAATCTTATAATTTTTTACAGGAAAGTAAACAAAAAAAAAAACTCACAACTTTTATTTATGTAAATATGTCACAAGTATACTAATTTAGGGACTTCGAAACCTAAAAATTAAATTTGCGATAAATTTATCACGGGTATATCAATTTTGAATTTTTGATGATCTGAAAATTAGTTTGAAGTAAATTTATTATAGTTTTACTGGCTTGAGATTTTTTCGTAGTATTAGCCCCTATTAATATGATGATAATCTTTGAAATGCGTATATTTATGGCTGGTAAGTTTTCAACCAATAACCACTGTTATTAAAATTTCATGTTAAATTATGCCTTTGAGATTATAAGTTTTTTTTTTTATCATCAGTAAAGTTGATTTTATTGGAGTGTGATTTATTGCAATGTAATTGATTATGTGGTACAACACAAATCCAATCCCGATACGTCACTCTTTATCAAAGGACAAAGGCCATATTATAAAATCAACCACCGGTCTTACTTATTATAGTAAAATCCGGATCCGGAGTTTAACCTCATTGCGTATGGAATTCGTACTTTTGCAGATCAATAAGCCTATCATAATGCCTGCTTTTGTATGACGCCTAACGATTGATGTCATACAACTGACAAAACAAGAAGACAAGCACTCCCATTCCCTTTATCAAAGGGGCCATCTCCATCTCCTTGGGGTTTTATATTCACGATGCACATATTGAGTGGAAAATGTGACAATCTGAATATCTAAAGATGAGTTGTATACGAGAAAGAATATCAATGTCAACGAGCCTAATGATGTGGCAATTCATGTAAAATATTCTTAGCAATGTGCCCAAGAAAACATACTTCCTCACGCTTGCAATAGACAAATCATATTAATAGTGATCATCATTATTCTTTTGTTATATGATCTCAGGTTTCGCACTAGCAACCCCTTACTAGACGATGAAATTGCTAGGTGACTAACTAATGTAGACATCGGTCGTTGTGCCTTGTCAATTTTTGACTCCATCCAACCACGAGAGGCAAGGAGGGGATTCTATTCCTGACGTGCTTTTCCACTCTAAAAAAATCGTCGATCGAAAAAGAAAAACATAGAAAGACAATATCTAGTGACATGATCTCTCTTACAATTATTTTATGAGCTAAATCATTTTAGTAACAAGTTCTTCTGTCTTATCTGACTAGCATTGAATTTATCCAGCTTAATTCTTCCTCATCCACTTTAATCGAATTTTAACTCAAAAATTTGTAACATCTCTAAATAAATCATACAAAACGAGAGCCAAGACCTTAGGGATCAGTGCCATAAATATGGATTATTAACATCAAGTGGCAAAATAAATCGAGTTTGTTTCTTACATTTTGGTTATCCATTACTATAAATCTATATTTTCATTATTATTATTATTGAGCCAAAACCATTTATTGTTGTTGTGGACTCAATATAAGTCACTAAGCCTATTGTTTTCCTTCACCGGTAGGGAAACTAAATCTATTCTTTCAAATATAATAATCGTCTCTTTTCTCTAACGATTTTCATTGTATTCATTTATGAAAAGAGATCAGCTGTAAAATTGAGGCTCTGATATTAAACTTGTCTTCTTATCTATTAACAATGACTAAATGGGAAAGATAACGTAAGAAAAATGTTTCTTCGTGAAATTGGTTATTATTTTCTACATTTGGCAGATTAAATAATGATTGCACAAGATACTCAATTTGATTTTGGAAAAACTATAGCCATCAAATAGCTCAACCGTAAATGAAAAATGATACAATAGTTCGCTTTTTTTTTTTTAAGGGTGCAAGTTGAATAAAAAAAGACTTGAAACAAGAGGTTTAGTATGACAAAGTATGGGATATTCCATATATTTCACATACCCGAAATAAAATTAAATGCCATATTTTTCCCTAGTTTGAATTTTTCTCTCTAAGGCTCCGTTTGTTTCGCGGAAAATAATTTTCGGGAAAACATTTTCCAGATTTTCCGGCGTTCGTTTCACAGAAAATGAATTCCTTGAGGAAAATGTTTTCCATGAAAAGAAAAAAGTCTTCCAAATTAGGGGAAAATGTTTTTTTTTTCACTTTTGAAAAGTGGAAAACATTTTCCTCACTTAATCTCTCTTATCTCACACCTCTATAAATCCTCACTTCGTCCTCCCATTTCTTCTTATTCTTTTCTTTTTTTATTTGAATTATTCTTTATATTTTCTTTTTCTTTTTAAATTCAAATTATTTTTAATTTCCTTTTTCTTTTCTATTTCTTTTTTTTCTTTATTTATTTTTCTTTTCTTTGTTTCTCATATTCTTCTTTCTTGGCTAGTCGTTGGCCATTGCCAAGCCTCGAGCTTGTTGATCTTAAGCTCGTGCTCTTCGATCTAGCGAGCCTCAAGCTCGATGCTCTCGCTCACCAATCTGGCGAGTGGCAAGCCTCGTGCTCATCGGCGAGCTCGAGGCTCATAGGTGGTCGGTCATAGGCCATCGTTGTGACCAGCGACCGGCCAAGAAAGAAGGAGATAGAAAACAAAGAAAAAAGAAAAAAATTAATAATATATTTTAAAAATAAAAAAATAATTAAAAATCAAATTTTAAAAAATATGAAAAATCCATTTTAAAATATAAATTTAATGGAAAAGAGTATATAAACGAAAATATTTTCCTTACCAAATAGCAAAAATATTTTTCACTTTATTTTCAAGTTTCATCTAAACACAAGAAAATAATTATACTTTCTTGGAAAATGATTTCTTGGAAAATATTTTCTAGAAACTTTACATTTTCCGCAAAACGAATGGAGCCTAATATAATTTTGGGTATTCAACTATCCATCAAGAGTTTTTCCAGGCATTAAGAAATGAGTGCTCTGTAGACATTCTAAGGTGGGGGAGAACTGTTAATTTATGGAAATGGGAACCGGCCCAGCTGGGCTTGGAATCAGATTGACCGGTCTAGTTCCTAGGTGGATTATACCCAGTGGTGATATCTTTTTTTTCTCCCCCAATTACCTGCAAGACTACAAGTGTTGCATAGTCCAAGCCTCGTTAATTTACTTGAAACCATGAACGATCATCGAGATAATTTATTCATAATGAGGACAAATGTTAACCAATGCGAGTTGTCTCTGACTCTCCTTACCTTTATCTACAAACAATATCTTTTTAGCTTGATCGATTTTCAAAATCTAATATATGAATGATAGTTTCTTTTTTTGAAAATGTACAACAAATAGGACTGCATAAAAATAGAGGGACATTAATTAAGATCCACATTTTGTTTATAGCCTAAATGATTTCTGATAAGACCGGACCACGAATGGAATCGAATCCTTGATTCTCATTAATGACAAGTTAAATGATATGACACAACAACATTATTTCAATCACTTTCTTGCAATCTCGTCATTTGCTATTGCTACGCGAGTCCTCGCATTTTGGTTCTTTGCCATACATACTTCCATGCTATATTTTTGAACATAAGGCATTTGCAAATATAATGAATATTTAGATTGCTAATCTCTTACATGGAGTTGAGTATGTGGGTATTGATTACGATTTAGTTTGAAATGCATATAATTAATTTTTTGGCCCTACAATGCATAAATATATTACATAAAACCATATGGCGGAGTATATATAATGTTTTATAAATGAAAATGCAACTATATTTTATACAATGATTTGATGAAGAGTATCTTAGAATATACTAGTTTAGAGCCATCGCTAAATTTTGATCAAGTCAAGGTTTATGTATTATTTGGGTAAGATGGACATTTTCCCCCCTTTTTTTGACAATGAGTCCATAAAGTTCTTTTAAAAAGGTTTCCATGAGGTCAAGTAGGTCGTTTTTTCCTCCCACTATCTAATTTAAGAGATTCTGTCCACAATGAGTCCATAAAGTATTTTAAATAAGACTAAAGACTTTTAGGAGAATGGCCACTACCTCTTTGGATCTTATGTGTTTTGTCAGATGACGAGATATTCTGGGTAATTGTTTTGCCAATAGGGGACCTTTCATACGAGTGAACGTGACATGCTATCATCTCATGTGTATTCTTTATTTTTTGGTTAATATTCAATGAGAGATAAAATAGACTAGATAAGTATAAATCCAATGAGGACGTAGTTGAATGCACTATTGATGAAATGAATTTGGAAGCACTGTCAATGGTAGATATTCTCCCCTTCAACTCTCTTAACCCTTTGAGCAGTGAATTCTATTTTCAAGATGGTAAGTCTTGTGAGAAAAACATGAAAGGCGATCGCATCCTCAAATTTCAACATGGGATTTTTAGAGTCAGAATGAATGACTCAACCAATTAGTTGGTTTACAATTCAACAACTTACGCTCTTAGTGAAGTCTAATCAGATTAGGCACTTTAATAGGCATAAACTTTGTCCACCATGCCCCAATGAGACAAAAAACTTCTTTATCTTTTTACATTATTGTTATCTCCGGTCTCCTTGGGTTTCTTAGAAGTTGAAAATGTCTAGTTCTTAATTTCCCTTATTCATCATTTTCATTTGTTATATCATTCATTGTCAAGAGCTTGGGCAAAAATAGTTATAAAAAAATGATAGTTTCTTCTTTTGAAAAAGTATGACAAATGGGAATGCATAAAAATAGAGGAATATCTAATTAAGACCCACCTTTTGTTTATAGCCTAAATGATTTTTGATATGACTGGACTACAAATGGAATCAAATCTTTAATTCTCGTTAATGACAAGTTAAATGATATGACACAACAACAATATTTTAATTGCTTTCTTGCAACATTGTCATTTGCTATGGCTAGGCGAGTCCTCACACATTGGTTTTTTGCCATGCATACTTCCATGCTATCTTTTTGAACATATGACATTCGCAAATATAATAAATGTTTGGGTTGCCGATCTCTTACTAGGAGTTGAGTATGTGGGCATTGATTACAATTCAGTTTGGAATACATACAATTAATTTTTTGGCCCTACAACATATAACTATATTACATGAAACCATGTGACAGAGAATATATAATGTCTTATAAATGAGAATGCAAATATATTTTCTGCATTGAATTAATGAAGAGTATCTTATAATATATTAGTTTAGAGTCATTGCTAAGTGTTAATCGAGTCAAGGTTTATGTATTATTTGGGCAGGATGGACCATTTTTTTTCCTCTTTGGACAATTAGTCCATAAAGTTCCCTCAAAAAGGTTTCCATGAAGTCAAGTAGGTCTACCCCCCTCAAAAAAAAAAAAAAAAAATCTCCTTTAAAAGATTATGTCCACAATTAGTCCATAAAGTACTTTAAGAAAGACCAAGATTTTCTAGAGAATGGCTACTACCTCTTTGGATTTTATGTGTTTTGTCGGATAACGAGGGATTCTTGGTAATTGCTTGGCCAACAGGGGATCTTTCTTATGTGTGAATGTGACATGCTATCATCTCCTCATGCTCCAGCATTTGTTTATGTCTCGGACGTAGTGCTCTAATAGATATAACTTCTTTTTACTTGAACTAATGTGAGATATGAGGTTGGTTGTAAATCGGATTAGCTTGTGCGTATTCTTCATTTTTTTTTTTTATCAATGTTTAGTAAGAGATAAAAGAGACCAGACAAGCATAAATCCAATGAGGAGGTTGTTGAATGCACTATTGATGAGACGAATTTTGAAGCTGTCAATGGAAAATATTCTCCTCTTCAACTCTTTTAATCCTTTGAGAAGTGAATTCTATCTTTCAAGATAGTAAGTCTCGTGAGAACAAATATGAAAGACGATCACATCCTCAAATTTTAACATGAGATTTTCAGAATAAAAATGAACAGCTCAATCAATTAGTTGGCTTACAATTCAACACTTACACTCTTAGTGAAATCTAATCAGATTAGGTAGTTTAATAGATATAAACTTTGTTCACCATACCCAAACAAGACAAAACACTTATTCATCTTTTTTTATTATTGTTATCTCTGGTTTCCTTGTGTTTCTAGGAAGTTGAAAATTTTTAGTTCTTGATTTTCCTTTATTTGTCCATTTAATCTACTATACCATTCACTATCGAGAGCTTTGGCAAAAAAATAGTTATACAAAAAAATGATAGTTTCTTTTTTTGAAAAAGTATGGCAAATGGGACCGCATAAAAATAGATGGACATTTAATTAAGATCCACCTTTTATTTATAGCCTAAATGATTTCTAACATGACCCGACTACAAATGGAATCAAATCCTTGATTCTCATTAATGTCAAGTTAAATGATATGACATAACAATATTATTTCAATCACTTTTTTACACCATCGTCATTTGCTATTGCTAGGCGAGTCCTTGCATTTTGATCTTTTGCCATGCATACCTCCATGCTATCTTTTTGAAAGTATGACATTCGCAAATATAATGAATGTTTGGATTGTTGATCTCTTACTTAGAATTGAGTATATGGGTATTGATTACAATTTAGTTTGAAATACATACAATTAATTTTTTGGCCATACAACGCATAACTATATTACATAAAATCATGTAACGGAGAATATATAATGCCTTATAAATGAAAATGTAACTATATTTTATGCATCAATTTAATTAAGAGTATCTCAAAATATAGTAGTTTAGAGCGATGGCTAAGTCTTGATTGAGTCAAGGTTTATGTATTATTTGGGCAAGATGGACCTTTATTTTTATTTTTTCTCTTTAGACAATTGGTCCATAAAGTTCTTTTAAAAAGGTTTTCACAAAGTCAAGTAAGTCTACTTTTCCCCCCACTATCTACTTTAAGAGATTCTGTCTACAATTAGTTCATAGAGTACTTAAAAAAAGACCAAGACTTTAAGGAGAATGGCCATCACCTCTTTGGATCTTGTGCGCTTTGTCGATAGTGAGGGATTCTTGGTAATTGCTTGGCCAATAGTGGACCTTTCGTATGTGTGAATGCGACATGCTATCATCTCCTCATGATCCATCATCTGTTTATGTCTTGAAAGTAGTGTTCAAGTATATGTGACTTATTTTTACTTAAACAAATGTAAGGTATGAGGTTGGTTGTAAATTGAATCAGCTCGTGCGTATTCTTCATTTTTTAGTCAATGTTTAGTATAAGATAAAAGAGACCAGACAAGCATAAATCCAATGAGGAGGTTGTTGAATGCACAAGTCAAATGATATGACACAACAATATTATTTCAATTACTTTCTTGCAATGTCGTCATTTGCTATTGCTAGGCAACTTCTCGCATTTTGGTCTTTTGGCATGCATACTTCCACGCTATCTTTTTAAACATATGGCATTTGCAAAAATAATGAATGTTTCGATGCTGACCTCTTATTGAGAGTTGAGTATGTGTGTATTGATTACAATTCAATTTGGAATACATACAATTAACTTTTTGGTCCTACAACTCATAACTATATTATATAAAACAATGTGACAGAGAATATTTAATGTTTTATAAATGAAAATGCAACTATATTTTATGCATCAATTCAATAAAGAGTATCTCAGAATATACTAGTTTGGAGGCATTGCTAACTCTTGATCAAATCGAAGTTTATATATAATTTGATGGACCCTTTTTTAATCAGTCTTCTTTTTTCCCCACTATCTACTTTAAGAGATTATATCCACAATTAATCCATAAAGTACTTTAAAAAAGACCATGAATTTTTGGAAAATAGCCACTACCACTTTGGATCTTACTCATTTTGTCAGATAATGAGGGATTCTCGGTAATTGCTTAGTCAACAGGGGACCTTTCTTGTGTGTGAATGTGACATTCTATTGTCATAGGTCGATCGATAGGGTTCGTGATTTCTTTCGGCCCATGACATTATCATCTCTTCATACTCCAGCATTTGTTTATGTCTCTAACATAGTGTTTCAGTAGATGTGACTTATTTTTGCTTGAACTAATGTGAGGTATGAGGTTGGTGGTAAATCAAATCAGCTCATGCATATTCTTCATTTTTTGGTCAATGTTCAGTAAGAGATAAAAGAGACTAAACAAACATAAATCCAATGAGGAGGTTGTTGAATGTACTATTGATGAGGCGGATTTTGAAACACTATCAATGGAAGATATTCTCCCATTCAACTCCCTTAACCCTTTGAGCAATGAATTCTATTTTTCAAGATGGTAGGTCTTACAAGAAAAACATGAAAGGCGATTAGATCCTCAAATTTCACATGGAACTTTTATAGTGAAAATGAACGACTCAATCAATTAGTTGGCTTATAATTTAAGAATTTATGCTCTTAGTGAAATCTAATTAGATTGCACAATTTAATACACATAAACTTTGTCCACCACGCCCCAATGAGACAAAACACTTATTCATCTTTTGCATTATTGTTATTTGCGATTTCATCGTATTTTTTAAAAGTTGGAAATGTCTAGTTCTCAATTTTCCTTTATTCGTCATTTTCATCTATTATACAATTCACTGTCAAGTGCTTGGGCAAAAATAGTTTAAAAAAAAAGTAATAATTACTTATTTTGAAAAAGTATGACAAATGGGACCACATAAAAAAAAAAAAAAAAGAGGAACTTTTAATTAAGACCAACATTTTGTTTATGGTGTAAGTAATTTCTAATATGACCGGACTACAAATGGAATCGAATCCTGGATTCTCATTAATAACAAATTAAATGATATGACACAACAACATTATTTCAATTGCTTTTTTGCAGTATTGTCATTTGCTATTACGTGGTGAGTCCTCACATTTTGGTCTTTTACTATGCATACTTCCACACTATCTTTTTAAACATATGGCTTTTGCAAACATAATGAATGTTTGGATGCTGACCTCTTATTGAGAGTTCAGTATGTGTGTATTGATTACAATTCAATTTGGAATATATACATTTAACTTTTTAGCCCTACGACTTATAACTATATTACATAAAACAATGTGACAGAGAATATTTAATGTTTTAGAAATGAAAGTGCAACTATATTTTATGCATCAATTCAATAAAGAGTATCTCAGAATATACTAGTTTGGAGGCATCGCTAGCTCTTAATCGGATCGAAGTTTATATATAATTTGATGGACCCTTTTTTAATCGGTCTTCTTTTTTCCTCACTATCTACTTTAAGAGATTATGTCCACAATTAGTCCATAAAGTACTTTAAAAAAGACCATGAATTTTTGGAAAATGGTCACTACCACTTTGGATCTTACTCATTTTGTCAGATAACGAGGGATTCTCGGTAATTGCTTAGTCAACAGGGGACCTTTCGTGTGTGTGAATGTGACATGCTATTGTCACGGGTCGATCAATAGGGATCATGATTTCTTTCGGCCCGTGACATTATCATCTCCTCTTACTTCTGCATTTGTTTATGTCTTGAACATAGTGTTTCAATAGATGTGACTTCTTTTTGCTTGAGCTAATGTGAGGTATGAGGTTGGTGGTAAATCAAATCAGCTCATGCGTATTCTTCATTTTTTTGTCAATGTTTAGTAAGAGATAAAATAGACTAAACAAACATAAATCCAATGAGAAGGTTGTTGAATGTACTTTGATGAGGCGAATTTTGAAACATAAATCCCATTCAACTCCCTTAATCCTTTGAGCAATGAATTCTATTTTTCAAGATGGTAGGTCTCACAAGAAAAACATAAAAGGCGATCCAATCCTCAAATTTCACATGGATTTTTATAGTGAAAATGAACGACTCAATCAATTAGTTGGCTTACAATTTAAGAATTTACGCTCTTAGTGAAATCTAATCAGAATGCACAATTTAATACGCATAAACTTTGTCCACCACGCCCCAATGAGACAAAACACTTCATCATCTTTTTGCATTATTGTTATTTGCAATTTCCTTGTGTTTCTTAGAAGTCGAAAATGTCTAGTTCTCAATTTTCCTTTATTCGTCCTTTTCATCTATTATACAATCCACTGTCCAGTGCTTGGGCAAAAATAATTTTTAAAAAAAATAATAGTTTCTTATTTTGAAAAGGTATGACAGATGGGACCACATAAAAAAAAAAAAGAGGGACTTCTAATTAAGACCCACATTTTGTTTATGGTGTAAGTGATTTCTGATATGACCGGACCACAAATGAAATCAAATCCCTGATTCTCTTTAATAACAAATTAAATGATATGACACAATAACATTATTTCAATTGCTTTCTTGCAATATTGTCATTTGCTATTATGTGGCGAGTCCAGGCATTTTGGTCTTTTGCTATGCATACTTCCACACTATCTTTTTAAACATATGGCATTTGCAAATATAATGAATGTTTGGATGTTGACCTCTTATTGAGAGTTGAGTATGTGTGTATTGATTACAATTCAATTTGGAATACATACAATTAACTTTTTTGCCCTACAATTCATAACTATATTACAGAAACAATGTGACGGAGAATATTAAATGTTTTATAAATGAAAATGCAACTATATTTTATGCATCAATTCAATAAAGAGTATTTCAGAATATACTAGTTTGGAGGCATCACTAGCTCTTGATCGGATCGAAGTTTATGTATAATTTGATGGACAATTTTTTAATCGTTCTTCTTTTTTCCCCACTATCTACTTGAAGAGATTATGTCCACACTTAGTCCTTAAAGTACTTTAAAACAGACCAAGAATTTTTTAAAAATGGCCACTACCACTTTGGATCTTACTCATTTTGTCAGATATCGAGGGATTCTCGGTAATTGCTTAGTCAACAGGGGACCTTTCGTGTGTGTGAATGTGACATTCTATTGTCATAGGTCGATCGATAGGGTTCGTGATTTCTTTCGGCCCGTGACATTATCATCTCTTCATACTCCAGCATTTGTTTATGTCTCGAACATAGTGTTTCAGTAGATGTGACTTATTTTTGCTTGAACTAATGTGAGGTATGAGATTGGTGGTAAATCAAATCAGCTCATACATATTCTTCATTTTTTGGTCAATGTTCAGTAAGAAATAAAAGAGACTAAACAAACATAAATCCAATGAGGAGGTTGTTGAATGTACTATTGATGAGGCGGATTTTGAAACACTATCAATGGAAGATATTCTCCCATTCAACTCCCTTAACCCTTTGAGCAATGAATTCTATTTTTTAAGATGGTAGGTCTTACAAGAAAAACATGAAAGGTGATTAGATCCTCAAATTTCACATGGAATTTTTATAGTGAAAATGAACGACTCAATCAATTAGTTGGCTTATAATTTAAGAATTTACGCTCTTAGTGAAATCTAATTAGATTGCACAATTTAATACGCATAAACTTCGTCCACCACGCCCCAATGAGACAAAACACTTATTCATCTTTTTGCATTATTGTTATTTGCAATTTCATTGTGTTTCTTAAAAGTTGAAAATGTCTAGTTTTCAATTTTCCTTTATTTGTCATTTTCATCTATCATACAATTCACTGTCGAGTGCTTGGGGAAAAATAGTTAAAAAAAAAGTAATAATTTCTTATTTTGAAAAAGTATGACAAATGGGACCACATAAAAAAAAAAAAGAGGGACTTTTAATTAAGACCAACATTTTGTTTATGGTGTAAGTAATTTCTAATATGACCGGACTACAAATGGAATCGAATCCTGGATTCTCATTAATAACAAATTAAATGATATGACACAATAACATTATTTCAATTGCTTTTTTGCAGTATTGTCATTTGCTATTACGTGGCGAGTCCTCGCATTTTGGTCTTTTGCTATGCATATTTCCACACTATCTTTTTAAACATATGGCATTTGCAAACATAATGAATGTTTGGATGCTGACCTCTTATTGAGAGTTGAGTATGTGTGTATTGATTACAATTCAATTTGGAATACTTACATTTAACTTTTTAGCCCTATGACTTATAACTATATTACATAAAACAATGTGACAGAGAATATTTAATGTTTTAGAAATGAAAGTGCAACTATATTTTATGCATCAATTCAATAAAGAGTATCTCAGAATATACTAGTTTGGAGGCATCGCTAGCTCTTGATCGGATTGAAGTTTATATATAATTTGATGGACCCTTTTTTAATCGGTCTTCTTTTTTCCCCCACTATCTACTTGAAGAGATTATGTCCACAATTAGTCCATAAAGTACTTTAATAAAGACCATGAATTTTTGGAAAATGGTCACTACCACTTTGGATCTTACTCATTTTGTCAGATAACGAGGGATTCTCGGTAATTGCTTAGTCAACAGGGGACCTTTCGTGTGTGTGAATGTGACATGCTATTGTCACGGGTCGATCAATAGGGATCGTGATTTCTTTCGGCCCGTGACATTATCATCTGCTCTTACTCCAGCATTTGTTTATGTCTCGAACATAGTGTTTCTGTAGATGTGACTTATTTTTGCTTGAACTAATGTGAGGTATGAGGTTGGTGGTAAATCAAATCAGCTCATGCATATTCTTCATTTTTTGGTCAATGTTCAGTAAGAGATAAAATAGACTAAACAAACATAAATCCAATGAGGAGGTTGTTGAATGTACTATTGATGAGGTGGATTTTGAAACACTATCAATGGAAGATATTCTCCCATTCAACTCCCTTAACCCTTTGAGCAATGAATTCTATTTTTCAAGATGGTAGGTCTTACAAGAAAAACATGAAAGGCGATTAGATCCTCAAATTTCACATGGAATTTTTATAGTGAAAATGAACGACTCAATCAATTAGTTGGCTTATAATTTAAGAATTTACGCTCTTATTAAAATCTAATTAGATTGCACAATTTAATACGCATAAACTTTGTCCACCACGCCCCATGAGACAAAACACTTATTCATCTTTTTGCATTATTGTTATTTGCAATTTCTTGTGTTTCTTAGAAGTCGAAAATGTCTAGTTCTCAATTTTTCTTTATTCGTCCTTTTTATCTATTATACAATTCATTGTCAAGTGCTTGGGCAAAAATAGTTATAAAAAAAAAAGTAATAGTTTCTTATTTTGAAAAAGTAAGGCAAATGGGACCACATAAAAAAAGATGGACTTCTAATTAAGACCCACATTTTGTTTATGGTGTAAGTGAATTCCAATACGACCGGACCACAAATGGAATCGAATCCTTGATTCTCATTCATAACAAATTAAATGATATGACACAACAACATTATTTCAATTGATTTCTTGCAGTATTGTCATTTGCTATTACGTGGCGAGTCATCGCATTTTGGTCTTTTGCTATGCATACTTCCACACTATCTTTTTAAACATATGGCATTCACAAATATAATGAATGTTTGGATTACTGATCTATTACAGAGAGTTGAATATGTGGGTATTGATTGCAATTGAGTTTGGAATACATACAATTAATTTTTTGGCCTTACAACACATAATTATATTACATAAAACCATGTGATAGAGAATATATAATGTCTTATAAATGAAAATGCAACTATATTTTATGCATTGATTTGATAAAGAATATCTCAGAATATACTAGTTTAGAGCATCGCTAAGTCTTGATCGAGTCAAGGTTTATGTATTATTTGAGCAGGATAGACATTTTTCCCCCTTTCAATAGTTAGTCCATAAAGTTCATTTAAAAAGGTTTCCATGAAGTAAAGTAGGTCTTCTTTACCCCCCATTATCTATATTAAGAGATTCTGTCCACAATAAGTCCATAAAGTACTTTAAAAAAGACTAAAGACTTTCTAGAGAATGGCTACTAGCTCTTTGGATCTTATGCGTTTTGTTAGATGACGAGAGATTTTGGGTAATTGCTTGGCTAACAGGGGTCCTTTTGTACGTGTGAATGTGACATGCTATCATCTTCTCATAATCTAGCATCTATTTATGTCTTGAACGTAGTGTTCCAGTAAATATGACTTCTTCTTACTTGAACTATTGTGAGGTATGAGGTTGATTGTAAATCGGATCAGCTCGTGCATATTCTTCATTTTTTTGGTCAATGTTCCATAAGAGATAAAAGAGACCCAACAAACATAAATCCAATGAAGAGGTTGTTGAATGCACTATTAATGAGGCGAATTTTTAAGCACTGTTAATGGAAGATATTATCCCTTCCAACTCTCTTAACCATTTGAGTAGTGAATTCTATTTTTCAAGATGGTAAGTCTCATGAGAAAAACATGAAAGGCGATCACATTCTCAAATTTCAACATGTGATTTTCAGAGTGAAAAGAAATGACCCAATCAATTAGTTGGCTTACAATTTAACAACTCTCTTAGTGAAATCTAATCAAATTAGGCATTTTAATAGGCATAAAGTTTGTCCACCATGCCCCCAATGAGACAAAACACTTCTTCATCTTTTTGTATTATTATATTCCTTTTCTTCTCTTTCCCCACCCTCTTGCATTTTGTCATGTAGGGAAAAATTTTAATTTTCTTCTTTTTCCTCACCAGATTGTCATGACTGGAATCTAGTAAAGGTTCCAAATTTATAATTATGTAAGGTTACATTCAAAGAAGATAATCACACTAGGTGCATTTTCTCATCCTTTTGAGTATAAAAATTTGACAAATAAGATGGCTCAAATTATCATTATAAATAGACTACTCTCATCTATATATCCAATGACTTACATCGATCCAAGGTAAATCAACCTAGTTGAAGAACTCAACAGTTCTGCAAAATATCTGTACATTTAGATCAATAGCAAAATCATACAAGACGTAAATTCTTAGAAGTGTTGGCAAGGGCCGCCAAGCAAAAGGTAACTTAGAAAAAGTGGTTTGTTCATGAAACCAGTTATTAATATTAATATTTGGCACCCACCCATGCATGGCTACGCTGGTTGAGGCGTACCCCCTTATTTGGCCATCAAGTTAGGAATTCGACTCCTTGATTTGTTCATGACTCTTAAAGTAGTTATGTGATCTAAGCAGGGGGCTCGGCGGTGGGTTGCTGGGCTAGTCTTCCCTGAGGTATAGTCGCTGTTGTGCTCCCAAAGGTGAGCTAGACTGGATCCTCAATATAAAAAAAAAACAAAAATATTAATATTTGGCAGATTAGATGATGATTGCACAAGATATTCATTTTGCTTTTATTTTTTTTTATTTTTTTTGGGAAAAACTATAGCCATCAAATAAGTCAATTGCAAGAGGAAAACGATGCAGTGATTCACTATTTTCTTTCTAACGGGAGCAAATAGAAAAAGAAAGACTAGAAGGGAGAGATTCAATATGATAAAACCTTAGATGATCCATTTGTTCCATAGAGAAAAATGAGCTAAATGCCATGTTTTTACTTAAAATTTTATTTTCCCTTTCCATTACAATTTTGATTGCAACAAAACTATCCTCTCAACTATCCGTCGGGAGAGTTTACATGCATCAAGCAAACAGTCTTTGCAGACATTACAAGGAAGTCTTGAAGTAGAAATTTACAACTAAGCATAGAGTGGAGTGTAATACTTAAATATTTTTGGCTTAAATATTTAGACAAGGATGACGAGGCCTTAAATATTCCATTTGTTCCACAGATCCACAATGAAGTTAAAACCCATGTCTATGCTAGGTTTGAATTTGATCGCTCCTTGCAATATAATTTCAGTAAGAATAGCAGGGGAGGAGTAGCAAGGAATGTACATATACAAATTGAGATAGTCCCTTGTTTGTCAAAAGATAGTTTTGATGCAAAAACCTAGAAGTGCAAAAATCGTAAACCAATCATTCCGTGAATGAAATGGAGCTCGAGATTTATCTAACTTGAGTTGGTTTAACTACTAGTGGATTAAATTGAATGTTTACATTGGGTCGTGGGTCCACAAAAATGGAAAACGCCATTAGGTTATTAATTGCTAAACCCTTCATTATGATCTTGCTTCGCGGGACAAAAGTTCACCAAAAGTGTGCTTAAGCCAAAGAAAAGAGGAAGAAGGCAAAAGCCAAATTGGAGTTTATACAAGTGGGATGCTCCAAAAAGGCACGTCTCTCTCCCACCAAAGCAAGTGGATAGAGGTTTTCACAAACCAGGAATCTATCTTATCTTCTTATTTTCTCGATTATTGATTATCATAGACCAAACTAGACAAGATTAGCTGACAAGGATTACGTTGATGAAAATTCTGTTTAAGGTAACTGAACATAGAAGGAAAATTATCGACCTGAAGAGAGTGTACTACGTGTAGAGATGGCATTTGCACATTTATTTTTCAGTTCAAGTGAATGGCTACATGCATGAAACTAGTAAGATTTTCTCCATCAGACAATAATTTTATGAGATCGGTGTCCATCAGCAGATTTCAATGATGCGCAATGTTGAACGTTAGTTGATTTAACGAAATTACAGCAAAATGTGCATATATACATGTTGAGATGGGCACGTGCTGGGAAGGTCGGGACGTGACAATTCCATGTGAGAAACACCGAGATCAAAATATGACTATTAAGCAAATATTTGTCTATTGGGTATTTTATAATTCTTAATTCTCAATTTCCATGCTCATTTGATATTTTGCATAACAAAGTTGTTCTGTGACTAGGTGGATCTACGTATCCTATATAAGCACACTCATATGACTTACTAGATAGTGTCTTTCTCATCAATAATATCAAGTGTCTTGTTAAATGGGGTATCAGCAAACATTTCATGAACTCATCATGGATACTGAAATTTCATAATTTGAAACTTGGATGGTTACAAATGGATGTGTGACTAGAATCAAGATAGAACAAATTGAAAGATAAAACATCAACTTGGCACAAACTATTAGGTATTGTCTATGCATGAGATACTTTTCTTGTACCATTTAATGTATGAAATACCTTATTTGTGTTAATTTGCGAAATGATTGGTTCACAATTCTTTTACTTTTTTGGCTTTTTGATAGATATTATTTGCTGACAAACAAAGAACTATCTTGAGGTAAATGTACATTCTCCATTATTCTTCCTATATATCTTGTTTTAACCAATGTTATATTAAAGAGAAGCAACAAAATTCAAACTAAGCAAAAACATGGTGCTCAACTTTACTTTAAGAATCAGCTTGATTAGTTACATGAACTAAATGCTTAACGTTACACGTTAACGAAGTTTGCTGATATGGTTACCGATCTCATAAAATTAATATTAAATGGAGAAAATTTTGCAAATAAGTTCCATAAATGTAGTTATTCACTTTTATCTGCGATAAGACAATTTTTTACAGTTTATTTACTATAAATAGTATTCTCATCTGCGTAATTTAAACCACTAATAGCAATTTTGAAACTATTTTCACGGAAACTTAAACTATGACAAGAAGAACGAAGAAATCTCTGCTTTCAACGTGTATGGAAAATGTACTTCATCCTTTCTTTTATCAATCTAAAAAATAATCCGAAATGAAGGTTTGAGGAAGAAAATGACAGTACTTGATTTTTTTGCGAGTTTATTTTCTTATGGTCCTGGCAATTTAAGATTTTTTAATACAAGACATTTGAAATCTACGAAAGCACACTAGAATGTACTGCACAATTTTATTTTATTTTTCGAAGCTTAAAACTCCTGCTCGATTCAAGATTTTTGCGAGGAAAATGGTAAATCCTTTTGAGTACGATCAAATGAACTATTAATTTAAGTATTCTATAAGTTTATTTCTCTATTGTCAGTAGAATAATAGACAAACCAACAAACATCCATATCAGTTAATTTTGAATGGCGAGATGGGAGCCGGGTATCAAGTATAGAACCTCAACGTAACTCCCAAAATCTGCCAAGATCTTTTAAACGGAAAACGTGAATCACGAACTATGTGATTTCGTGGAAGTTAAGATCATTGTGGGCTTAGGGATTGTAGCAGCATCGCTTTGTCGGACGGTCACTTCTGCTTTCGGTCGGACGCAGAAATGCCTCTGTAGCATCGCTTAGGGTACACGAGGGCTCCGATTTTCCTTTTTTGAGGCAGAACTTCTCCCGACAGAGTTCTTTAATTTTTCAGATGAACTTTTCCTTTTTGGCCCTGTTGGACCCAGATTGCCTGGTTCTGTGGTAAACCTGTTGCCAGTTGTGTTGGCCGGTGGGAGAAGTAAGACGCCCTTTTGGAGGGTCCCTCTTATATTACATGATAATGGACGGGTTTGACATTTATCTTCATTTCAGATTTGCGGAGCAAATTAATTTGAAGTCTCATCACACAGAGCCTCTCCCTTCAGGTTTTTATGAAGCTTTAGTTTGCATCTTAATTGGAATCATGGTATCCGTTTACCTATTTAAGGTAAAGCCCAAATGAGTTTTTTGATTGTTCAGATGTTTTAAGGAAGGATTCAAGACGTTTATTATTGAATAGTAACTATATTTGATTTGGGGCGACTTCAAATAAGAAGATTAAATTGTCCCAAATGATATACTACTTCTAATTCATTTTAAAAAAGAAATATGATGGACTTTTCGACACTTTAAATGTCCATCTGCATACAATTTAAAAGTCAAGCTTCAATCAATAAAAAATGATATGCAAATATCTTTGCTTATATGACGGTAGTAGGATGGTAATATTACCTATTCTAACGGACGAAAAAGTTAAACTATAGTACTGGGCCATGAATATTGATTCTTGTCTATCCGCACGTGCTGCTTCATCATCCTATGTCCCAAAGTCGTGGGCGAGAGAGAAAATAAGCTTCCGAATCTACCCTTTTCCGATATCACAGTCTACACTACTTTTCTGCTTCAAGGCTTCCTTATGAAGCATCCAAAGCACCGTTCTCTTGATCTATATAAGCCCTCTTGATGGATTGTTGAAAGGATAGTTCCCTTGTAACCGAAATTTTAGCACTGAGGCACGATAAATTCAAGCAAAGCAAAAACATGGCATTTGGCTCCATTTCGGTTCTGTGGAATAAATGGAACATCCGAGGCTTCGTCATGCTGAGCCTTTGGCTTCAGGTCTTTCTGATTTTATTTGCACCCCTTAGAAAGAAAACATCAAATTGGGCCATCCTTTCCCTCTTGTGGTTGGCTTATTTGATGGCTGACTGGGTAGCTGCATTCGCGATTGGGCTCATCTCTCACAACCAAAGCAATCCATTCACTCATGTAGCTGAAGTAGATGGAGCACTTCTTGCATTTTGGGCTTCATTTCTCTTGTTACATCTTGGCGGTCCGGACACCATCACTGCCTTCTCTATGGAGGATAGCGCGCTTTGGCGACGGCACTTGCTCAGTCTTGTCTTCCAAGTCGGTTCCGAGATTTATGTCTTTATGCAGATCTTTCCCACAAACAAGTCACTGTTGATCCCAACGATGCTGGTGTTTCTTGCTGGTGTCATAAAAAATGTGGAGAGGACGGTGGCACTTAATTTCTCGAGCCTCCCAAAGCTCAAGGAATGGCCGTTCTCACAGCGCCACGATCCTGATGATGTAGCTTCCAAGTTTGCGGATGTCTGGGAAATCTCACAACTAGAGTTTTCTAGTGACGAAGAAGTAAAGCTTGCCGAGAGCGTTGTGGTGAAGCATGCATACTACCTGTTTCAAATGTTTATGGTCCTTCTCGGAGATCTCATGTTCACATCTAGAGAACGCCAAGTGAGCCGTGAATATTTCCACAAAGTTTCTGCAATGGATGCGTTGAGGGTGATATCAGTTGAACTCCAGCTCATGTACGAGGTGCTCCACACAAAAACATTGGTAGTACGTTCTATTTGGAGCTACATTTTCCGCTTCATAGCCTTCACTAACGTTGTGATGGCTTTTGTCTTGTTCAATCGCTTTAAAAAGCATCAATTCCCCGATCTCGACGTGGAAATTACTTATTCCCTTCTTTTTGGAGGGATTGCTCTTGATGTGATAGCTCTGTTGATGCTTGTTTTCTCCGATTGGACTATTGTAGGAATCAAGCAAGTTTCATTCCTCAACAAGTTCATAGTCGCCATGAGTGACCTTAGAAAGCCCCGATTTGCCACATGTGAAGCACATCCTAACTCCAATGATGCTTATACGGCTTTAGATACACCATTAATATTTCAAAGGTGGTCAGAATCGATCTCTGCTTGCAACCTTTTATCCGAGTTCACGAAGAAGAGTCCGAGAAAGATGTTGAAGCATGGTCGATACTCGGGCATCATTCACAATCAATGTTGGGGCATCATTCACGATAGCATCCTTCACGTCATTCGCGATCGATGCTACGTCATTCGCTGTGAATGCCACATCACCCTTCACATCATTATGTTTATACTCCGTTCTGGTCTTTCCCCTTTCAGAGTACCTAGGATTGTGAACACAAAATATGTGTCCAAGAATCCCTTCATTAAAGAGTTATGGATCTTTATTTTTAAGGAGGTGAGACGTAAATCCCAGTTGGCGGAAAATGAAAAAGAGGTGCGTGATATATTTGAGGCTAAAGGTGATTTTTTCCTCAAGAGTAAGTGGAGGATCAATTACGAAGAGTATGTCACCAATGTTAATTTTGATGCTAGCATTATAATATGGCATATTGCTACTGAAATATGCTATAACAGAGAGACACCCACAGCAAAAAATGAAAAAAGGGAATTCAGCAAGATCCTCTCTGACTACATGATATATCTTTTACTTAATCAATCTAATCTCATGTCCGCTGTAGCAGGTATTGCCCAAATTAGATCGGCGAAAATGCTTAAGGAGATGGGTGGACACGAAAGGGATGTGGAGAAGCTATGCGCACGTTTGTATAGTAAGTCTTCCGAGATTAGGGAACCCACGCTCTCTCAGGGAATCAAGTTGGCCAAAGAGATGGAAGGGCTCGAGAAAGATAAGTGGGAGGTGATGAGCGGAGTATGGGTTGAGATGTTATCATATGCAGCGGCTCATATTAAGGGGGAGACACATGTGCAGGTGCTGAGTAAAGGTGGAGAGCTTCTTACCTTTGTTTGGCTGTTGATGGCTCATTTCGGTTGTTTCTACAATCCTGAATGGGGCATTGGCGCAAATTACGAAGATTTGCATCTCTTTGACAAGACCCAGGATGGTGAGCCCAGAAAATGACTTCATGTATTCTGACATCAGACGTGATATCTATCATCCCCATTAGCTTTTGTAATAGAATATATATATATATATGGATGGTTTGATGCTTAAATGCAATTCACCTTCTTCAATAAACAGGACCGCGTTAAGCCAATTGACAATACAATTACATGCTAGATTAGGAACAGTCGAGGCATTACCAGTTCTCATCAAGCAATTTACAAACCGATTTCATGAGACGTAAAATTATCAGGAACAGTCACAAATCAGCTCTAAAAGTTTTGAACGTACCCATCACAAGTTATGAGTAGTGACTACATTAACTCCACCATGCTACATTACATCGCACGGTCACCCAACGCTTAGCCCCATCTGCCAGAGTCCGCTTTGAAGTGCTGATGCATAGAACTGCAACAAGTCAAACTAGTTAGGACCAGTCCAAGTCGCCCAAGATATGACATAAAAATCAGAAATTCTGAATGCATCATTACCGTTATTTCCTCAAATAAAAGAACGCATGTGCGAGATCCTTGTTTTTAATGTTTTCCAAAAAAAAGAAATGAACATCTTGTGCGATCATCATCTAAACTGAGAAGTATTTTCACTCATATGAGGTGCCAAGAACTCAACCCATAGATCATCATTCCCGACTAATTAAAGTTATAGACAAGTAGTTGAAGGCACATTGGATTTAGTACAACCAATAAATACAATGACGAAAAAAATAGGAAATTTAGCATAATCGAGCTACATTGAGAAATTTTTTGTTGAAGAATTCTCCTAATGGATAGAGATCATGTTGAGAGAAGTACCTCGACAATTGATGCCAAAATTCAGTTTGACGATAACCAGTCTCTTGAGAATATATTTCAAGAAATCTATGGGGTGTTTTTGTGGCAGCCGGCCCTTTCTGTCCTCCTCCTCCACTCATCCTCCAAGTCCGCTTCCTCTACTCGAAACAAGAAAGATTGATAAAACGTAATTCAATCGAGCGGAAAAGAAACAAAAATTGCCAACTAATTTGCATAGAGAAAAAGGCTTATGACAAATTAGGTGGTCAATCTATCATACTGCATTTCTGAAATTTAGTCTTCTACGCTTGTCTTAAGTTATTTCTTGGAATAATGGATGTCGGTGATCTTTTATGTGAAGAAAATCAAATAATGGACAGCGAATAATGAAGAGAGGAATCCGAGATTATTGTCCAATTATATAAATTTTCAACAGCTTGATTTAATTATTTTTTTAGAATGTTAAAAAGAGTTCACCTTATTTGCTATTTTCCTTTCTCATTGTTTTAATTTCCCTTTTCAACCTTTCTTTTTTCCTCTCAACAAATAACTTTCTTAATACGGTGTTGTTATATGTCGTACAAGCTGGTTTGTTTAAGAGAATGAGAAATAAAATTTATTGATTTTTTTACTATAAGTTATATGATTTATCAAAAATATTTCGTAAATTAATAATTTTTACTCGTTTGTCAAATCGTGCTCTCCGTACATCGTACCGGTAGTCCCACCACCGTCTCCTCTCAAAGCTCTCCTCCTTTCGCGCCACGGGACTCGCATCGCTCCGATCCTCCGCCACGACGGACGACGGAGCATCCGCTTCGACGGGCGAGCGCTTCCCGTGGCCTCCGCCGCCGCTCCGCCCATCGACGCCGGATCGTCGATTCGGAAGCCGATCAGCTGGTGGCCCGGTACGTACTTCTCTCGCCCGTCACCAACGCCTCGTGGGAAGCGAGATCCGAGATATTCGAGGAGGTCGGCGATGCCGGGGCGATGGAGAGCGCTGCTTCGCCGGAGAGCGAATTGGTTCCGAGGAGTCCGTCCAGGAGCAGGACGAGCGTTTTCTTCAAGTTTTCGAGTGATTATGTTGCTCGGAGATCAGTATGGGAATCCTTGGGATGAGATCAGGATGGGGAAGCTGGTGGAAGATGTCGATGCTCTCGCTGGGACTATATAAGGTAAATTAAACCGAGCTTTGAACAACTATCGGATGGTGATGGTTTTGTTTCTGGTTCTGAATGTGGTGCCATATGTTTTCTGCGATATTTCTCCGGCTTAAATTTCTCCGTTTGAATGATCGTTCAGCGGTTGAAATGTGGTTTTAACAGAATTTCGAGCGTTTTTGTCCCTGCCTATTGCTTGTATCAACGCAATGCATGCCGCGTCATTGTAAGAAAGAGAGTTCCCATGGGCTTTCTCCGCAAGAGATGAATTTGTATATGATGTCATCGACAATGCTAGAGTTAGGTAATACAGTTTGTGGTGCTTCGATAAATTCCTGATATAAAACTGAAAGGTGCCGGACCTTATTTACTCTTGCATGTTTTCTTTACTCTACTCATAAATACTATGGAGAAGTTTGCGAATTTGCTAGCCATTCACCATTCTCTTATTACCAAAAAATAAAAATAAAAAATCAAACCCATCCTAACAACAGAAAAGCCTGCTAATCAACATCCTCTCCAAGAAATATTGGTAGTTTGTCAAGGTTTTCGACATGTTGTTCAAGCACAATACTCAGATGTAAAATCTTCAAGAAGTTATCCTTTCCGTGATAGAGTCTCATTACTGATCCATTATGCTGTTTACCTTAAACTGGTAATTTTCTGCAGATATCCGGCATTCCTCAGATTCAGTTGCACTTACTGCCAATTTCACATTTGTGGCTCGTGATTCTAAAACTGGGAAATCAGCTCCAATTAAACCCATCTTGCCAGAGATAAAGAGAGAAAAGTTACTTTGGCAAGAGGCAGAAAAGAGGAGTAAAATGATGAAAAAGAAGAGAGAAGAACGTAACGGAGATACTAAGGTGGAGGACTTGTCCAGGCTCCTAGCTTTACTTGCCGAAGGTCATGTCTTCTGTAATATGCCTGCTCTGACAGACACAGATAGCATTCTGATAAGGGACACTTGTTTTGAGAACTCATTAGTATGCCAGCCACAGGAAAGGAATATTCACTGGAGGATATTTGGAGGATTTTAATGCAAAGGGCTTTTGAAATGGCCTTTTCAACCAGATATGCCTTTGCTGGTGTGGCATCCTGGTTCTTTGAAATTGACCATGTTGATTTCTTGAGACCTGTAAGTACTCATCCGGCACATGATGTATTTCTATGTCTAGGTGCTGCTGTTGCATTACTTAGCTGCTGGGTGTGGATCTGTGGCAATGATTACATGATGTGTCTGCTGTTACAGTCTTCTATAAGCACGGATTGTTGTACTTGAGCCTCACTCTTGCAGTTTGATGTATATGTGTGAAATTATGGATCTGTTAAGTGGAAGATCATAATCTGAAGGATATTATTTTTGGGATGTAGGCGGATGCTGGCAATTTTCTCTGCCTCAAATGCTGTGTCCTGTAAACGAAGCTTGACAATCCAGCTGAACTCCTAATTGATGTCGAAGTTGTGGCCCATGTGATGCTTACCTGAGCTCAGGTCAAGCGAGGTACCATTGGCCCAAGCATGTTACATTTTCCTTTAGCAAATTTTGATACCATTCTGCTACTCTGATCAGAAGTCAAAGGATGCTGTGGTTAGGGGATTATTCTCTTTTACTCCCCCTTTCTTTTGGGCCCAAGCTATCTACTGTCCCTTAACATAATGATCATGCATAAGAAAATTTGAATAGAAAACAAGAATGAACTGGTTACCTAGTTGGGGGATACTGAAGTCTGTCTTTAATCCTATCTAAATGGTGAACTGAACCTTTGTGAAGTTACCATATCTTTGGTCAGACTTGGTTTCATATCACCATGTCTTAGATACTCCTAATAAATTTGTTGTTATTTCATCTATCATCCTAACAGGTGTCAAATGAATTCTAATTTACATTAAGTGTATGTCCTGAGGCCTTGAATGAAGGGTTGGGGAATCAGACGTCCCATCCATGGAAGAAGAGGCACGGCATGTCCTTGAGCATATGGATGCTGAGAGTTGTCAGACTTCATCCTGAATACACTTCTCCAGTGACTGAAGTGAACGGCAATGCTTACCCGCAGGTTGAATGATAATTAGTGAGGAACTGAAATTGATACTCAAAAAGCAGGACAACATGGCTGAGCAAAAGAGGAACTTGGGGACATCAGTCTAGTTAGGAACTTAAAGGCTGCCTAACCAACCAAATATGTATCAGCATTGCGAAGTCCAATTATTTACTACTTCTGAGAAAGTCTCACTGGACGATGAGATGAACCAAAATTTAGAAGATGCCAAGTAAAATGATGTTCAGAAATAAGAGCTCCTGCCAAGTGAAGTCTCACAAGAACATGAAACTAAACATGCCACTGATTCAAATTGATGGATGGTGACAGTAAAGTTGCAAACTTCCACATCTGGTAATAAACTGGTACTATATTCAACATTGATATGTGAGTGTTTTTTGCTTTGTAACAGAGTTTTTTGCTTTGTCCTAATATTAGGTCAAGGGACTTCACACTTACCATTGCATCGAGAATTAACAGAGTTCTTATGATAAGGCTTCTTTACAGTGGAATTCTTTTGAGAATTTGCTTGCAACACATGCTTGGAAGCAATTGGCAAGTCGGCATCCTTCAAAAGATAATCCATCAACGTTTCAGATTAAGACTGGTCGATAATCTGGGGTCAGAACTTGGGAGTTTATTGCTACTGGATCTAGTTGCATTTATTAGCAATTTATTTGAGACAATTCTCTGTTGAACTGCTTATGCTTACCATATTTCTATCCTTGAATGATTGAAAATGGAAAAGGTTAGAATAGAGTATTCTTGTAAGCATTTGCAAGAATTTTTTGTTGAAACCCGGCTCACCCTGCCTTCATTTTTATCTCTCCCTAATAAGTTTCCAATAATCTACCATGTGCAATCTGCCCATTCAGTTAACTTTAATAATCAAATCCAACTCAAACTATGATGTTGGTTCTATACCTATGAGACCTTCTGCAAGGCCATGAAAAGACCTAAAAAGAATTCTGGTGAGCATAGCCTCAAGATCGTCGGTGCTTTGCGAGTTGGTCACCTTCCTGATTCTGTTGGGACAGTTAATGTTATGTAGTTTCATAAACAACAAGCAAAGCACGTATAATTGGCATGAATGAGAATATTTACGTCTGTAATAAGGAGATGCTTAACCCAGACTTCATGAACTTTTTATGCTTCAATTAATACTATGTGACACTCATTGCTCCATGGTTCCAACTTTACTGCAGGCCCGCATAATTTTATGTGAAGCCCTCTGCCGAAAGTCATGTGTTACCAAGTTAAATAGAAGTATAAAATTTAATTGTTGCCTCGGCGCCATAGGCGATTTTAGAGTAAACTTGTTCAGCTGGTGTTGTTGATATCTTTGTGACTGTGTCTGAACCCACGAGAATAAAGTTGTTCGGGGAATGATAGTTTCCAGTCTGTTACGAATGCGTTTTGTCTTGCTAATTAAAACTTAGTGAATAGCAAAAACTCACCAATTCGTTACTTCTCTGGGAAAAAACCTATTAACTATTCTTTAGGTTACAAGTCAAATTATAGAGGTTAAAGAAAATAAAGCTCGAGAACATTTCTTGGCTAAAACCGTTACGGATGTCTGGATTAATACAGCATAGAATCTTGTTCTTGTCATGTTCTTTCTAGTTACCATATATCAGGTTCTGTCTTGAAGGAAACAACTATTTAGCTAGAGTTAAAACCATATCTCAAGCTCTTGCTGCAAGTCAAATGGGAGAGACATGCCTTAGGGCGTTAGCTTCAACCAACAATATGGGTGAATATGAACTGGTCGGATTTACGCTTTTGCAAAAGCAAGTCTTCCATTTTTTCTATATTTGTAAGAATATGATCTTCCATTTATTTCTTCTGTTTATTTGGATCTCACTATCGTTCTCTTTTATGGTAGCTGATGATACATGCTCGCAAAAGGACTAAAGACTTCTTGGACAATCATCCCTGACATTGAAAATCGCCCAAAATGTAAGATGAACAGTAGAATGTGCTTTGATTTCTTTACCGATACAGTACATAAATAATTCTCTATCGTCACTATGTTTTCCTTGGCTCTAATTTTTTATTTATTTATTTTATCAAAACAGGTATTGTAGTTCCCCGATTAGAAACTTAATTTCCATTCATTAAGAACACAGAAAAGTAGGACCCCTTTTTAAAATGTTTTGCCCAAGCTCTCGTGATGGATGAAACGTCAACAGATGTGTACCTCTTTGTTGTTGTTACTTCTTGTTGGGGTGTGGTGGACAGAGTTTAAGCCTATTAAGCTGCCTTAGATTTCATTGGGAGCAGAAGTTATTGAATTGAAAGCGCCATCTAATTAATTCGGTTGTTTATTATCACTTTGAAAATCCCAATGTTGAAATTTGACGATGTAATTGCCATTTTAATTTTTATTGTTTTTCTCATGAGATTGACCTTCTTGAAAAATAGAATTCACTTCTTAAAGAGAGTGAAAAGAGTTGAAGACGACAACATCTTCCATTGGCATAGCTTTCATATTCCCCTCATCAATAAAGCAATCAACAACCCCTCACTTGGTTTATGCTTGTCTGGTCTCTTTTATCTCTTATTGAAAGTTAGACTACAAAAAATAACGAACACACATGAGCCGATCAGATGTGTAAACACCTAGACAACCTTGAGAATCTCTATATGTTTAGAGTAAAGGGCTAAGTATCCACATTTGTTTAGGAAGATGGAAGATTAAGCAGTCCAAGCATGTGAAAGCATGTAATTGACTCGACAATATGGTCTTTGTCCTTTGAGAAAGAGAAGGAATGGCAGTTCTAGTCTTCTTTTTTTATGTCCACTGCACAACATCAACCTCTCGGCGTCATACAAATATGATATGCTTACTGATATGCAATTATATATGAATTGGTTGACCTATTACCCAATGAGGTTAAGACTTTAGTTCTAGATTGCTGTAATAAAATAGCATCGCTAGCAGAGTCGATAATATCGTCTTTTGTCCTTTGAGAAAGACAAGCTGTAAAAAAATAGACAGGTTGATTGATTTTAGAGCGTGCAAACCGCCGTATGCATCTATATAAATTATATAACATTGTATAAGGCCACCTCTAAAATGATAAGTGTGATAAGTTTTGCAAATGCAAAGTACGTGTCCAAAAATCTCTTTATGAATGACCTATGGATCTTTATCTTTGATGATGTGAAACGGATATCTAAAAATTTGGTTGACAATCAATCTGTCCCACATAGAATGCCAAATGATCTCAGCAATATTTTAGGCCATCTCGACAAATCTACTATCCACAACAAAATTTTAGTGGTGCATATTGCTACTGAAATATGTTACAACAAAGATAAACAATTTAGGAGCTCTACAACCACCCTTGACCTAGTCCTAATTCATCGAAGGGAATTCAGTAAGATACTCTTCGATTACATGTTGTATCTTTTACTTAATCAGTCTAATTTGATGTCCGCCGTGGCGATGGTGGACACTGCCCAAATGGTATCAGCAGATATGTTGCACGAGCTACGGCACCTTATCGGTGATGCGACCACGGATCTGAACGCGATATGTGAAAAATTGTACGAGGAAGTGCAAGATGGAATGCCCCTTCGAGAGCCCACCGACCGTTTAAAACCCGCGCTCAAGGATGGGCTCCTTTGGGCCAGCCTACTGGAAGATAATTGGGAAAGCAAGTGGATGAGAATAAGCGACGCGTGGCTTGGGCTGTTGCAATATGCATCAGTTAATATTAAGGGAGAGACACATGTGCAGGAAAAAAGAAGAGAAAGTAAGAGAACCACTTCATGTCAAAGCAATCAATAATCCAGAAATAGAAAGGAAGATAAAGTGAGATCCCTAACATTTGTGGAAAACTTATTGCCTCTAGGAATGATTTGACGATAAAATATGAACCCTGCATATGATACTTTTCTTTTGTCATTTAATGCATTGGAAACCTGTAAATAAGCAAAAATCTTTACTTGACATTTTTAATCCTTTTAAATGATAGATCTGCTTATAAAGATGGAAAAAGGTGAGAAAAATGAAGAAGAAGAAGGATATTTTTACCCTACATAAACAAAAGGCAAAAGGGTGATGAAAGAGAAGAAAAGAATAGTTTGCCCTTTATATGGACAAAGCTTATTGAGCTCATGCAATCTTAAAGGACAAATTTTATATTTCTATAAATTTTAATTATATGATAGTTAATATTGTCTAATAAAAAAGAAGAGAAAGTAAGAGAACCACTTCAGGTCAAAGCAATCGATAATCGAGAAATAGAAAGAAGGATAAAAAGAGATCTCTGAGATTTGTGGAAAACTTGTTTTCTCTAGGAATGATTTGATGATAAAATATGAACTTGGCACAAAGCAAGAAGCATCATTCACGCATCCAATACTTTTCTTCTGTCATTTAATGCATTGGATACTTGTAAATAAGTAGTAATCTTTACTCAAAATTTTTAATCCTTTTAAATGATTGATCTGCATATAAAGAGGGAAAAAGGTGAGAAAAAAAAGAAGAGGAAGAAGAAGAAGAAGAATGTTTTGCCCTACATGGACATAAGGCAAAAGGGTGATGAAAGAGAAGAAAAGAATAGTTTGCCCGTTATATGGACAAAGCTTATTGAGCTCATGCAATCTTAACATACAAATTTTATATTTCCATAAATTTTTAGTTTATGACATTTAATCTTGTCTAATAAAAAAGAAGAGAAAGTAAGAGAACCACTTCAGGTCAAAGCAATCAATAATCGAGAAATAGAAAGAAAGATAAAGAGAGATCCCTGAGATTTGTGGAAACCTTGTTGCCTCTAGGAATGATTTGATGATAAAATATGAACTTGGCACAAAGCAAGAAGCATCATTCACACATCTAATACTTTTCTTCTATCATTTAATGCATTGGATACTTGTAAATAAGCAGTAATCTTTACTCAAAATTTTTAATTCCTCTAAATGATTGATATGCATATAAAGAGGGAAAAAGGTGAGAAAAAAGAAGAGGAAGAAGAATGTTTTGCCCTACACGGACAGAAGGCAAAAGAGTGATGAAAGAGAAGAAAAGAATAGTTTGCCCATTATATGGACAAAGCTTATTGAGCTCATGCAATCTTAACATACAAATTTTATATTTCTATAAATTTTAATTATATGGTAGTTAATATTGTCTAATAAAAAAGAAAAGAAAGTAAGAGAACCACTTCAGGTCAAAGCAATCAATAAAGTAGAAATAGAAAGAAAGATAAAGAGAGATCCCTAAGATTTGTGGAAAACTTGTTGCCTCTAGGAACGATTTGACAATAAAATATGAACCTAGCACAAAGCAAGAAACATCATCCACGCATATAATGGTTTTCTTCTGCCAATGCATTGGATACTTGTAAGTAAGCAATAATCTTTACCTGAAATTTTCAATCCTTTTAAATGCTAGATCTGCATATAAAGAGAGAAAAAGGTGATAAAAGAAGAAGAAGAAGAAGAATATTTTGCCCTACTTGGAAGAAGGCAAAAGGGTGACGAAAGAGAAGAAAAGAATAGTTTGCTCGTTATATGGACAAAGCTTATTGAGCTCATGCAATCTTAAAAGACAAATTTTATATTACTATAAATTTTAATTTTATGACAGCATGTTGTTTGATAAAGAAGAAGAGAAAGTATGGGAACCATTTCAGATTAAAGTAATCAATAATCCACAAATAGAAAGAAAAGATAAAGAGAGCTTCTTGAGATTTGTGAAAAGCCTGTCACCACTTGCTTTTGGTGGGAGATGCCTTCTTGGAGCGTCTTACGTATAGTAACTCCAATATGGCTTTGGCTTATAATAATCATCCTCATTAAAGGGCAAGTTTTCTTTTTTTCGTTTCTTTTGCTAAATTAAATTTTCTTTTGGAATTTTGTCATTGCTTGAATTAAGGTCATAACTGAGTGAACGGATATTGCCATTATCTTACCAAGTACATAATAATGGTCGAGTTTCACAGTTAATAACTTAATGGCGTCTTCCACTTTCAGGGACACGTGACACATTTGTAAACATTTAATTTTACCCACTAGTGATTCAACCAACTCGAGTTATATCTCTCTTGAGCTCCATTATATTTGAGGAATGGATGGTTAATAATTCTTTTACCGTCCTATATTTTGAATAGATAAAGTCTTTTTGACAAACAAATAAAGTCATTTCAACATGTATATGTTGCATTTTGTTGCAATCCCGTCAAATCACTCAAGGTTTGCAAAACAATCGGTTCGACTAGTCACTTGAACTAAACATTCAACGTCATCATTTCATTAATTAACATTAATGAAATCTGCTGATATGAACACTAATCTCATAAAATAAATGTCCGAAGGAGAAAAAATTTTCAAGTTTCGTACGTGTAGTTACTCACTTGAACTGCAAAAACAAATTGCACACAAACCATTTCTGCACGTACTACTCACTTTGGATATAATTTTTTTTCCCCTTTCAATTACTTTAAACAGATTTTTCATCCACGTAACCCTAACTACTAATAGTGGTTTTAGAAATAATTCCATAAAAACAAAAAAAACGACAAGAAGAACAAAGGAAAAAGCAATATTGAAATCTTTGCTTTCAACAGATACAAAGAATTTACTTCATCCTTTCTTTCTTCATTTAACATGATCCCAAATGTAGATTTAAGGAAGAAAATGACATTTCTTAATATTTTTGCATGTTTATTTTCTTATGGCTCTCTCGCATTTTAAGAATTATTAATGTTAAACAAATGAAATCTGGGAAAACATACTAGAATGTCCAATACAATTTTCTATCCTTTTCCAAAGCTCAAAACACCTACTTGTTTCCAAATTTTGCAAGGAAAATGGTTAATGATTTTAAGGTACAATCGTATAATCTATTAATTTAATTATTCAATAAGTTTATTTTGGAATAAAGAGCCAAGAGTTGTGCATCAACTATAAGACACCAACGTGACTCACAAATTCCTGTCAAAAAAATTTTTTCTAAAGGAAAAAGTGTGACTCTTGAATCACGTAATCTCATAAAAAGCTAAGAGCATTGGGTGAAAAGGGGAAAAGAAAGAATATAAATGGGTCTAAGTTAAAGGAAAAAAGCATGAAAAAGAAAAAAAAAAATCTAAGTTAAAGAAAAAAGGAATAAATAAAAAAGAATATGAAGTGGGTCTAAGTTAAAGAAAAAGAATCAAACTAAGAATTGTAGCATCGCTTTGTCGGATGGCCAATATTTTAAACCACTGATTAACGAGCCTAATTTCATTATAAAAAAAAAAGCCCATTATTAGGTTATTCTCAATTCTAACCTAAATTTTCTTTTGTCTTAAAAAAATTATTGACTTTCACTTTAGTCCAAATCTGCCCCTATTAACTCTTTATCCAAAAATTGTCATTGTTTTCTTCAATATTATCGATTTTAGGAGGTTGCTGTTGTTTCATATGAGGGAGAAAATATTGATGAAGATGCAAGTTCTGATAATGAATCTCTAACTGGCCTAGATATTCATAATTTTGAAGAAACTAGTGGCAATTTTTGGACAGGTGGACAGATTAGGACTAGAGTAAAATTTGGTGAATTTTTTTAGAAAAAAAAAGTTCATGGAAAATTTGGAATTGTACCTAAAGTTGGGGGTTTTTAGAGAATTAGACCCTCATTAACATGACCTGAAAAGGACAAATGATTGTAAGTTTATTCAAATTGAGTTTAAATGTAATAACTTTTTATACACAAATAAAAAAAATGTGTTCTTTGCTAATTGACCTTTTCAATCTGTCTATGACAGGCTAAGACACGATTAGTTAATTGAGTTAACATATTACCTGGGTCAATGCGATCTAGTTAGATACACTTAGGCACTCTATTACTCATTTGAACATATTTTTATAAGGGCTTATTTCTTAAACGTATCATGTCATGCGACTTATTTATAAAAGTGTCATGTTGGGTTTATGAAGGTTTGACGTGATTAATAAATGAGTCAAATATGGATGAGTGATGTAGACAAGCGCATATAGAAAAGCAAACACGTAAGGGATAAGTACAAAAAAAATCATAAACCTATTATACGTATTTTAATTCGATCCTAAATTTTTTGAATTTGGTCAATTTAATCATAAACCTTTTAAGCATTTGCTAGTCTTTTTGGCCAATTTTAATTGGAAAACACTAATGTGGACGTCGGCCATTTTACGTGGCATGGGCGATATTAATGTTGACAATTTATGCAATTTTAAAAAAAAAGTTATGAATTTTTATTAACTTTTTTCATTTTTTTTTCATTTTTTTGTTTTCACCATGGTTAGTGAGGGTCATCGGGGCCTCGGCAATGGCCTACAACCCTCGCCGGTCACTTGACGAGGCCATTGTGGCCGTGGGCTAGGCAACCCTTGCCCAATGATTAGCAAAGGTCACTATCCATTGCAAGGCCTTGATGACTCTCGACAGCCACAATGGAAAAAAAAAATGAAAGAAAAGAAATGAAAAGAAATATAAAAAATTCACAAAAATTATCATGTTAGTGCCGATCATGCCACGTAAGATGATTGCATCCATATTAGCGATTTCTGGCCAAAATTGGTCAAAAGGATTGTATTAGCAAATTATCAAAAAATTTAGAACTAAATTGATGAAATTGAAAGATTTAAAATTGAAATAGAATCCATACAATAGGTTTATGATTTTTTAGTAATTCTTTCGAGTTTTGCAGGGAAATGATGTCGAATATGGAGAAGGGTTCAAAGTAAATGCTCATGCAAAAGATATTCACACGTGGATGAAATAAATTTGAAAATAGAGGCAGTGATAGAGAAGACAATGAGCGGGCCAAATGCAACCACGGTAACTTCCTCGAGATAGAGGCTTGCTCACTCAATGAGAAAAGTGACCACTGATTGTTCTACTAGTTTTCCTTTTGGTGGTGGGAAGTTTTGACTGCCGAGTCCATCTATGCCGAAGACAAAATTCAACATTTGAAGCTTAGTATCTTTCTCTAGGAGAAACAATGATGAAATCAAACAATTGATGATGAGATCAATGCATCCCATTTGTTGAATTATGTGGATCCAATATGGGACCCACGTAATTCGATGGTTGGTATTGAGTAAGCTTATTTGCACTTAGTTAATGCAAATGTCGACCCAACTTGACTCACAAATTCTGGCAAAAAAAATTCAAAAGAAGAAAAAAAAATGACTCACAAATCATGTGCAAGTTAAAAACATTTTGTGGGGTCTTCATGAAAAAAAAAAAAAAAAACAAGAGGGGTCCAAGTAAAAAAAAAAAGGTAAGATACCAAAAAATTCCTAATGATCACTTATAAACTTCTACTTTTGGAAATATCAAATACTCACTCGAGTTTTATCTTTGGAAGTCACTTTACACATTTAAATCAATTATCTTAGTGTCCCTATATAAAAATGTTATTTTCTTCAAAATACTTAAATTCTCACATTCACCCAAAAACTCAAAACAAAACAAAAATCAAACCACACAAACCCTAACTAAGATATTTAAATGAGTTTGCTAGAGGGGCAATTTGATCTTTATAATTTAGGGTTTTGCTTAGAGGTATGTGAATTGTATTTGCATAAATAGAGGGTGTAATTAGTCATTGGGTCAACAATAAGATGCATTTTAGATATTTTCCCCATAATAAAAGGACCCAGTTCTAAAATCAATATGAGCACCCCTTACAAAAGTGAAGAGAAAATGATAAACTGATTTATAGAAGAGATGATGCAACAAACTTTCATTAACTACTTGAACAAGTGAGTCATGTTTAAAGATTCAATAAAGATATATCACATCGTTTACTACTCAATTTCATCAACTAGTATTGTATTTTTAGCATTAATAAAAATAAAAAACAAAACCAAAATTTAGTCTTTGAATTCTTAGTAGATGTTCAATTTCATCTGTAAATTTTAATTTTGGTCAAATTGATGCTTGTGCAATCAATTTTGTATTTTTTTTATATGGTTTTATAAACGAAGGAATTAATACTTCAAATTATAGTAGTGTGATTAAACAATATTCATTCTACAGCATATATAAGTGATATTATATAAATATGACTACATAGTATCTTGACCAAATGTCAATCTACGGAGAAAATATTTAGTGGTTTATTAGCACCACATCAGCATCATATGTGGCTACTCATTCCACTAATATATTGACACGTGTCCATCAATCCATGTCAGCTTTAAATAAAAAATTTTAAAAACTTTCACCTCTAAGCTCTCTCTCTCTCTCTCTCCTTCCTCTTCCGGACACCAGCGGAGTCGCCGGCGGTGCGACCAAGCAGACCACCGCTGCATCAGAGCGACCATGGCCGGCTCCCTCTGTTTTCTCCGTCTCGTCGTTCTCGAGATCTGGCCGTCCATGGCCGAAATCGTCGCCTGTCCATGGCCGTCGTCGTCATCGTTTATCCATGGTCGAACGCGGTCAGGCGTTGTCTTTATCGTTCATCAATGGCCGACCACAAGCCGACTGCAAGGGTTGATAGATCTCGATATTTGAACTCCGTACACGCCTTCGAGATCTCAACCTCGCCCGTCGCCATGGCCGATCACAAGCCAACTGCAAGGGACGACTGCAAGAAGATGGCTTCCTCTGTTTTTCTTCCTTGATTTTTGGGCCCTGTCCATGGCCTTCGAGATCTCGACCTCTCCCTTCGCCATGGAGGAGACCAGATCTACAGGCACGATCCAGTCCAGATCTGGACGGAAAACTACTGCGAGCCATCGTGACGATGGAGGGGTGGCTCGGCCATCGACGGAGCCGACCACGAGCCAACTGCAAGGGACGACAGAGCCGGCCGCGAGCGAGGATGGAGGAAGACGGAGAGCACAACGGAGGGGACGCTTCCATGGGTGGGCAGAGGCAGATCTTTTTTTAGTTTTATTCCACCTCAGCGGACATGTGTCAATTTGTCATTGGATTTGAGTAGAATACACGTACCACCTCAGCAGCCACTCAATATTTTCTCCTATGTATTTAGATATTACATAATTGTGTTAATCCTCAATTTGAATGCTCATTTGATATTTTGCGGAACTATGGTGTTCTTCGACTAGATTGATCTCCATATCCTATAAAAGCACATTCATATAACTTTTTCGATGGTATCTTACTTATCAATAATATCAAGTGTTTTGTTAAATGTAGAATCACTAAATTTTTTAACTCATTGTGGATATTGAATTTCATAATTCAACACTTGGATAGTTATAGATAGATGTGTAAATAGAATCGAGATAGCATCAATACAAAGATAAAACATCAACCCGACACAAGGTATTTGCTTACAAATAGATAAGGAACTATCTCAATGTATGTGTGTGTAGAATTCCCTACTATTCTTCCAATATATATTATTCTAACCAATTTTATATTAAAGAGGAGCGACAATATTCAAACTAAGCAAAAACATGGCACTCAATTTGGACATGTGGAATATATAGAACATTTGAGACTTCATCATATTAAGCCTCTCACTTAGGTCTTTCCAAAACTTTGGCTTTCAAACATTTATGCTTTGGCTCGTGCCTTCATTAGAGTTGTGGTATTAGGAGGGAGGGTATATGTGGGCTCAAAATTAACCTATTCAAGGTAGACCTTCTCGAGATGAGTTTCAAATGTTAAGATGAACTTTTTTTAAGGAATGATTGGAATGCTTAGTATTTGATTTGTCAGGGCTAAAAATAAGATTATGTTGTCCCAATAATATACCTTTTGATTTATTTATTTTTTCAAATACACGACGGGGTTTAACACTACTTTAAATGTCCACTTGCATACATGTTTTCAAACTCAAGCTTCAGTCAACAAAAAATGATATGCAAATATCTTTGTTTTATGACGATGGTAGCATGGTGATATTATCTAAGTTGAGGGAGGAAAAAGGAAAACCATAGTACAAGGCTAGATATATAAATTCTTGTGATCCTTCCAAGAATTGGAAACAGAGCAAGGCCACACCTCCGCATGTGCTTGTTCATCCTCCCAAGTCTCAAATTCCCAAGCATTGACCCTCCCCAACATCACCCAAATCACCGCCCAACCATTTGTATTGCTTGTCAATTTCTACTTCAAGGCTTCCTTATAAAGTTTGCAATGCACTATTTTCTTGATGCATGTAAACTCTGAGGATAGTTTTGTCGTAATCGAAATTATATTAGAGAGAAGAGACAAATTCAAACTACGCAAAAACATGGCATTTACCTTCATCTTGGATTTGTGGAACAAATGGAATATTCGAGGCTTTGTCGTACTAGCCTCTCACTTCAAGTCACTCTCATTCTATTTGCACCTCTTAGAAAGAAACAGCGAGCTGCCCCATCATCTTCCTCTTATGGTTGGCCTATTTGATGGCTGACTCGGTAGCTACATTTGCAGTGGGGCTCATCTCTCACAACCAAGGCAATTCAAGTGCCCATGTAGCAGAAGTAGATGGAACAATTCAGGCATTTTGGGCCTCATTTCTCTTGCTACATCTTGGCGGTCCGGACACCATCACTGCCTTCTCTCTCGAGGATAGTTCACTTTGGCAACGGCACCTACTTAGTCTCATCTTCCAAGTTGGTGCCACCGTCTACGTCTTTGTGTGGATATTTCCTAGCGACAAGTCACTGGTGATCCCAACGATCCTGGTGTTTCTTGCAGGGTTTATAAAAAATTATGGAGAGGACACTAGCACTTATCTCTCGAACTTCCCAAAGCTCAGGAATCAATGTTCTTAGAGACAAGCTAAATGCTCTTATGATTTATTGGAAAGCTCATTGCTCGAAGGATGAATATTTTAATGAAGAAGAAGCAAAGCTTGATGAGAGCACTATGGTGAAGCATGCTTACTCATTCTTTCAAATCTTCAAGATCTTCATCGTAGATTTCATCTACACTGAAAAACAACGCAAAATGAGCATGGATTATTTTGACCAAGTTTCTGCGGTGAATGTGTTGAGGGTGATATCAGTGGAACTCAATTTCATTTACGAGGAGCTCCACACAAAAGCATTGACAATACGTCATAAATGGAGCTATATTTTCTGCATCATAGCCTTCACTAGCATTGTGGTGGCTTTGGGCCTGTTCAATCACTTGAAAAGGTATGAACTCCCTAAACTCAATGTGAAAATTACTCATATCCTTCTTTTTGGGGGATAATTATTGATGGGATAGCTCTGTTCAAACTTGTTTTCTCGATTGGACTATTGCTGGAATCAAGCACACCACCACAGGGTCATCTAAACTAGATGCATTTCTCTACAAGTTGGTATCTACCATGGATTACTTGAGGAAGCCCCGATACGCCAAATGTGAAGTAGAACCCAAAGTTACTTACAAGGTTTTAGATACACCATTAATATTTCAAAGGTGGTCAGAATCCATCTCTGCTTGCAACCTAATTTCCGAGGCATTGAAGGAGAGTCCGAGAAAGATATGTAAGTGTGATAAGTTTTGGGGCATTGCTGTTTTCAAAAATATCCACAGTTTTCTATTCCAAATGGGGACAAGATCATCTCTTGTTTCCTTCAAGCTAGTGAGACAATAGCCAAATGTTGTGGTAAAAGATCAACGATTGCAAATGCAAAGTACGTGTCCAAAAATCTCTTTATGAAGGACTATGGATCTTTATCTTTGATGATGTGAAACAGAGATCTAAAAATTTGGTTGACAATCAGCCTTTCCCACATAGAATGCCAAATGATCTCAGCAATATTTTAGGCCATGTCGACAAGTCTACTATCCACAACAAAATTTTAGCATTGCATATTGCTACTGAAATATGGTACAACAAAGATAAACAATCTAGGAGCTCTACAACCACACTTGACACAGCCCTAGTTCACCAAAGGGAATTCAGCAAGATACTCTCCGATTACATGTTGTATCTTTTACTTAATCAATCTAATTTGATGTCCGCCGTGGCGATGGTGGACACTGCCCAAGTGGTATTGGCGGAGATGTTGCACGAGCTGCGGCGCCGTATCGGTGATGCGACCACGGATCTGAACGCGATATGTAAAAAATTGTACGAGGAAGTGCCAGATGGAATGCCCCTTCGAGAGCCCACCAACCCTTTGGAATCCGCGCTCAAAGATGGGCTCCTTTGGGCCCGCCTACTGGAAGATAGTGGGGAAAGCAAGTGGGTGAGAATAAGCGACGCGTGGCTTGGGCTGTTGCAATATGCAGCAGTTAATATTATGGGAGAGACACATGTGCAGGTGCTGAGCAAAGGGGGAGAGCTCATTACCTTTGTTTGGCTGTTGATGGCTCATTTTGGTTACTTCTTCAAACCTGAATGGGGCTTGTACCGTGAATATTGGGAAGAGCATTCTCATCATGAGAGGGATGACAGAGACGATAGCGATCATAGCATTGCGAGTGTGGTCAAGAACGAATACTCTGCTTAGATATTTCGTCCACATCAATTGTCTTATTTACCCCCTCATGGCATTTCTATAAATGTTCATTTGAATAAAATTTACTAGTTTGTGTATCTTTGTGACTAATGCCGAGAATGGATGGATTTTCATTCCTCATAGTAAGCCTTTGCCTGTGTCTACTCTTATTTATAGTAAATATATCGGTTCGTACTTATAATTATATTTTTTTTAAAAAAAAGAGAAAATCTAATAGTAGACAAGTAAATATATATGTTTGTATTTATAATTACATTTATGTCTACTTATAGTAAATATATCGTTTCTTAAGGTAAAATGATAGATTGTAAAATTATACAAGTAATAGTAATTTTATCACTAACAAGATATAAATTCAGGAATATCACGATTCTTTATTCATATTTAAAGACATGAAATGACTTTGTATATTCTAATGAAGATGATATCAATTATCCCCATTAGCTTTAGCAATGGGATCAATTACACATACATAGACAGATGGCATCCAAGGTTGGTGCTCGAATGAAATTCTCCTCTTCATAAATAGGACAATATAAAGAAAATTGGCAATACATGAACGGAAAGCCAAATAGAACCATACAATGACATGCCAAATTAGGAAGAGCTAGGATATCATTGAGTCCTTGTCAAGCAATTTCGCATATCGATCCCATGAGATGTAAGAATCACAAATCAGCTCTAAAATTTGGAATATGTTCACTTTTCCACAATTGTGGAGCCGCATGAACCCTCTACTTGGAATGTATCTATCGAAGGTTACGGCTACGTAACTCCCACCATGCTACTGTACATTGCTAAGCCCCATCTGCCCGGAGTCCCGATTTGAAGTGCTGATGTACAGAAAAGATATGACTAAATCATCAGAACTCATGAAATTTAATGATTTATTTTTTTACTATAAGTTATATGATTTATCAAAAATATTTCTTAAATTAATAATTTTTACTCGCTTGTCAAATCGTCGCCTCCGTACATTGTATCGGTAGTCCACCGTCTCCTCCTCTCAAAGGTTCCTCCTTTCGCGCCACGGGACTCGCATCGCCCCGATTCTCCGCCGCGACGGACGACGGAGCATCCCCTTCGACTCGACGGGCGAGCGCGATTCCGGTGGCCTCCGCCGCCGCTCCGCCCATCGACGCCGGATCGTCGATTCGGAAGCCGATCAAGCTCGTGGCCCGGTACGTACTTCCCTCACCCGTCACCGACGCCTCGTGGGAAGCGAGATCCGAGATATTCGAGGAGGTATCTCGGTCGGCGATGCCGGTGGGACCGAGAGTGCTGCGTCGCCGGAGAGCGAATTGGTTCCGGGGAGTCCGTCTAGGAGCAGGACGAGCGTTTTCTACGAGTTTTCGAGTGATTTTGTGATCGGAGATCAGTATAGGAATCCCTGGAAGGAGATTAGGATGGCGAAGCTGGTGGAAGATGTCGATGCTCTCGCCGGGACTATATGCTGCTATAAGTTAAATGAACTGAGCTTTGAACCGCTATCGGATGGTGATACTTTTGTTTCTGGTTCTGAACGTGGTGCCATTTGTTTTCTGCGATGTTTCTCCAGCTTAAATTTCTCGGTTTGAATGATGGTTCGATGGTTGAAATGTGGTTTTAACCGAATTTCGAGCGTTTTGCCCCTGCCTATTGCTTGTATCAATGCAATGCATACTGCGTCATTGTAAGAAAGAGAGTTCCTTGGGGTTTCTCTGCAGACGATGAGTTGCATATGATGTCATTGACACTACTAGAGTTAGGTAATACAGTTAAGTGGTGCTTCGATGAATTCCACTGATATAAAACTGACAGATGCTGGTGCTTAGTCGGTGGGTAATCAGTTCTAGTACTCTGCTATTCGTAGTTTGAATGTCAAGTCCTCGTTTGAATAATCTAGAATTGGTCATCTGGTAATTAGAGAATATATTGAACAACATGCTGCTTTGCTGTAAGAAGTACTTGTCTCTATCATTCGTATATGTACCTATCTAAATTGGTCATCAATCTTTGTCCATATCAACTTCTGCAATCGGAATGCCTAAGTTCTCTAGTCATTAGCCATAGTCCATATAGTGTGGGAATTCATCGTTAGAATTGTGCATAACAGAACATCCCCATTGTATTCAGCCTTTTGCTTTTGGACCAGCATTGCTCCATCGACAATGGCAACACAAGGCCTCTATTATTAGTCACTGCTTCTGTAGACAGAAAGGTTCTCAAGAGGCCAATCCGTATTGACACTGACTTGCAAATAGCGTGAGCTGTTACATGGATTGGGCACTCATCAATGGCGATCCAACTGGAAGTAACTCAGTCCTCAGAAGGTACCTTATGAAACAGTACTTCCAATCGAAGATAGTATGCTACTTCCTCCCCTCAAGTTGATGACATTGCTCTATTGGCTTATAGGACGAGATTATACATTTCCATCTGCTGCCCCTAAGCAGTTGCAGGAGCCACGTTACTCCTGATCCTGAAGGATGGTGTCACTTTGATGGCTGTGCCTTCTGCTCATAAAAACTATGAAGAAGTTTGCTAATTTGCTAGCCATTCACCATTCTCTTATTACCAAAAATAAAAATAAATAAATCAAACCCATCCAAACTATGGAGAAGCTTGCTAATCAACATCCTCTTGCCAAGAAATATTGGCAGTTTATCAAGGTTTTCAACGTGTTCAAGCACAATACTCAGATTTCAGATAATCATAAAGTTATCCTTTCCATGATATAGTCTCATTACTGATCCATTCTGCTGTTTACTGTATACTGGTAATTTCCTGCAAAAATCCAGGATCCCTCAGATTTAGTTGCACTTACTGCCAATTTCACATTTGTGGCTTGTGATTCTAGAACTGGGAAATCAGCTCCAATTAAACCCATCTCCCCAGAGATAAAGAGAGAAAAATTACTTTGGCAAGAGGCAGAAAATAAGGAATAGAATGAGGAAAAGAAGAGAGAAGAACGTAACAGAGATACTAAGGTGGAGGACTTGTCCAGGCTCCAAGCTTTATTTGCTGTAGGTCATGCCTTCTGTGATATGCCAGCTCTGGCAGACAGAGATTCATTCTGATAAGGGACGCTTGTTTTGAGAACTCATTGATATGCCATTCACAGCAAAGGAATATTCATGGGAGGATGTTTGAAGGATTTTAATGCGAAGGGCTTATGAATTGGCCTTTTCAACACATATGCCTTTGCTGGTGTGGCACCCTGGTTCTTTGAAGTTGACCATGTTGAATTCTTGAGACCTGTAAGTACTCATCAAGTGCATGATGTATTTCTATGTATAGGTGCTGCCGTTGCATTACTTAGTTGCTGAGTGTGGATCTGTGGCAATGATTACATGATATGTCTGGTATCAGTCTTCTATAAGCACGGATTGTCGTACTTGAGCCTTCACTCTTGCAGTTGTCTGTATATCTGTGAAATTATGGATCTGTTAAGTGGAAGATCATAATATGAGGGATATTCTTTTTGGGATGTTGGCAGATGTTGGCAACTTTCTCTGCCTCAAATGCTGTGTCCTGTATACGGAGCTTGACAATCCAGATGAACCCCTGATAAATGTCGAAGTTGTGGCCCATGTGATGCAACCTGAGCGCAGGTCAAGCGAGGTATGAGTGGCCCATGCGTGTTACATTTTCTTTTAGGAAATTTTGATACCATTCTAACAGGTGTCAAATGAATTCTACTTTACATTAACTATACATCCTGAGGCCTTGAATGATGGATTGAGGATTCGGAAGTCCCATCCATGGAAGAAGAGGTGTGGCTTGTCCTTGAACGTATGGATGCTGAGACTTGTCAGACTTCATCCTGAATACACTTCTCCAGTGCCTGAAGCAAACCGCAATACTTACTTGCAAGTTGAATGATAATTAGTGGGGGACTGAAATTCGATACTCAAAAAGCAGGACAACATTGCCAAGCAAAAGCGGAACTCAGGGACATCAGTCTAGTTAGGAACTTAAGGGATGTCTAACCCACCAAACATGTATCAGCATTGTGAAGTCCAATTATTTACTACTTCTGAGAAAGTCTCACTGCACGATGAGATGAACCAAAGATTAGAAGATGCCAAGTACAATGATGTTGAGAAATAAGAGCTCCTGCCAAGTAAAGTCTCACAAGTACATGGGACTAAACATGTCACTGATTCAAATTGATGGATGGTGACAGGAAAGCTGTGAACTTCCACATCTGCTGGTAATAAACTGGTACTCTGTTCAGAATTGATATGTGAGTGTTTTTTGCTTTGTGACGGAGTTGTATGCTTTGTCCTAATGCTAGGTCAAGGGACTACCCGCTTGCCATTGCATCGAGAATTGACAGAGTTCTTATGATAAGGCTTCTATACGGTGGAATTCTTTTGAGAAATTTGCTTGGAAAAAAAAAAAAATGCTTGGAAGCAATTGGCAAGTCGGCATCCTTCATAAGATAATCCATCAACGTTTCGGATTTGGACTGGTCAATAATCTGGGGTTGGAACTTGGGAGTTTATTGCTACCGGATCTAGTCGCGTTTATTAGCAATATATGTGAGACAATTCTCTGTTGACCTGCGTATGCTTACCATATTTCTATCCTTGAATGATTGAAAATGGAAAAGGTTAGAACAGAGTATTCTTGCAAGAATTCCTTGTTGAAACCCGGCTCACCCTGCCTTCATTTTTTATTTCTCCTTAATAAGTTTCCAATAATCTACTTTGTCCAATCTGCCCATTCAGTTAACTCTAATAATCAGGTCCAACTCAAACTATGATGTTGGTTCTACCAATGAGACCTTGCGCAAGGCCATGAAAAGACCTAAAAGAGTTCTAGGGAGCAAAGCCTCAAGAGTGTCAGTACTTGGCGCAGTTGGTCACGTTGCTGATTCTCTCGGGACAGTTAATGTTGTGTAATTCCATAAACAACCAGCAAAGCACATACAATTGGCATTCATGAGAACATCTATGTCTGTAACAAGGAGATGCTTAACCCAAACTTCATGAACTTTTCATGCTTTAATTAGCACTATGTGACACTCAACACCATGGTTCCAACTATATAGTCATTGACAAGGAATCATTAGGATAAATTCATTGCAAGCCCCATAGTTTTATGTGAAGCCCTCTACTAAAAGTCGTGTGCTACAAGATAAGTAGAAGTACAAAATATATTTGTCGCCTTGGGGCCATAGGCGATTTTAGAATAAACTTGTGTAGCTAGTGTTGTTGATACCATTGTGATTGTGCCAAACCCATGAGAATAAAGTGGTTTAGAGGAATGATACTTTCTAGTTTGTTACAAATGCGTTTTGTCTTGCTAATCTAAACTTAGTGAATAATGAAAACTCACCAATTCGTTGTGTGTTTCTAGGAAAAACCCTATTAGCTATTCTTTAGGCTTCGATTCAAATTATTGAGGTTAAAAAAAAAAAGAAAGCTTGAGGAAATTTCTCAGCTAAAATCAGTTATGGATGTCTGGATTAATATAACATAGAATCTTGTTCTTGTCATGTTCTTACCAATTACCATATATCAAGTTCTGTATTGATGGAAATAACTATCAATCTAGAGGTAAAACAATATCTCAAGGTCTCGCCACAAGTCAGATGGGAGAGACATGACTTAGGGCGTTTGCGTCAACAAACAATATGGGTGATATGAACTAGTCAGATTCATGTTTTTGTATAAGCAACTCTTCCTTCTTTTCTATATTTGTAAGTGATGAACTTTCTATTTATTAATTTCTTCTGTTTCTTCAGACTTCGTAATCGATGTCTTCGATACATGCTCACAAAGTACTAAATACTTAATGGACAATTATCCCCAACAAGGAAGTTTGTCCAAATGTAAGAAGATGAACAGTAGAATATGCTTCAATATATTTACTGACACGGCCCGTAAACAATTCCTTTTGTCATTATATTCTCCTCGGCTCTAAATTCCTTTTTCATTTTATTTTTATGAACAGGTAATGTAATTCACCATTTAAAAACTTAGTTTCGTTCATTAAGAATACAGAAAAGTGGCCCTTTTTTTTTAATGTTTTGCCCAAGTTCTTGTGCGGGACGGAACATCAACGGATGTGTATCTCTTCGCCTTTGTTACTTCTTGTTGGGGCATAATGGACAGAGTTTAAGCCTATTAAGCTGGATCAGATTTCACTAAGAGCATAAGTTATTAAAATGGAAGCCAACTCATTAATATGGCTGGTCATTTTCACTCTGAAATTCTTGAAATTTGGTCTTTTCTTTTCTCACTTGATCCATCTTGAAAAATGAAAAATGACTTAAAATAACATTGAATACTTCCATGATAAGACAATCATCAGATTTATAACAATAATAAAATAAAAAAATAAAATGAGATCATCTCTCTCTGTTTTTGAATTCTCTTTCACTGCTGCAGGAGCTAGAAATTCGATTCAATTGCGTGAAGAATATGTAGAAGAGTTAGGACAAAAAAAGTCAGGTTAAGTAAGGATGTAGCATTGCTTTGTTGATGGCCAATTTTTGACCCTAATCATTAACATGACGTAAAAAGGACAAGTGATTGTAGACATTCCAATTGAGTTTGAATGGATTAATCTTTTTATACACAAACAATAAAGGGGTGCTTTGCTAAATAACCTTTTCAATTTGCTTATGACATGCGTAGATATGACTAATTAGATGAGTTAATATTTAGCCTGTGTCAATGTCATTTGGTTAAATACATTTAGGCATGTTAATGGTTTAAGCATATTTTTATGAGGGTTTGTATCCGAAGTGTATCATGCTGTACAATTCAACAAAAGTGTCTTGTTTGATGTTCAAAGATACGAGATTATTGATAAATAAGTCGGATATGTACAAATGATGCAGGTAAGCACGTATTGAAATGTAAGCCCATAAGAGTTATGTAGGGAAATAATGTCGAAAGTATATATTCATGCAAAAGAAATTCACATGCAAATGAGATAAATCTGAGAACCGAGATGTGATAGGGGACACGATGAGCAGGCCCAATGCAACCACAGTAACTTTCCCGAGATAAAGGTATGCTGGCTCAATGAGAAAAAATGGCTACCGACTATTCTGTAGAATGTCCTTTTGGTGGTGGGAAGTTTTGACCGTCAAATCCAACTGCGCCACGTACAAAATCCACAATCAAAGCTTTAAATCTATCTTTTGGGAAAACAATCATGAAATTAAAAATTGATCATGAGACCAATGCATCTTAATCGTTGAGTAATGTGCACCCAATATGGGATCCACGTCATTCAACGATTGAGATTGGGTATGCTCATCTATATCCGATTTATGCAAGTATTGCTTCAACGTAACTCACGAACTCTATAAAAAAATCAAAAGAAAGAAAAATAAAGTGGCTTCCGAGTCATGGGCAAGTTAAGAACATTTCATGGGGTCTTTGTGAAATAAAAAACAAAGAAGAGGAACATTAAAGAAGAAAAAAAATACTATGCTCTTCATATGGACAAAACTTATTGGGCACACACAATCTTAATTTACTAATTGTATATTCTTGCAAAAAATACAACTTACTAATTTTATGACAGCTAAACATGTCTAGTTTGGTCTATGATAATCGAAATTGGGAAATAAAAATAAAAATAAAGAGAGATTCCTGATTTGGGAGACCCCATCACCACTTGCTTTGGGGGAAGACAGACATGCCTTTTAGTCCATTTCTTTGGCCAAAGCACACTCTTTGGTGAACTTTCATCACGTGAAGCAATAAATAATAGCGTCTTCCGCTTTTGTGGACACATGAACCAAATTGAATATCTTGTGCTGTCATCATTTGATCTGCCAAATATCGATAGTAATAAGTGATGTCATGAACAAAACATATTTCTTACATTACCTTTCCCATTTAGTCATGGATGAGAAGACATGTTTAATATCAGAGCCTCGATTTACAACTGATCTTTTTTCATAAATGAATGCCATGAAAATTATGAGAGAAAAGGGACGGTTATAATATTTGAAAGAATAGGTTTAGGTTCCCTCCCGAGGGAAAATAATGAGCTTACTGACTTAGATTGAGACCACCACGACAATGAATGATTTTGGCTCGATAATAATAATTTAAACACACACACAAACCTACCTTTTTAACATGGAAGGAGAAGGTAGAGGGTTCAAATCCCCACATTTTCAGGGGGAGTTGGGGTAGGAACGATTAAAGCGCATGAAGAAGAATTTAGTTGGACAAATTCAATGCTAGTTAGATCGGATAGAAAAACTTGTCATTAAAATTATTTAGCACATAAAACAATTGTATGAGTGATTGTGACTAGAAATTGTCTTTTTGTGTTCCTCTTTTTTACGCAATTATTATTTTAGAGTGAAAAAAATACATCTCCCCTCCTTGTATTCGTGTTATGGGATGGAGCCAAATCTAGTGTGCAAAATTTGATAGGGCACCACGACCGATGTTTACATTAGTTGGTTTCCAAACAATTTCGCCATGATATGAGAGGTTGTTAGTGTGAAATCTGAGACAATATAACAGAAGAATAATGCTGATGATGTGAATGATTTGACTATGGAGAGTTTGAGGAAGTATTATTTCTGCCATGGATAAGAATATGCAACATGAATTTCCACATCATTAGACTCATTGATACTGGAATTCTTTCTGGTGGACCCATATAATCAAAAGCGCTCTTCTAATCCCGACAAGAAGTTCTCCTGGGTCAATGCAAAATCTCCATACAAAATGTTCCATTATCGCAAAATAAAATAATATAAAATAAAATAAATCTATATATAAAAAGGGGAAAAAAATGAGGAAAAGAAGAAGAAGAAGAATATTACGCCCTTTACATGAAAAAGACCTATTGAGCTTATGCCATCTTAACTTGCTAGTTCTATATATTTTTTATAAATTATAATTTTGTGACAATTAATCTGGTCTAGTTTGTGCTGTAATAATCGATAGTTGAGAAAGAAAAAAAACAAAAAAGATAAAACAAAATAATATAAAATAAAATAAATCTATATATAAAAAGGGAAAAAAGTGAGGAAAAGAAAGATGAAGAAGAAGAAGAAGAAGAAGAAGAATATTACGCCCTTTACATGAAAAAAACCTATTGAGCATATGCCATCTTAACTTGCTAGTTCTATATATTTCTTATAAATTATAATTTTGTGACAATTAATCTGGTCTAGTTTGCGCTGTAATAATCGATAGTCGAGAAAGAAAAAAAATAAAAAGATAAAGAGGGATTCCTTTTTCGTGAAATATCTATCACCACTCACTTCGGTGGGCGACAGACATGCCCTTGAGTCCATTTATTTGGCTAAAGCACAGCTTTTGGTGAAATCTTGTCTCGTGAAGCAAGATCATAATGGATGGGTTTAAAAATTAATAACCTAAACGCATCTTCCACTTTTGTGGACGTAGGCAATGCAAACATTTAATTAACTCCCCTTTACCAAAAAAAACATTTAATTAACTCCCTAGTAGTTGTACCGCCTTAAGTTGGATCCATTTTGTGCTCCATTTCATTTCGTGAAAAGATTAGTGCACGATTGTTTTACATTTTAGAATTTTTATATAAATGTATTATTCTTACAAAAAGTAGGCTTAGAATTAACCTATTCAAGGTAGACCTTCTCGCACAAACTTTTAAATGTTAAGATGAAAGTTTTCTAATGATGGATTTGATATGTTTAGTGTTGAATAGTAATTATTTGTGATTTGGGCTACCTTAAATAAGATTAATTTGTTTCAAGCAATATATTTCTGTTAATTTTTTTAAGAAAATGATGGAATTGTGCACGACTTTAGCTGTCTGTCCGCATACGATTGAAAAGTCACGCTTCAATCAACAAAAGACGTTTTTATGACGACGGTAGAGTAGTAATACTATCTAATCTGACGGAGGAAAAAGGAAAACTATGATAGAAGGCTAGATAGATTCTTGTGATCCCTCAACAGCACAGTGAAGGAGTACCCCAAAAACGACAGCACTCGCACCACTCATTGAATCAGAGGCAGAGCAAGGCCAGTGCTCTGCACGTGCTGCTTCATCCTCCCAAGGCCCAATGTCCCAAGCATTGGCCCTTCCCAACGTCACCGCCTCCTAGCCAATTGTCTTTACATTTAAGAAAAATAATACTTATCATTACATGATTGTTTTCTTGATGCATGTAAACTCTCCACATGGATTGTTGAGAGGATAGTTTTGTTCTCATCAGAGTTATATTAGATACGAGCGATAAAATTCAAACGAAGCAAGAACATGGCGTTTAGCTCTATTTCTGATTTGTGGAACAAATGGAACATTCGAAGCTTTGTCCTGCTAAGCCTCTTGCTTCAGGTCTTTCTCATTTTATTTTCACCCATTAGAAAGAAAACGGCGAATGATCACATCATTTTCCTCTTATGGTTGGCCTATTTGATGGCTGACTGGGTAGCTACATTTGCAATCGGGCTCATCTCTCACAACCAAGGTAATTTGTGCGCTCATGCAACTGAAGTAGACGGAGCACTTCAGGCATTTTGGGCCTCATTTCTATTGTTACATCTTGGCGGTCCAGACACCATCACTGCCTTTTCTCTAGAAGATAATTCACTTTGGCGACGACACCTGTTTAGTCTCATTTTCCAAATCGGTGCCACCATTTATGTTTTTGCGCAGATATTTCCCAGCGACAGGTCGCTGATAATCCCAACAATGCTGGTTTTCCTTGTTGGGGTCATAAAAAATGCAGAGAGAACACTAGCACTTAATCTGTCAAGCCTCCCAAGGCTGAGGGAATGGGTGCTCACGCAACGCAGGTCTGCTATGATGATGCATAATAACCACGTAAGGACGCTCCGTTTCGAGTGTGTGTATAATGAGGAAGATGAAACAAACGAGTACTCTGCAAAAGATGAAGCAAAGAATGACGAGAGCGCTGTGGTGGAGCTAGCGTACTTGTTCTTTCAAATCTTTAAGATCTTCCTTGGGGATCTCATGTACACACGTGAAGAACGGAAACTTAGCTGCAGATATTTTGTTCGCATTTCTCCAATGGATGCATTGAGGGTGATATCAGTTGAACTCCAGTTCATTTATGACGTACTCCACACAAAAGTGTTAGCAATATGTTCCAAGTTGAGCTACATTTCCCGCATCGTAACCTTCATGAGTGTTGTGGTGGCTTTTGTCCTCTTCAATCGTTTGAAGAAGCATCAACTCTCCAAACTTGATGTGAAAATTACTTATATCCTTCTTTCTGGAGGGATTGTTCTCGATGTGATAGCTCTATTCATGCTCATTTTCTCGGATTGGACAGTAGCCAAAATCATGTGCAACAACTCTAGATCATCTAGGTCATGTTCACTTCTGAAAAAATTGGCATATAACATGTATAAGCTGAGGGAGCCCCAATCCGCCACATGTGAAGTAGAGCCTAACGCTGATGTTACTTACAAAGACCTTGGATACGCCATTAATATTTCGAAGGTGGTCAGAATCCATCTCTACTTGCAACCTTTTATCCATGAGCATGAAGGAGAGTCCGAGAAGGATGTATAAGCGTGATCGGAGCTTGGGCAGCATTGCTTCTTCTTATCTCTTCGATTTTCCATTCCATATGGCTGAGAAAATCATCTCTTATTTCCATCAAGCCGGTGAGACAATCACCAAAGGCTGTGGTCTGAGGACCATGAAAGAGGAAATAGTAATGATTGCAAATGCAAAGTACGTATCCAAGAATCCCTTTCTTAAAAAGCTATGGATTTTTATTTTTAAGGAGGTGAGACATAAATCGAGTATTATGAAAAAGCTCCAAGAGAGGATGAATGATACAAATACGATCAGCAAGGCGAGAAATGATGAACTCATAGAGGTGACAAAGATATCTGAGGCTAGAGGTGATTTGTTTCTCAAGAGTTTATCGGATGAAAACAATTATGACGATCTTCAAGAGGATGTCACCGTGGCTAATTATGATGACAGTATTATAATGTGGCATATTGCTACTAAAATATGGTACAACAAAGAGGAATCCATGGAAAAAAAAGAATAAAGGGAATTCAGCAAGATCCTCTCCGACTATATGTTGTATCTGTTACTTAATCAATCTAATGTGAGGTCCGCTGTGGTGGGCATCGGCCAAATCACAGCAGCGGAGACGTTAGAGGATTTACTAATGTTCGCCAATTGTAGGACCAAGAATGTAGAGGAGCTATGCGTGCAATTATTTGAGAGTTCTTTAATGTCGTCGAAAAATGAACGACCTTTGAAATACATGCTCTGGCAGGGGACCAGGTTAGCTGGAAAGATGGAAAGGCTCGGGGAAATGAAGTGGGTGGTGATGAGCGGAGTGTGGGTTGAGATGCTGTTGTATGCAGCAATTCATATTGACGGAGAAGCACATGTGCAGGTGTTGAGTAAAGGTGGAGAGCTTCTTGCTTTCATTTGGCTGTTGATGGCTCATTTCGGTTGTCTACAAATCTGAATTGGGCATCTGTTATGAACGTGAACGCTTTTGGTAGGGATGAGTAATTGATCCGCATCAACTATCTTATTTAGCATCCTCATGGCTTTCCTACTGGCGTTCGTACGAATAGAATTTAATAGTCTGTGTATCTTCGTGACTAATGCCGAGATGATGGATTTTCATTAGAGGGCTGCGCAGCACTGTCCAGACCGTGGACAGCAAGCGTTCAGTCTTGTTTGGTTCATTTGACAAGCACCGGGCCAACCCCTAGGTTGGCAAAACATATAGATTTTATTTTTAATAAAACTATGAGAAATAAACATTTAATCGTCTCGATCGCTAGTGGTTCGCGCCCGAACGTCTTTATCCGGAGTCCGGAGCCCGTCGTCGTTCATCTTTAAGCTCGTTCCTGATTCTTTTTTTTTTTTAAATATTTAGATTTTTATTCTGCATGTCGTGTCTGCATGGCAATTCGGGTGGGTTTTTTTCGCCTCTGTTCCTGCTGCGATTTCCGTGGCCTGGAAATGTTTGTCGTCTCTTCGGACCGTCGATGCATTTATCCTGTAGCTCGAAATTGAGACCGCGTTGCATTTTCTTTGGAATGTTGAATAACGTTTTTTGGGTTGTGTTTAGCTTCTTGGGATTTCCAGAGGGTTCTATTGGGTCCTGTGCAGTAGAAAAGTATAATCTAGATTTTTCGTTTTTTTAATGGTTTATTTATTCAGGGACTTTTTTTGTTTTGGTTTTTTTGCATTTCGTTTCAGGTTCTTTAGCTCCTGTTTATGCACAACATCAGATTCGGGTGGACTAGTATTGAAGAAAGCAAATCTCAGATTTCTCTTTTTTCTTTTTGGGTGAAAGATTTGCATCTACCTTTGCTCTAAGGTAGGCAGCACCTTGGCTTCTACAGTGATTGCTTCTCTGGATACAATAGCTGCTGCTGTTGCTGGAGCTAGAAATTGGATTGAAGTGCATGAAAAAGGAATTTAGTTGGTTAAATTGAATCCTAGTCAGTCAGACAGAAGGAACCTTGTCATTAATGTGGTTTAGCGCAGACAACGATAGTAGTCGAGGAAGTTCTCATTTTTTGTTGGGGGCTGCTTGTGACTAGAAACTGTCTCTGTCATTCTTGTTTACTCAATGATGGTTGAGAGTTAAAGAGCATGTCAAGAATAAAATTCCCTCCTTGCTGTGTGTGGTCCAATAGAGTCAAATGTGGTAGGCAAAAATTGACGGGCACAACGACCAATGTCCTACATTAGTTGGTCACTTAGCAATTTTGCCGGCTTATGAGGGGGTGGTTAGTGAATGCCAAATGGCTATTATGTCACGGCAAATGAGTTTTGTCTTCCAACATCCGGATCATGATGCCGCTCAAAATGTCAACAGTGTTCTGTCTGTGTTTATGTTCTTCTACGTCCATTGAACTAGCAGATCCAAACTTTTGCCTGCGTTTGATTCACTAGTTTTTTTACTGAAGTATGTGGAATCAGACTCTCTAAGATTAGCTGTAATTCAATTCAGTAGCTTCTTACTGCTGTTGGTGATGAATTATAATCGTGCATCTTATGCTTATTCTGGGTCAGATATCCTAACAAAGGCATCTAGGCAGCTGCACAATCTGGAGTTTTATTTAGGGAAATCTTTGGAACCTAACAGCTCGGTAATCTGTTGCTGCTACAAGTGAACCACGAGATAAAACCCAAAGAATGAAGATACTCTTTTAAGATTTATGTTAGGGGTCAATTTCTTGATAACAGAATTCTTCCAACTAGCCAATGCAATTCTGTTTCCCCTGGTAAGGAGGTTGGATTCTTTCTCATATCTCTGTAAGGAAGTATATATAATCTTGCTACTCTTTTTTAACCCTGCAGATCCTCTTGCAAAAGCGCCGACTAGTATTTTCTCCTAAAGTTCCAAAGCTGATGGCTTCACCAGATGTGGATTATCCCTGGTCATCCTTTGCAGGTGAAACATTCTGCGGCTATTTCAATATGCAACTGGAGGAAGCAGATCCAGCCGATATTTCCTCTGCGCTGGAATCTCCACTCCTTCCTCCTCCAATAATTATAATATCCCCAAACCGCCTTCTCCCCCTGTTAAAACCTTTACAAGATCCAACCATGCAAGACTTCCAGATTGTAGCTCAGTCCCCAAAGAAACAAAACAAACATGGGATAGCCTTTCCATGGATGGATATGGCGCAGATGTTTACATTTTTATGGAAGAAAATTCATTTATTATGGCACATTCCAATATTCTGGTGAGTTAATTACACTTCCTTTTCCTTTACCTGATGTTTTCATTTCAGTTGCTTGTAGATGTTTTAAAAGTCATGATGATGTAGAGATGATCTGGACTGGCATATGATTTTACTGTATTTATTTTAAATGCTGCCTTCTATAATTTGTCCATCAATCTATCTGTTTCTTTAATTGCGAGGGCAGTTTAGTGGGGCTCATTGAGCAAATTACATTGTGATCTGTTAGTAGTAAGACTTCCCACATAGATAGGGCAGGTCTCATCGGTTCTAGATCCATATGAGGGTTTTACTACTGATGTGTTCTTGGTTATTCTTTCCCCCCTTGATTTAGCCTCTCCCATAAACTTCCTTGAAAAAATTTCTCGAGATTGTTCTCAATTTTGTGCTTGTGTTTCCTTCTTTAGATGCCCTAGAATTAAGAGATGCTTCTGCTCTATCTGATCTTCTGCTTTTTACAGTAGCATCAACATTGTGCTCTTAGCCTCTTCTAAGTCCTTCATAGCAAAGAATCACTGGATGTCTACATTCTTATCTTTTTGGTTACATTACTCTCCGCATCAAGTTCCTCTGGTTGCTATTGAGCAAGGTGGTGATTTCACTTTTGTCAACATGACAACCAGATTGATTCCTGGAAGATCGGTCATTACTCCTCCCTTATGAAAATAACTACGCATCATTCTCATACTGGTGGATATGTTAGTTTCATGATTAAATTAACTGTCCAAAATTGTATGCATTGCGGTCTTACGACTACTGTTGTTGCAGAGGAAACAAGAGAGGCTGAGGAAGATGGAAGAGAGACAGGTATACTTGCAACTTTACGAGGCCAAGGAAGCCCTCCTTCACATATGCAGCGATGGTTGCAGGATGATTGGACCATGCGACAAACTCCTTAGAGCATCGCAGCCTGCCTGTGGATTCCTGCTTGTAAAGGACTTAAGACCTTAGTACGTCATTTTGCCAGTTGCAAGGTTCGCGTTCCTGGAGGATGTGTTCACTGCAAGCGCATGTGGCAGCTTCTTGAACTGCACTCTCGGATGTGTACCGAGCCTGATGATTGCAAGGTTCCTCTCTGTAGGTAAGTCAAAAGAACTTCTATGTTTGTCTCCTCAATTTTAATCTGGAGAAGTTTAGATGGATGCAGGAACGTGTCTAAATGGGTTGTTCTGCCCATGATGTATGGGTTGTTTTTTGCCTCTTTCACGTATTTTTTTTTTCTTTTTTTCAGTCAATCTAACTTCTCTCTCTCTCAAACTTTTACTTTGCCTCTTAGTAGAAGTGAGAGTCGAACCCCACACTTAAAACTAAACGTCCCCACCCTACCCTTGTCACTGGGCCGTGGGCCCAATGGGTTCATTCACCTAATTAATTAGGTCCTAAAGAGCATTGGATATTGAGCAAAACTCGCTTCAGATGGTCAAGTGAGAATTGCATTGCTGACTCGTAAGTTCGCATTTCAAGTGTCTTGCACGGAAAAAAGCCCAACACTGATCTGAAGAAACAATGGTTGATGAGTCAAAACTTTTAAAGGCAAGAGTGTTTTTCTTCCCAAATGATTCTTCAATGATTAATAATTAAGTGATTATGCGAGATGCATATGGGGGAGTGAGTCACTTTATTGTGCGTAGAGTTGAAGAGCAGCATCTTCGTTGAACTGATATGTATTGTGAATTTGGTGGCTCTACATAATGTCTCTTTTGCTTTTGCCAGGCAATTTATAGTGAAGATTCGGCATCAAACCAAGAAAGATGATTCCAAGTGGAAAATGTTGGTCAACAAAGTAATTGCAGCTAAGAATGCATTGGACCACTCTCAGCTCGGTGCTCAGGTTTATTGTGATAACTTTGTATCTTTTAAAAAATATGCTTTCCCACAAGTTTGATTCATCCCAATTCAAAATGAATAAATAAATTGCTGGGAACTTATAGTTCTTTTTTATACTATAAGTCTTTACAGTGACCTGTACATGAGTTAGCTGGATAATGTATATACATTACTTACATTTGATTTTTAGCTTTTTTTTTTTTTTTTGGTTGGATCAGATTGCTTTACTCCATTAGCCACAAGGCTTTATCTTTTGCAATTGTATCATGAGTGCAACTAGTATTAGCAGAATTCTCGCCTAGACCCGCTCGGCAAACCCAATGCAACCAGAGGGATTGGATTTGGATCGGACCTGCATAATCAAAAGTACTGTCCCAGGCCAGACAAGAAATTTTCTTCCATTTGTGCATAATCTCCATTGGATTTTAATGAATCACCCTTTAAATCAACTTTAATGGTGGAAAACACAACCTAAAAATTCGAAGGCATAAACTATCATCAGGTATTAATGATAGTCGGTATTGATGACAAACTTACCTGCAATCTAAGTATATGCATTTGAAAGATTATCGTCATATTAATGGAATTTACCAAACTTTTGGATAGTTAATAAAGTTATTTGAATAATATCTACTAATACATATGTGAAATTATCAGTGTGACATAATATCTACTGTCTTTTTATACTCTTGAAGTCATATACAAGTTGATGATAACTTGTATACTAACTTTGCTTGAACATTTACCAACTCAATTTTAAAGGTATGCACGTTTTTTTGGATTTAAATAAAACTCAAAAGTACTTTTTAACTCTCCCATCAAAACTTAAAAGATTACTACAATTTCAGAAAATTATGAAAAACATTAAATGTGAGTCTTTGAGTTAACATTTGAGTACTATGGAAGTTTCGAAAGTTTTGGATTTAAAAAAGTTAAAATTGCATGAACTATAAGGTTTAAATTAAGCAAAAAAGTAAAAGCAAAAGTTATTCCATACATGCTTGTAATTAATAGAAACTTATCAATATATATTGAGGACTTCTTATTAGTTATCCGGGACAATGCACAAATATAATGTTGACTGCGCAAAATACTAAAAACCAATAAAAAATAATACAACCACCCAGCACCTAAGCAAAATGCTTAAATGAATTTGCAAGGAGTGGCAATTGGTGTTTTCAATGTATGGTTTTGCTTAGAGGGTGTGTGAATGGTAGAGGTAGTAAGTAGTCGTTGGGTTCACAATGAGATATGTTTCTGACATTTTCCCCTGAAGAAAAGGACCGTTCTAAGATCAATATAAGCATCGCTTTACAAAATTGAACAAATGATACACAAATCTATAGCAGAAATAATGCAACAAACTTGAATAAAGATGTACAACCTCTTTTACAACTCAATTTCATATATTTCTAGCATTAATAAAAGAAGAGACATACCAAATTTAGTCCTTGAACTCATAATCAATGTTCAATTATACTTAAATTTTAACTTTGGTCAAATTGATATTTGTGCTTTGTGAGTCGAATCGATTTTGTTTTTTATATGGTTCTGTAAACAAGAAATTAATCCTTAATAATATTTTATGAGTAATCTGACTAAACTATACTAGTCCATTCTTAAGCAAATAATATGGCTTTGACAAATAGCATGGATTTCTGATTTCTCGGCTCAATATACTATGATGGGAAACCGCTGTATGCATCTTTATTAATTATATAGCATTGTATAAGACTTCACCTCTAAAATGGTGAGCATAATCCTAAGATTATTTCAAGTGAGAAACACTAAGATCCAAATATGATTCCATCATATCTTCACCAAACGCATACCTATTTAGCCCATTCATTGGATATTACATGATTTTGTTAATTCTTGATTTGAATGTTTATTTGACATTTTGTAGAACTATCAAAATCTTCGACTTTGTTGATCTATATTGGATTAATGTAAAATCATTAGACATATCAAATAGAGTAATCTATGTACAATTATAAATTCGAACCATTTTACTCGTTAAGTTTTTTGTACTTAAGAGATGAGGACAGGCAACTAGCGCAAGGTATTACCTCCTTTGAATCTAACCCATAGAAAAACATAAATTTGGCCAAGTTATGTTCTCAATTTTAAGTTGATTTAAGAGGATTTTATTTTCTTGATATGGAGGATAACCTCCTGTTGAAATCTAAATATTTGCTCGTACATCCTTATTGCATTTGCCAAAAATTAGGGATTGAATTTGCAGAAACGACACAATTCAACCCCTAAAAAACAGTGATTTTACATAATTTTGCACTATTTATCTTGTTGCATTTAGAAACTAGAGATTTTGTAGTTTGTTAATACCTAAGTTTCCATTCCCATACGCTATTTATGCATTTTATAAAATTTAGGGACCGAATTCACCTTCCTAAAAAAAAAAAAAAAGCAACTCTACATAATTTTGAATTCATTTTTCTTGTTGTATTTTTTTCTGCAGTTAGAAATTAGAGGTATTGTAGTTTATAGATACCTAAGATTCCCCTCTTATGGACCACTCACGCATTTTATAAAAATTAGGGATCGAATTTGCCTCACTCTCATAATCGTAGATTGAGGCCGAGGTAAGCTTGCCTTTCTCTCACGTGCACTACAAGCTCATTGCCTCGGTCTGTTGGTTCTTTAACTCTCCTCTTAGCAATGATACTTTTCTATAGCATTTTGTTTAGTTGTTCTTCATGCCTTTATGTTTATTTCTAACCCGTAATATATGCTTGTGGAGTCTAGGTTTCATCTTGGTTTATGGTTTAATGTGTTCCATTCCATCACCATAGACCAATGTTGTAATCAATTTTTCTTGGATATTCTTACTTGGCTGTGATTTTAGGGGAAAATTGTCTAAAAAGTCCTAAACTTATTAAATTTTTTAATTTTGCCAATTGAGTCATTTTAGGAGAAAATTGTCTAAAAAGTCCAAAATCTATTGTACTTTTACCAATTCAGTACTGAATTTTTTAATTTTATCAATTGAGTATTAAATCTTCTCACTTTTTGCCAATGGAGTTTATCCAACTAATTTTGGCCAAAAATTACTGACGTGGACATCGGCCGTGCTATGTAGGATGGCCGGTGCTAATGTGGATAATTTATTATAATATTTTAATATTTTTCTCAAATTTTTTTTTTTTTTTTTTCTTCCCTTTCTCTCTTTTTTTTCTTGCCCCTTTTTCCCTCCACTAGACCTCATCTATGGCCAGAGGAGGTCACCAACCTCGAGTGAGGAACACTAGGGCCTGGGATGGTGAGGGCCGCCTTCGTCTGGGCAGGCGAGGGCAACCCTCGCTCAATCGCCCTCACCCAGCAACGGGTGACTAGGTCAAGGCCAGTAGCTTCAAGGATCGTCGAATGTCAAGATCTGGGCTAGCAGGACCACAATTGTGGAGAAAATCTCTCTCTCCTTAACGGCTCGCTCAAGGAGATTGGGACCCGGCATCCATACACCAATGGGGGAGGTACGAGAGAGCACGATTGGTTTTGAGGCGAAGGAGGGAATCTTCGTTTTGGGGGTTTTTAGAGAGCACCATCAAAGCAACCCAGTCGTGGCCAAGAGATTTCTCCGTGCCATTTATTGTTGTTCCTCGCAGTAAGCCACCAACCATAGCTATACCTGGGACCCTTTGTTCTGCTTTGTTTTGCGGCCATTGAAGGTGAAGAGCTCGAATCGAAAGTACCATTGTCCTGCTTCAACACTCCTTGAAGCTGCTGGCCTCGGCCAGTTAACCGTTGCTGGGAAAAAGGGAAAAAGAAAAGAAAAAAAAAAAAAAAAAAAAAAAAAAAAAAAAAAAGAAAAAAAAAAAATTAATAAAAATTTGAAAAAAATTAAAATATTATTAAAATTTGTTAACGTCAGCATTGTTGTGCCAAGTAGCATGGTTGGTATCCATATTGACAATTTCTGGCCAAAATTGGCTGATTGACCTTAATTAACAAAAAGTGAAAATGTTTAGGATTCAATAGGTAAAATTGAAAGGTTTGGGACTAAATTAACAAAAATGTAATAGGTTTATAACTTTTTGGACAATTTTCCCGTGATTTAAGGGTCATGCTTAAGTATATCCTTACCATTTGTTCATGCTTGCTTTGATATATTGCTTGTTTGCCTTGGTTTAGGCCGGTATTGAAGCTTGGCCTAGTGTCTCCATGGATTATCTAGGCTCATCCTCGTCTATGCTGATGTCGTTATTCTTGTAATATTAGATTAGGGTGTTGTGATGTCTCTTGTGTTGGATGTTATATATGTTTAGATTAAACCATTTGTTTAGTTTGTATATCCCACGTATGTCACATGCAAACTGGTTCTTAGGAATGATTTGAAGGTATGCTTGGCTTCATCTAATGTGTTACGAATGTTATCTATCCTTGCATTTAAGCGGAGTTGCATGTTAGAACCAATTGCAATCAAGTTGTTGTCAAGTTAGCATGTTTCTCAGAAATCTTTTGGGCTCAGTTCACTATAGGAAGTTCTCGGTTCAGACTTGGGCTTGCTGAACTGTGGCTTGTATGGCATGTTCATGGCTCTTGAGTGTTCATTCGATGTGTTTCGGGTTGGTTTGGGGCCACCTAGTGGGTGAATAGAGGTCCAAACCTGCTGCCTATACCGCCTAAGGGGCTGGCAACGAGCCTAGAGCTTCCATTTGGCCTCGCTAAGGGTCTCGACCTATCTCGGGACATTCCTTTTACATGATTACATCATCTACATGTCATAATCACATATTTGCATGATATCGTAGTTCAATTTCTAGCCTTGTATCTAGTTTATTATATCTTAACATGCATATAGTATAGCTAGAGTTTGAATCATGTTTATCATGGATGACAAGGAAAAAGAAAAAAATAAAAATAAAAAAGGATAAAAAAAAAATTGGAGAGGCATTCGGTAAAAAAATGGTGTTTTTAGTGCTAAGTTTGATTTATTCTTAATTGAATTTCATTTTGTTTAATCCGGCAACGTTATCACCTAGCTTAGAAAATTTACTTGTCTTAAACTAGGTTGATTGCATATATACATTAGTTTACGGGAGTCCTATCTATGGCTTAAAAGCAAGGTGTTTTTATATTTTTGCTTGATATGACTCGGGTTCTACTTACTGTATTGCTTGTGATTATATTGTCGTAATTTATTTGATATATTACTTTGTTTAATTTTTGTCATATGAGTTCTCCTCGCATGAAAACTTAGGTTTACATGTTTTTAGGAAAAAAAATGAAAATGAAGAAAACCTACTTATCCTTCACAAACACACTCATTTGACTTAATTAGATTGTATCTTGTTTATCAATAATATCAACTGTCTTGTTAGACGTGATATCACCAAACATTTCACTACGCTACCTATTGAAGTTTGATAGTTTGAAACCCAAGTAATTATAGATGGATGTGCACATAAAATGGAGATAAGAATAATTTGACGATAAAACATGAACTTGACACAAAGCAAGAAGCATCATCCACATATATGATACTTTTCTTCTGCCATTTAATGCATGAGATACTTGTAAATAAGTAATAATCTTTACCCGAAATTTTCAATCCTTTCAAATGATAGATCTGCATATAAAGAGGGAAAAAGGTGAGAAAAAGAGGAGAAGAAGAATATTTTGCCCTACAGGGACAAAAGGCATAAGAGTGATGGAAGAGAAGAAAAGAATAGTTTGCTTGTTATATGGACAAAGCTTATTGAGCTCATGCAATCTTAACATACAAATTTTATATTTCTATAAATTTTAATTTTATGACATTTAATCTTGTCTAATAAAAAAGAAGAGAAAGTAAGGGAACCACTTAAGGTCAAAGCAATCAATAATCCAAAAATAGAAAGAAAGATAAAGAGAGATCCCTGAGATTTGTGGAAAACTTGTGCCTCTAGGAATGATTTGACGATAAAATATGAACTTGGTACAAAGAAGGAAGCACCATTCGCGCATCTAATACTCTTCTTTTGTCATTTAATGCATTGGATACCTGTAAATAAGCAATAATCTTTACCCAAAATTTTCAATCCTTTTAAATGATAGATCTGCATATAAAGAGGGAAAAATGTGAGAAAAAAGAAGAAGAAGAATATTTTGCCCTACATGGACAAAAGGCAAAAGGGTGATGAAAGAGACGAAAAGAATAGTTTGCTCGTTATTGGACAAAGCTTATTGAGCTCATGCAATCTTAATGGACAAATTTTGTATTTCTATACATTTTAATTATATGATTGTTAATATTGTCTAATAAAAAAAGAAGAGAAAGTAAGAGAACCACTTTCGGTCAAAGCAATAAATAATCCAGAAATAGAAAGAAAGATAAAGAGAGATTCCCGAGATTTGTGGAAAACTTGTTGCCTCTAGGAATGATTTGACGTTAAAATATGAACTTGGCATAAAGCAACAAGCATCATCCATGCATATAATACTTTTCTCTTGCCATTTACTGCATTGGATACTCGTAAATAAGCAATAATCTTTACTTTTCTTCTGCCATTTAAATTTTCAATCCTTTTAAATGATAAATCTGCATATAAAGAGGGAAAAGGTGAGAAAAGAAGAAGAAGAAGAATATCGTGCCCTATATGGACAAAATGTAAAAGGGTGATGAAAGAGAAGAAAAGAATAGTTTGCCCATTATATGGACAAAGCTTATTGAGGTCATGCAATCTTAATGGACAAATTTTATATTTCTATAAATTTTAATTTATGACAGTTAATCTTGTCTAACAGAAAAGTAGAGAAGTAAGGGAATTGCTTTAGCTCAAAGTAATCAATAATCCAGAAAAAAAAAAAAAAAAGATAAAGAGAGATCCTTGAGATTTGTGGAAAATCTATTGCCACTAGGAATGATTTGACAATAAAACATGAACTTGACAAAAGCAAGAAGCATCATAAATGCATATGATGTTTTTCTTCCGTCATTTAATGTATGGGATACCTATAAATAAGCAAAATCTTTACTCAAAATTTTCAATCCTTTTAAATGATAGATTTGCATATAAAGAGGGAAAAGGTTAAGAAAAAAAGAAGAAGAAGAATATTTTGCCCTACATGGACAAAAGGCAAAAGGGTGATGAAAGAGAAGAAAAGAATAGTTTGCCTATTATATGGACAAAGCTTATTGAGCTCATGCAATCTTAACAAACAAATTTTATATTTCTATAAATTTTAATTTTATGACAGTTAATATTGTTTAATAAAAAAAGAAAAAAAAAGAGGCAAAGTAATGGAATCACTTCAGTTCAAGGCAATCAATAATCCAAAAATAAAAAGAAAGATAAAGAGAAATCCCTGAGATTTGTGGAAAACCTATCACCACCATGAACGATTTGATGATAAAACATGAACCTAACAAAAGCAAGAAGCATCACCAATGCATATGATACTTTTCTTCTGTCATTTAATGCATGAGATACTTGTAAATAAACAATAAGTTTACTCGTTATATAAAAAGGGAAAAAGGTAAGGAAAAAGAAGAATAAGAAGATTTTGCCCTACATGGACAAAAGGCAAAAGGGTGATGAAAGAGAAGAAAATAATAGTTTGCTCATTATATGGACAAAGCTTATTAAGCTCATGCAATCTTAATAGATTAATTTTATATTTCTATAAATTTTAATTTTATGATAGTTAATCTTGTCTAATAAAAAAGGAGAGAAAGTAAGGGACCACTTCAGATCAAAGTAATCGATAATCTAGAATTAGAAAAAAAGATAAAGAGAGATCCCTGAGATTTGTGAAAAACTTGTCGCCACTTGCTTTTGGTGGGAGATGCCTTCTTGGAGCGTCCTACTTATAGTAACTCCATTATGGCTTTGGCTCATATCAATCATCCACATTAAAGGGCAAGTTTTCTTTTTTTCCATTTCTTTGGCTAAATTAAACTTTCTTATGGAATTTTGTCATTGGTTGAATCAAGGTCATAATTGAGTGAAAGGACATTGTCATTATCTTGCCAAGTACATAATAATGGTCAGGTTTCACAATTAATAGCCTAATGGTGTCTTCCACTTTTGGGGACACATGATGCATTTGCAAAAATTTAATTTTACCACTAGTGATTCAACCAACTCAAGTTAGATCTATCTTGAGCTCCATTATATTTGAGGAATGGATGGTTAATAATTCTTTTACCTTCCTAGATTTTTGAATAGATAAAGTTTTTTGACAAACAAATAAAGAGTTATCTCAACATGTATATGTTACATTTTGTTGCAATCCCGTTAAATCACTCAAGGTTTGCAAAACAATCGGTTCGACTAGTCACTTGAGCTAAACGTTCAATGTCATCATTTCATTAATTAACATTAATGAAATCCACTGATATGAACACTAATCTCATAAAATTAATGTCCAAGGGAGAAAATCTTTCGAGTAAGTTTTATACGTGTAGTTATTCACTTGAATTGCAAAGACAAATTGCAGACAAACCATTTCTGCACGTATTGCTCACTTTGGATAGACCTTTTTTTTTTTCCGTTCAATTACTCTAAACAGAATTTTCATCCACGTAACCCTAACTACTAATAGTGGTTTTTAGAAATAATTCCATAAAAACACAAAAACGACAAGAAAAACAAAGGAAAAGGAAATATTGAAATCTCTGCTTTTAACAGATATAGAGAATTTACTTCATCCTTTCTTTCTTCATTTAGTATGATCTCAAATGTAGATTTAAGGAAGAAAATGACATTGCTTAATATTTTCGCATGTTTATTTTCTTATGGCTCTCTCGCATTTTAAGAATTATTAATGTTAAACACATGAAATCTGGGAAAACATACTAGAATGTCCGATACAATTTTCTATCCTTTTCCAAACCTCAAAACACCAACTTTTTTCCAAATTTTGCAAGGAAAATGGTTAATGATTTTAAGGTACAATCGTATAATTTATTAATTTAATTATTCAACAAGTTTATTTTGGAATAAAGAGCCAATAGTTGTGCATCAACAAGAAGACACCAACGTGACTCACAAATTCCTGTCAAAAAATTTTCTAAAGGAAAAAGCATGACTCCCGAATCACGTAATCTTGTAAAAGTTAAGAGCATTGTGTGAAAAGGGGAAAAGAAAGAATATAAATGGGTCTAAGTTAAAGGAAAAAAAAAAAATCTATGTTAAAGGAAAAAGGAATAAAGAAAAAAGAATATGAAGTGGGTCCAAGTTGAAGAAAAAGAATCAAGCTAAGAATTGTAGCATCGCTTTGTCGGATGGCCAATTTTTTGCACCACTGATTAACAAGCCTAATTTCATTATAAAAAAACCATTATAATCTCAATTCAAACCAAATATTCTTTCGTCTTTAAAAAATTATCAACTTTCACTTTAGTCCAAATCTACCCTTGTCAACCCTTTATCCAAAAATTGTCATTAGTTTCTTCAATATTATCAATATTATGAGGTTACTGTTGTTTCATACAAGGGAGAGAATATTTATGAAGACACAAGTTTTGATAATGAATCTCTAATTGGCCTTGATATTCATAATTTTGAAGAAACTATTTGCAATTTTCAGACATGTGGATAGATGTAGGACTAGAATAAAATTTGGTGAATTTTTTTAGACAAAAAAAAGTTAATGGAAAATTTTAGATTGTACCTAAAGTTGGGGGTTTTTAAAGAATTAGACCCTCATTAACATGACTTGTAAAGGACACATGATTGTAAGTTTATTCAAATTGAGTTTAAACGGAATAACTTTTTCTACACAAATAAAAAATTGTTTCTTTGCTAATTGACCTTTGCAATCTAGCTTCCATGGGTGGACAGATGCAGATTTTTTTTTTTTTTTTTATTTTATTCCACATCAGCGGACATGTGTCAATTTGTCATTGGATTTGAGTAAAAAACACGTACCACCTCAGCAGCCACTCAATATTTTCTCCGATGTATTTTTTTGGTAAGGATTCTCCGATGTATTTAGGTATTACATAATTTTGTTAATTCTCAATTTGAATGTTTATTTGATATTTTATAGAACTATGGTGTTCTTCGACTAGGTTGATCTACTTATCCTATAAAAGCACACTCATTTAACTTTTTCGATGGTATCTTACTCATCAATAATATCAAGTGTTTTGTTAAATGTAGGATCACCAAATATTTCATATAACTCATTATGGATACTGAAATTTCATAGCTCAAAACTTGGATAGTTACAGATAGATGTGTAAGGATAATCGAGACATAATCAATATAAAAATAAAACATCAACCCGACACAAAGTATTTTTTGATAAACAAATAAGGAACTATCTCAACGTGTGTGTCTATATATATAAATATATATCCCCTACTATTCTCCACTATATATTGCTTTAAGTAATATTATATTAGAGAGGACTCAGAGGAGTGACAATATTCAAACTAAGCAAAAACATGGCACTCAATTTGGATATGTGGAATAAATGGAACATTTGAGACTTCATCATACTAAGCCTCTCAATTTAGGTCTTTCTAAAGCATTGGCTTTCAAACATTTATGCTTTGGCTCATGTCTTAATTAGAATTGTGGTATTAGGAGGGTATATGTGGGCTCAAAATTAACCTATTTAAGGTAGATCTTCTCGTGATGAGTTTTAAATTTTATGATGAACTTTTTTTAAGGAAGAATTTGAGATGTTTAGTATTTAATTTGCCAGGCTAAAAATAAGATTAAGTTGTCCCATAATATACCTTTTGAATTTTTTTAAAAAAAATATATGACGGAATTTTACCCAACTTTAAATGTCTATTTGCGTACATGTTTTAAAACTCAAGCTTCAGTCAACAAAAAATGACATGCATAAATCTTTTTTTTTTTTAATTTTTTTTTACGATGGTAGAATTGTAATATTATCTAATCTAACGGAGGAAAAAGGAAAACCACATTACAAGGCTAGATATATAAAGTCTCGTGATCTCTCCGGGAATCTAACCACACCACTCATCAAGGTAGATCAAGGCCCGTGTTCTGCCTGTGCTCCTTCATCTTCCCAAGTCTCAAAGTCCCAAGAATTGACCCTCCCTCCCCAACATCATCCAACCCACCTCCCGACCATTCGCCTTGCTTGTAAATTTCTACTTCAGTCTCCCTTATAAAGTCTGCAATGTACTATTTTCTTGATGCATGTAATCTCTCATAATGGAGGTTAAGAGGATAGTTTTGTCGTAGTCAAAATTATATTAGAGGGAAGAGACAAAATTCAAATACGTAAACTCATGGCATTTAGCTTCATCTCAGATTTATGGAACAAATGGAACATTCGAGGTTTCGTTGTTCGAGCCTCTCACTTCAGATCTTTCTCATTCTATTTGCACCTCTTAGAAAGAAAACAGCGAATCCCTACATTATTTCCCTTTTGTGGTTAGCCTATTTAATGGCTGACTCGGTAGCTGCATTTGCGGTTGGGCTCATCTCTCACAACCAAGGCAATTCAAACACTCATGTAGTAGAAGTAGATGGAGCTCTTCAGCCTTTTGGGCCTCATTTCTCTTGCTACATCTTGGCGGTCCAGATACAATCATTGCCTTCTCTCTCGAAGATAGTTCACTTTGGCGGCGACACCTGCTCAGTCTCATATTCCAAGTCGGTGCTGCCATCTACGTCTTTGTGCGGATATTTCCTAGTGACAAGTCGTTGGTGATCCCAACGATTCTGGTGTTTCTTGCAGGGTTTATAAAATTTGCGGAGAGGACATTGGCACTTTATCTATCGAGCTTCCCAAAGCTCAAGGAATCGATGCTCTTAGACAACGATCTAAAAAAGGATGCATGCTCGCAATTGCTTGAACAACTCAGTGTTGGAGGGGATGGATATTCTGATGAAGGAGGAGCAAAACTTGCTGAGAGCATTGTGGTGAAGCATGCTTATTTATTCTTTCAAATCTTCAAGGTCTTCATTGCAGATCTAATCTACACAAAAGAACAACGGGATATGAGCATTGATTATTTTCAGAAAGTTTCTGCAATGGATGCATTGAGGGTGATATCAGTCGAACTTAATTTCATTTACGAGGAGCTCCACACAAAAGCGTTGACAATACGTCACGAATGGAGCTACATTTTCCGCATCATAGCCTTCACTAGCATTGTGGTGGCTTTGGGTCTATTCAATCACTTGAAGAAGTATCGACTCCTCGAACTTGATGTGAGAATTACTTATATCCTTCTTTTTGGAGGGATAATTATTGATGGGATAGCTCTATTCATACTCTTTTTCTCCGATTGGACTGTTGTCAAAATCAAGTACAACACCACAGGATCATCTAAACTAGATTCATTTCTCTACAAGTTGGTATCCGCCATGGATTACCTAAGGAAGCCTCGATACGCCACATGTGAAGTAGAATCTAACACCGATGTTAGTTACAAGGTCTTAGATACGCCATTAATATTTCGAAGGTGGTCAGAATCCATCTCTGCTTGCAACCTATTTTCGGAGGCATTGAAGGAGAATCCGAGAAAGATATGTAAGTGCAATCAGTCCTGGGGCTTTGTCGTTTTCAAAAATATATGTAGTTTTCCATTCCAAATGGTTGACAAGATCATCTCTTGTTTCCTTCAAGCCGGTGAGACAATAGCCAGGTGCCTGTGGTAAAAGGTCAATGATTGCAAATGCAAAGTACGTGTCCAAAAATCTCTTCATGAAGAAGATATGGATCTTTATCTTTAACCATGTGAAATCTAAGATGTCACGTGACTCGAAAGATGTGATGAATCTAGTCAAGAAAAATAAGTCTTTTCCGAGTTTAATGTCGGATGGTATCCATGGTCTTTCTGAGATTATCACCAATGCTAATATGCACAACTACATTATAGGGCTCCATATTACTACTGAAATATGGTACATCAAAGACAAACAATCTATGAGATCCACAGCCCCACTTGACCCAGCCCTGATTGATCAAAGGGAATTTAGCAAGATCCTCTCTGATTATATGTTGTATGTTTTACTTAATCAGCCTAATTTGATGTCCTCTGTGGCCATGGTGGGCATTGCCCAAATGGTATCGACGAAGACGTTGCAAGAGATACGGCACCGCATCGGTGTTGCAACCACAGATCTGAATGAGATGTGTGAAAAATTGTACGATGATGAAATGTCTCTTCGAGCCGGGCGTGGAGGGGGTCCTGTCAACCCTTTGAAATCCCCGCTCGACGATGGGCTCCTTTTGGCCCACGAATTTGAAAATGATGAGGACAGGTGGGAGAAAATAAGCGAGACGTGGCTTAGGCTGTTGCAATATGCAGCAATTAATATTAAGGGAGAGGCACATGTGCAAATGCTGAGCAAAGGGGGAGAGCTTGTTACCTTTGTTTGGTTGTTGATGGCTCATGTCGGTTGCTTCTACAAACCTGAATGGGGCATGTACCGCGAATATTTGGAAGAGAAGTCTGGCGTTGGCCGTGATGTTGACAACAAGAGGCATGGCACAGATGATAGGGATGATAGCGATGTGGACAACAAGAGGCATGGCAGAGATGATAGGGATGGCAGCGATGTGAGTATGGTAATGTAACGAATACTCTACTTAGATATTTCATGCATATTAATTGCCTTATTTAGCCCCACTCACAGCATTTCTATAAATGTTCGTTTGAATAAAATTTACTAGTTTGTGTATCTTTGTGACTAATGTGAAGAATCGATGGATTTTCATTTTTTATAGTGATCTTTTGCCTGTGTCTACTCTTATTAATGGTAAATATATCAATTCATACTTAAAATTATATTTAAAAAGAAGAAGAAAATTTTATAGGCTGTGCTTATTAAAGTAAAATGATAGTAAAGATTGTGAATTTACACACAAAAAAATAGTAATTTTCTTATAAACGGGATGCAAATTCAGGAATATAGCCATTTTCCCTCACTCCTTATTTCATTTTGTACACTCATAAAGCACGTGTCTCTTTGCTGCTTGATACGAGAGAAGCGACGCCTAAAAAATGCGAATAAACTGAGTAATTCTCAGAATATCCCCGCGAGTTTCATCATCCAATTTTCCGAAATTGATAAATCCAAACAATAATAAAAATGAACCACCCGCTAGGGTGGCTCTGCTGATTCGGCACTCCCTCTCCCGAAAGAGAGGTCGAGGGTTCGAATCCCCCGCGAAGCGGGGGAATGCTAGCAGAGGCATTTTCGGCGACTTGCCCAGTGCACGTGTGTGGTGGTTAGCACGTGTACCCCTGGGTTCTTCCTCTCGCCGGCCAGGGGTTTCCCGGGTTATCAAAAAAAAAAACAATAATAAAAATGAAGAAAAAAAAACAAAATACAGAAAATTCCTCCAATCCTCCACCGCCGCCGCCGCCGCCCCGCATCATCGCCGCCGCCGAAGCTCCTCCTCCTCCCAACGCAGAAGCAATGGCGTCGGCGCCCTCCATGCTGATGTACTACTCTCCCTCCTCTCTGACCCCAAACCCTAGACACTTCCCCGTCGGCCGAAAGCATCTCGCCGTGTCCTGCGCCTCCACCTCCGGCCCTGCCCCGACCAGCCACTTCCCTCCCGCGACGGCTAGGCGAAGGCGACGGCGACGATCCACAACATCAGGGACGACGCCCGCCGCCACCGCCAGGCCCACGCCTTCTCCGCCAAGTACGTCCCCTTTGGCTGCGACTTCACCGCCTCCGGGTCCTACTCGCTCGACGAGATCGTCTACCGCAGCCGCTCGGGCGGCCTGCTCGACGTCCAGCACGACATGGAGGAACCTCTTCGACTCGCGCGTTGGCTATGAGCCTGCCTCCATACATTCGTTGGGTAGTCCACCGTCCCCTTCCCAAGCCTCCTCCTTTGGAGCCAGGGGACTCGCATCGCCCCGATCCTCCACAGCGACGGACGACGGAGCATCCGCTTCGACGGCGAGCGCGATTGCGGTGGCCTCCACCACCGCTCCGCCCGTTGACGCCGGATCGTCGGTTCGGAAGTCGATCAGCTGGTGGCCCGGTACGTGCTTCTTCGCCCGTCACCGACGCCTCGTGGGAAGCGAGTTCCGAGATATTCGAGGAGGTCAGCGATGCCGGTGCAACCGAGAGTGCTGCGTCGCCGGAGAGCGAATTGGATCCGAGGAGTCCGTCTAGGAGCAGGTCGAGCGTTTTCTACGAGTTTTCTAGTGATTTGTGCTCGGACATCAGTATAGGAATCCTTGAAATGAGATCAGGATGGGGAAGCTGGTGGAAGATGTTGATGCTCTCGCCGGGACTATATGCTGCTATAAGGTAAATTAAACTGAGCTTTCAACAGCTTTTGGATGGTGATACTTTTGTTTCTGGTTCTGAACGTGGTGCCATTTGACTTATGCGATGTTTCTCCAGCTTAAATTTCTCGGTTTGAATGATGGTTCAAAGGTTGAAATGTGGTTTTAACCGAATTTTGAGCGTTTTTGTCCCTGCCTATTGCTCGTATCAGCGCAGCGCAATGCATACAACATTGTAAGAAAGAGAGTTCCTGTGGGCTTTCTTTGCAGAAGATGAATTGCATATGATGTCATTGACACTGCTAGAGTTAGGTAATACAGTTAAGCGGTGGTTCGATAAATTCCTGATATAAAACTGACAGTTGCTGGTCCTTAGTTGGTGGGTAATCAGTTCTAGTACTCTGCTATTCGTAGTTCGAATGTCAAATCCTTGTTTGAATAATCTAGAATTGGTCATCTGGTAATTAGTGAATAAAGTGAACAACATGCTGCTGCTTTGCTGTAAGCAGTACCTTGTCTCTATCATTTGTATATGTGCATATCTAAATTCTCGTCAATCTTTGTCCATATCAAGTTCTGCAATCAGAATGCCTAAGCTCTCTAGTCATTAGCCATAGTTCATATACTGTGGGAAGTCATCATTAGAATTGTGCGTAACAGAACATCCTCATTGTATTCAGCTTCTTGGTTTTGGACCAGCATTGCTCCATCAACAATGGCAACACAAGGCCTCTATTATTAGTCACTGCTTACGTAGACAGAATGGTTCTCAAGAGGCCAATCCATATTGACACTCACTTGCAAATAGCGCAAGCTGTTACATGGGTTGGGTGCTCATCAATGGCGATCCAACTGGAAGTAACTCAGTCCATAGAAGGTATGATATGAAACAGTACTCCAGATCAATGATAGCATGCTACTTCCTCCCCTCAACTTGATGATTGCTTTATTGGCTTATAGGACGTTTATGCACATTTCCATATGCTGCCACTAAGCAGTTGCAGGAGCCACGTTACTCCTGATCCTGAAGGATGGTGGCACTGTGATGGCCATGCCTTAAATGTGTGTTTATTCTTTGCAAACCATATTTACTCATGCATTTTTTTTTCTTTACTCTACTCATAAAATCTATGCAGGAGTTTGCTAATTTGCTAGCCATTCACCATTCTCTTATTACCATAAATAAAAATAAATAAATCAAACCCATCCAAACTATGGAGAAGTTTGCTAATCAACATCCTCTTGCCAAGAATTGTTGGCAGTTTGTCAAGGTTTTCGACTTGTTCATGCATGATACTCGGATGTAGTATGTCATTTTGCCAGTTGCAAGGTTCGCGCTCCTGGAGGATGTGTTCACTGCAAGCGTATGTGGCAGCTTCTTGACCTGCACTCTCGGATGCGTACCGAGCATGATGATTGCAAGGTTCCTCTCTGTAGGTAAGTCAAAAGAACTTCTATGTCTGTCTCCTCAATTTTAATCTGGAGAAGTTTAGACGGATGCAGGAACGTGTCTAAATGGGTTGTTTTATGTCCACATTTTTTTTGTTTTGATCATTCTCAAACTTTTACTTTACTTCTTAGTAGAAGTGAGAGTTGAACCCCACACTTAAAACTAAATGTCCCCACCCTACCCTTATCATTGGACCCTAGGCCCAATGGGTTCATTCACCTAATTAATTAGGTTATAAAGAGCATTGGATATTGAGCAAAACTCGCTTCAGATGGTCAAGTGAGAATTGCATTGCTGACTCGTAAGTTCGCATTTCAAGTGTCTTGCACCTAAAAAAGCCGAATACTGATATGAAGAAACTGTGGTTGATGAGTCAAACTTTTAAAGGCGAGAGTGTTTTTCTTTCCAAATGATTCTTCAATGACTAATAATTAACTGATTATGCGAGATGCATATGGGGGAGTGAGTCACCTTATTGTGCGTAGAGTTGAAGAGCAGCACCGTCGTTGAACTGATATGTATTGTGAATTTGGTGGCTCTACATAATGTCTCTTTTGCTTTTGCCAGGCAATTTAGAGTGAAGAGTCGGCATCAAACCAAGAAAGATGATCCCAAGTGGAAAATGATGGTAAACAAATTAATTGCAGCTAAGAATGCACCGGGACCATTCTCAGCTCGGTGCTCAGGTTTATTGTGATATCTTTGTATCTGTAAAAACCATGCTTGCCCACAAGTTTGATTCATCCCAATTCAAAATGAATAAATAAATTGCTGGGAACTTATAGTTCCTTTTTTATACCGTAAGTCTTCACAGTGACCTATACATGAATTAGCTGGATAATGTATATACATTACTTTACATTTGATTTTTAGCTTTTTTTTTTTGGTTGGATCAGATTGCTTTACTCCATTAACCACAAGGCTTTATCTTTTGCGATTGTCTCATGAGTGCAACTAGTATTAGCAGAATTCTCGCCTAGACCCGGTCCGTAAACCCAATGCAATCAGAGGGACTGGATTTGGATTGGACCTGCATAATCAAAAGTATAGTCCTAGGCCAGACAAGAAATTTTCTTCCATGTGTGCATAATCTCCATTGGATTTTAATGAATAACCCTTTAAATCAACTTTAATGATGGAAAACACAACCTAAAAATTCAAGATGCATAAACTATCATAAGGTATTAATGATAGTCGGTATTGATAATAAACTTACCTGCAATCTAAATATATGCATTTCAAAGATTATCGTCATATTAATGGAATTTATCAAACTTTTGGATGGTTAATAAAGTTATCTGAATGATATCTACTAATACATATGTGAAATTATCAATGTGACATAAATATCTACTGTCTTTTTATACTCTTGAAGTCATATACAAGTTGATGATAACTTGTATACTAACTTTGCTTGAACATTTACCGACTCAATTTTAAAGGTATGCACGTTTTTTTTGGATTTAAATAAAACTCAAAAGTACTTTTTAAATCTCCCATCAAAACTTAAAAGATTACTACAATTTCGGAAAATTATGAAAAACATTAAATGTGAGTCTTTGAGTTAACATTTGAGTACTATGGAAGTTTCGAAAGTTTTGGATCTAAAAAAAGTTAAAATTGCATGAACTATAAGGTTTAAATTAAGCAAAAAAGTAAAAGCAAAAGTTATTCCATACATGCTTGTAATTAATAGAAATTTATCAATATATATTGAGGACTTCTTATTAGTTATCCGGGACAATGCACAAATATAATGTTGACTGCGCAAAATACTAAAAACCAATAAAAGAATAATACAACCACCCAACACCTAAGCAAAATGCTTAAATGAATTTGCAAGGAGTGGCAATTGGTTTTTTCAATGAATGGTTTTGCTTAGAGGGTGTGTGAATGGTAGAGGTAGTAAGTAGTCGTTGGGTTCACAATGAGACATGTTTCTGACATTTGCCCCTGAAGAAAAGGACCGTACTAAGATCAATATAAGCGTCGCTTTACAAAATTGAACAAGTGATATACAAATCTATAGCAGAAATAATGCAACAAACTTGAATAAAGATATACAACCTCTTTTACAACTCGATTTCATATATTTCTAGCATTAATAAAAGAAGAGACGCTTTTAAATTTAGTCCTTGACCTCATAATCAATGTTCAATTATACTTCTATTTTAACTTTGGTCAAATTGATATTTGTGCTTTGTGAGTCAAATCGATTTTGTTTTTTATATGGTTATGTAAACAAGGGATTAATCCTTAATAATATTTTGTTAGTAATCTGACTAAACTATACTAGTCCATTCTTAAGCAAATAATATGGCTTTGACAAACAGCATGGATTTCCGATTTCTCTGGTCAATGTACTATGATGGGAAACCGCTGTATGCATCTTTATTTATTATATAGCATTGTATAAGACTTCACCTCTAAAATGGTGAGCATAATCCTAAGATTATTTCAAGTGAGAAACACTAAGATCCAGATATGATTCCATCATATTTTCACCAAACACATACCTATTTAGCCCAGTCATTGGATATTACATGATTTTGTTAATTCTCGATTTGAATGTTTATTTGACATTTTGTAGAACTATCAAAATCTTCGACTTTGTTGATCTATATTGGATTAATGTAAAATCATTAGACATATCAAATAGAGTAATCTATGTACAATTATAAATTCGAACCATTTTACTCATTAAGTTTTTTGTGCTTAAGAGACGAGGACAGGCAACTAGTGCGAGGTATTACCTCCTTTGAATCTAACCCATGGAAAAACATAAATTTAGCCAAGTTATGTTCTCAATTTTAAGTTGATTTAAGAGGATTTTATTTTCTTGATATGGAGGATAAACTCCTATTGAAATCTAAATATTTGCTTGTACATCCTTATTGCATTTGCCAAAAATTAGGGATCGAATTTGTAGAAACGACACAATTCAACCCCTAAAAAACAGTGATTTTACATAATTTTGCACTATTTATCTTGTTGCATTTAGAAACTAGAGATTTTGCAGTTTGTTAATACCTAAGTTTCCATTCCCATACGCTATTTATGCAATTTATAAAATTGAGGGACCGAATTCACCTTCCTAAAGAAACTGAAAAAAAAAAAAAAAAAGAAAGCAACTCTACATAATTTTGAATTCATTTTTCTTGTTGTATTTTCTTCTGCAGTTAGAAATGAGAGGTATTGTAGTTTATAGATACCTAAGATTCCCCTCTTATGGACCACTCACGCATTTTATAAAAGTTAGGGATGGAATTTGCCTCGCTCTCGTGATCGTAGATCGAGGCCGAGGTAAGCTTGCCTTTCTCTCACGTGCACTACAAGCTCATTGCCTCGGTCTGTTGGTTCTTTAACTCTCCTCTTAGCAATGATACTTTTCTATAGCATTTTGTTTAGTTGTTCTTCATGCCTATATGTTTATTTCTAACCCGTAATATATGCTTGTGGCTGTGGAGTCTAAGTTTCATCTTTGTTTATGGTTTAATGTGTTCCATTCCATCACCATAGACCAATGTTGTAATCAATTTTTCTTGGATTTTCTTATTTGGCCGTGATTTTAGGGAAAACTTGTCTAAAAAGTCTTAAACTTATTATTATTTTTTTTAAATTTTACCAATTGAGTCATTTTAGGAGAAAATTATCCAAAAAGTCTAAAACATATTGTACTTTTGCCAATTCAGTCATGAATTTTTCAATTTTGTTAATTGAGTTTTAAATCTTCTTACTTTTTGCCAATGAAGTTTATCGGGCCAATTTTAGCAAAAAATTACTGACGTAGACGCCGGCCATGCTATATAGGATGACTGGTGCTAACGTGGATAATTTATTATAATATTTTAATATTTTTTCTGAAATTTTTTTTTTATTCTCCCCTTTCTCTCTTTTTTGTCTTGCCCCATTTTCCCTCCACTAGACCTCGTCTATGGCCAGAGGAGGTCACCAGCCTTGAGCGAGGAACACCCGGGCCTGGGCTAGTGAGGGCTGCCTTCGCCCAGGCAGGCGAGGGCAACCCTCGCTCTATCGCCCTCGACCAGCGATGAGCGACTGGGTCAAGGCCAGCAGCTTCAAGGATCGTTGAATGTCAAGATCTGGGCTAGCAGGACTGCAATCGTGGAGAAAATCTCTCTCTCCGTAACGGCTTGCTCAAGGAGATTGGGACCCGGCATCCATACACCAACGGGGGAGGTACAAGAGAGCACGATTGGTTTTGAGGCGAAGGAGGGAATCTTCGTTTTGGGGTTTTTCTCAGAGAGCACCATCAAAGCAACCCAGTCGTGGCCAAGAGATTTCTCCGTGCCGTTTATTGTTGTTCCTCGCAGTAAGCCACCAACCATAGCCATACCTGGGACCCCTTTGTTTTATATTTCTCCTGTTGCTTCAGCGGAAGGGTGATATGCTATTAACAATACCTTGTTGTATGCCATCTGTATATTTGTGGGCGTCTTGCTATTATATATAAAAAGCATAAAATTCTAAACCGTATACACCTTGTACCTGTGACTATTTTGACTGAACTTTTTTATTGTTTTCAGTATGGAAAATTCCATTGGGTCTACTAAATAGGCGAGTAATGTCACTCTTTGGTTGAAGCAAAATTTCAGGAAGTCACTTGATCATGTAGCAATAAGACTACAAGATTATATGGAGTAGCACCAATCTTGCCCCTGTAAAGCCTGCTGCTAACTCTCAAATAAACAAAGTGGGATAACTCTTTGGAAAGTTTACTGAAAGCCACAGAAGTGAAGAGGGTTTGTTGTCACTTAGACTTGTATTTGGGATAGAGATTATGTGAAGAGTAAACTTGCTCTTGGTTACAGGAAAACATTGATTTTTCTTTGCTCTGGCTTTCCTAGCGTGTTTCCAAGCATTCAGACTCAAATGCTAGTTTGTTTCCTGAAGGGAAGGGGGAGGAAAGACCATTCACTTTTTCAGTGTAACCTACACTTCATGGAGATATTGGCTCTGAACAACTTCAATTTAGTTGCAGATACCTTGCGAGTACACTTGGAAGGGTTCCTATAGGTTCTACCAAGTCCAGATCCCCATATTTTCCCTTACGATCAATGTATCACAAAATAACCCATAGGTTCAAAGCTAGTAGCTTATCATTGAAGGATGCTGTTATAGTTAATACTACATACCTTACTAAATTGGTCATAAGGTTTCTCTCAAGTCCATGATTTGCGCTTTCTTCTCTTCCTTTGGCGCTGGTCATTGTGTCATTTAATTCTCGGACAATTATATTGCAGTTTCTTAAAACAATTTTATGTTTGAATACCTTCTTGGGTCATGTGCTGATTAATATTCATATGCTGGAATCAGTAATCATTTGGTTATTGCAGCTCTGGGATGATTGATCTGAAGGAGCTATCCCTGATCAAAGGAAAAGCAGATTGGATGGCGTACCTGGTAATACTTCATGCCAGATGTTATGATGCGTAATTTAGGATAGAGTGCAGGGTTTTCTCTTTAGCTGCATTAATCTTTGGACCTTGTGACCGGGGGCAGCTTTTTGCTGGGAGAGCTACTTCAATAAATACCATACATGTTGCCTCAAAATGTTCTTGCTTACATTTGTTTTTCATGTGTTGCAGAATATCTATTGTCTTGATGCTGATGGATCTCTTTTTGATGCTGCTTCGCTTCAGCGGTTGCTGCATTTTCTCATTGCAAGATATTTCATCCTTTACAATTTAGATGCTGACATTTTTGTTTAACTTGATTTTTGGCTTTCTTCTTCTTGCGTAGCCTATTCTACCACTTAGTTGATGACTTTTGTGAGTTGACATAAAATGGATCTTCAATATATTACATCTTGTGATTTTGCTCCAAATTGCAGTTGTCTATGATTGCAAAAGATGTGTGACTTGCTTATGAATGTCAGATAGCTGTAGCTTAATAAATTCTTAAGGTGATTTGCTTATGAATGGACTTTAGCTCAACTGATTTGCATTTCAAAGAGATACTCGGTACAAGTTGCTGACAGAGAAAAGCAATAAGAATCACCTAAGGAAGGAAGAGTCGTAATTATCCCACTTGCCTTTGCTAAAAGTCTATGGTGATCAACAAAATCTTCCTTTGTGCTCTTAGCCTGATTTCAAATCTGACCAGGAAAGCCATTGACGTTAAACATTTCATGGCTTCTATTTTTCTACCAATAAAGGAAGACCCAGTTGAATAATCCTCTATTCTTCAATGAGACAGATAAGAGCACCAGTCTTATACAAACTAACTGCTCATGCAATCTCTTAAGAAGTTAAAGGGCTTCATTGAAAGTTCGAGAAGTTTTGTGATTCTATTGAACATTGTCCTAGATGTTTGGGTTTCCAGTGCAATAATCTCAGGTTGAAACTTATGATTTAAGGAAGATCTAGCTACTAGCAATGATTTTTCATTTGATGAACATTCAAAAGGCTTTTTCCTTTTCTTTTGCTGATCTGTCATGCCTTGTTTACGCTCTCACTTTTGATATTCTTTCAGTGTGGTACCAAAGATTGCATCCTCATATTGATGCGATGTGTTTCCTTTTCCTCTATTCTTCTAGGGATTTCATGTCACTTCCCGGACGATCACTTGAAAAATTGTGTTTTTTTGGACCTTGTAGTGCGTATCCCGGTGGTTTCTTTGAATGATGAAGGAAGAATGGTGATGGTCTCTGAGGAACTTGAGGGTGAAAAGTTGGATAAAGAACCTGTCGACAAAGAGAGGAGAAAACTCTTGTTGAAAAGCATTCTGTTTTCCCTGACTTGCATTCTTCACAGGAACTACATCTTGCCCTACTTTCGAAGAAGAGTCCATAATGGAAACGTTCATGACTCTGGTTTTGAATTCATCTGCTTAACTTGTCTCTCTCTATATGCCAGGTGGACTAGTTCTTGCACATACATCAGCTATTCAGGTTATTTTCTCCTTGTTCCTCATTTCATTTATTTGTTCATCCATTGTTTGAGAATTGTACTTAGAGGCCCCGTTTCATGCGATTGGGATCAAATGGTTAATGGCTTTCATACTGTTGAGTCAACTGCATTCTTGCTCTAACTGTACTCCAGTCAGTTTAATTATGCAATAGACGGATCTTGTGTTCGATAACTAGTAGTTGGTTAGTGGACAAGCCCAATGTGGCATGTAGAACATTCCAGAACTTGTGGAAGTTGATAAGCTTCTTATGCAAATGGTGGTTCAACGGATGACATGACAATCCGGGGTGCGAGTGTTTTCAAGAGCTAATAGCCTGAAACATACGAAGTAATGTAGTGCACATTGGATAAGCAACTGTGTCTACATTATATACATGATCATACACATGTTATTTGCCAGGATTAATGGACTTTAGGATGCTGGCAGTTCCTTGGCCCATCTGGTTGATCTTTCATTTTAATGTTTTCATTTCCTTGGTTTTTAAAATGAATCTATTTCTATCCCAGAGAAAGAAAGGGAAAAACTATATATGTGAGGTGTATACCTTTTAACACCTTTCATATAGAGATTGTATAATAGTCTAAATGGTAGCTTTAATGTGATGATGATGGGAAATGTTGCTGTGCAAAGCATTCAAGGAACAATATCCTCAAATGTGGAATAGGCAGTACTCCTCTCCTTTCAAAGCAGGTTCTTCAAGATAACTTTAAAAGAAACACATCGAATGATCCATATTTAAATTTTTTAAGCTCCTTGTTGCTTAAATGTCTCTTTGAGAAGAGAATTTGAAAAGAGCAAGAATTGAGCTTTGTGGATTATCATAGGCAGTAAAGAAATGTTTTTCATAAATAAAATCAAGGCCATGGAGGCGATTTTCAAGCAATCCTGTCACTTTAGGTGATTTATGTCATGCATATCATGCATATATCCTTCATAATAGTTTCCTAACATGCTTTGTTGTCATTCTTGATAGGAAATGTCAATACCCAAAGAACAAAAACACGTGAATGGTAATTTGTATCGATTTCAATTGCTCATTTTGATACCATTTCTGAAGTGATTCTCTTTTCCTTTGATTGAGAAAAGATCAAACACTCGTAAGAGGTTTTTACCAAAAAAAAAAAAAAAAAACACTCGTAAGAGGTGTGGTACTATTCTGATTAGTGGTTCTTTGAATGGTTACTGACGATTAGAACACAAGCTTGTAGGATTTTTTTGTAGGAAATTACAACGATAGTAGGTGTTCCAATTGAAAAGGCTAGCACAAATTGAGAGAGGGAAACAAATTCATCATATTTTGAGCTGTTCGCAAGGTGATATGCTTCTTTTTGGATTTATGAAGTTCTTGTGTTTCTCATATTTGTGAGAAGAAGGGGGGGGGCAGCATTGTTAAGCTGACATTACCATTTGCTTTGTATCATCTATGTCTGATGAGAAGATTGTCTCCCTCTTGGTTAACAGAACTTGTTCTTCACATGCAGAGTCTTGACTGTATAAAATGCCGGCTTCTGGAAGGTATAAATGTTTAAGAGGTCAGGGCAGTGGTACCAGACATGCAAGCTGGGTGGTTGTTAGATTGGCTGGGTAAGGGTATTGCGTTTGCTTTGGTGGATCCTTCAGCATTAGTAGCTGAGCCATGTCAGTTATCTAGTGAAATGTCCTCTGGAATTGATCCTGAAGCTTGGGCTACTGAACGGGCACTTGTCCCAAGTATACAGGTACTTTCACCTTCATTTTGATTTTTGCTATTAGATCTCCTTGTTGTCACATTGAAATTTGAAATGCAGATCTTCTGGCTGTGTTTTTGCCATGGCTTGAGGCCATTATTTTGATGGCCATCTTCATGTCCGGTTTCTTAACTGAAATTCTCTCATGGGCACTGTGATGGTGAAATTTATTTACAAACGGTGTAGGACAGATAAGCTTTTTAAGTAGCTTTTGCTGAAATAGTGGTTGCCCAGATAACTTTTGGCTTTCAAATGATGCTATGTAAGAAATATATCAAGATGGTCATTTGATGCGTGAAATAAATGACTGACATATTCTTGCATAGAGTGGTCTTAAGGTTGCATTCACTGTCAAATGCCATGCATTTGTCGTGTGCCTTGCAGCTGTCTCCTCCCCATGGTGTCGACCTTTTCTTCAATCCAGACTATGGCAATTGACTTCAGATGAAACAAAGATATGATAGTAGACATGTTTCTGACAGTCAAAGGTGTCTCGCACGCTTATGTTGATGCAGTTCTTGATCTGGCTTCGCATTTTATCACTAATTTCATTCAAATCGTTCCCAAACCACAAGAACATAACCACAGTCAAAAGGCGCCAGCAGCGAATACAATTCAGACATAATAATAATAATAATAATTAAAAAAAAAATGCGACGCATTGTCGAATCAAAGCTACACAATTCGCAAACCTCCCCTTCCCCCCCAAGCCTGAATTCAGGCATAATCAGGCAAAAACGCGAGGCGTTGACGAATTGACACTACACGATTCGCAAACCCCCCTTTTCCACCAAGCCTGAATTCAGGCATAATCAGAAGAAACACGACGCGTTGACAAGGATGGAGGATAGGAGAGTGAAGATTAGGGGATTTAAGGTGATTTGGAAAGGGTCAAGAAAATATCTGCATCTCATATAGATTGGGAGAGACTTAAAGATCTATGTAGCAATTCTTGTTTATATATGTGTGTGTGCGCACGTGTGTGCGTGTGAAACTCCAGATGTGATACGTATAATTCCATATTTAAGGTCGATGGGCTATCAAAAATTCATACGAGAGCAGTACCAAGGAGGGTAATCATCGGACGGAACTTTATCTCAGAGAGAAAGAAGGTGAGCCAAGCGAGTTGGCAGGTGAAGAGCACAGAATCGAAAGTACCATTGTCCGGTAGCTTCAACGCTCCTTGAAGTTGCTGGCCTCCCCACGATTAACCGTTTGCTGGAAAAAAAGAGAAAAAATATGAAATAAAACTTGAGTTACAACAAATAAAAATAAAATTTACAATCAAATTCACAAAAGTCATTAAAAAAAGATTAATAAAAATTTGGAACAAATTAAAATATTATTAAAGTTTGTTAATGTCAATGTTAGTTGTGCCATGGTGAAGAGCAATCGAAAGTACCATTGTCCTGCTTCAACGCTCCTTGAAGTTGTTGTCCATATCTGGGAAAAGGGGAATTTTTGGCCAAAATTGAATGGACTCAATAGGCAAAAAGTAAAAAATGTTTAAAACTGAATTGACAAAACTGCAATAGGTTTATAACTTTCTGGACAATTTTCTCATGATTTAAGGGTCATGCTTCAGTAGATCCTTACCATTTGTTCATGCTTGCTTTGATATATTGCTTGTGTGCCTTGGTTTAGGCCGGTATTGAAGCTTGGCCTAGTGTCTCCATGGATTATCTAGGCTCATCCTCATCTATGCTGATGTCGATATTCTTGTAATATTAGATTAGGGTGTTGTAATGTCTCTTGTGTTGGATGTTATATATGTTTAGATTAAACCATTTGTTTAGTTTGTATATCCCACATATGTCACATGCAAAATGGTTCTTAGGAATGATTTGAAGGTATGCTTGGCTTCATCTAATGTGTTATGAATGTTATCTATCCTTGCATTTAAGTGGAGTTGCATGTTAGAACCAATTACAATCAAGTTGTTGTCAAATTAGCATGTTTCTCAGAAATCTTTCGGGCTCGGTTCACTATAGGAAGTTCTCGGTTGTTCTCGGTTGAGACTTGGGCTTGCTGAACTGTGGCTTGTATGGCATGTTCATGGCTCTTGAGTGTTCATTCGATGTGTTTTGGGTTGGTTTGGGGCCACCTAGTGGGTGAATAGAGGTCCAAACCTGCTGCCTATACTGCCTAAGGGGCTGGCAACGAGCCTAGAGCTTCCATTCGGCCTCACTAAGGGTCTCGACATATCTCGGGACATTCCTTTTATATGACTACATCGTCTCCACGTCATAATCACATATTTGCATGATATCGTAGTTCAATTTCTAGCCTTGTATCTAGTTTATTATATCTTAACATGCATATAGTATAGCTAGAGTTTAAATCATGTTTATCATGGATGAAAAGGAAAAAGAAAAAGAAAAAAAATAAAAAAAGGATACAAAAATTGGAGAGGCATTCGGTAAAAAATGGTGTTTTTAGTGCTAAGTTTGATTCATTCTTAATTGAATTTCATTTTGTTTAATCCGGCAACGTTATCCCCTCGCTTAGAAAATTTACTTGTCTTAAACTAGGTTGATTGCGTATATAAATTAGTGTACGCGCGTCCTATCTGTGGCTTAAAAGCAAGATGTTTTTATATTTATGACTCGGGTTCTACTTACTGTATTGATTGTGATTATATTGTCGTAATTTGTTTGATATATCACTTTGTTTAATTTTTGTCATATGAGTTCTCCTCGCATGAAAACTTAGGTTTACATGTTTTTAGGAAAAAAAAAATGAAAATGAAGAAAGCCTACTTATCCTTCACAAACACACTCATTTGACTTAATTAGATTGTATCTTGTTTATCAATAATATCAACTGTCTTGTTAGACGTGATATCACCAAACATTTCACTATGCTACCTATTGAAGTTTGATAGTTTGAAACCCAGGTAATTATAGATGGATGTGCACATAAAATGGAGATAAGAATAATTTGGCAATAAAACATGAACTTGACACAAAGCAAGAAGCATTGTCCACATATATGATACTTTTCTTCTGCCATTTAATGCATGTGATACTTGTAAATAAGTAATAATCTTTACCTGAAATTTTCAATCCTTTCAAATGATAGATCTGCATATAAAGAGAGGAAAAAGGAAAAGGTGAGGAAAAGAGAAGAAGAATATTTTGCCCTACAAGGACAAAAGGCAAAAGAGTGATGGAAGAGAAGAAAAGAATAGTTTGCTTGTTATATGGACAAAGCTTATTGAGCTCATGCAATCTTAACATACAAATTTTATATTTCTATAAATTTTAATTTTATGACATTTAATCTTGTCTAATAAAAAAGAAGAGAAAGTAAGGGAACCACTTAAGGTCAAAGCAATCAATAGTCCAAAAATAGAAAGAAAGATAATGAGAGATCCCTGAGATTTGTGGAAAATTTGTGCCTCTAGGAATGATTTGGCGATAAATATGAACTTGGTACAAAGCAAGAAGCATCATTCATGCATCTAATACTCTTCTTTTGTCATTTAATGCATTGGATACCTGTAAACAAGCAATAATCTTTACCCAAAATTTTCAATCCTTTTAAATGATAGATCTGCATATAAAGAGGGAAAAAGGTGAGAAAAAAGAAGAAGAAGAATATTTTGCCCTACATGGACAAAAGGCAAAAGGGTGATGAAAGAGACAAAAATAATAGTTTGCTCGTTATTGGACAAAGCTTATTGAGCTCATGCAATCTTAATGGACAAATTTTGTATTTCTATACATTTTAATTATATGATAGTTAATATTGTCTAATAAAAAATAAGAGAAAGTAAGAGAACCACTTTAGGTCAAAGCAATCAATAATCCATAAATAGAAAGAAAGATAAAGAGAGATCCCTGAGATTTGTGGAAAACTTGTTGACTCTAGGAATGATTTGATGATATAATATGAACTTGGCACAAAGCAAGAAGCATCATCCATGCATATAATACTTTTCTTCTGCCATTTAATGCATTGGATACTTGTAAATAGGCAATAATCTTTACTCGAAATTTTCAATCCTTTTAAATGATAGATATGCATATAAAGAGGGAAAAGGTGAGAAAAAGAAGAAGAAGAAGAATATTGTGCCCTACATGGACAAAAGGTAAAAGGGTGATGAAAGAGAAGAAAAGAATAGTTTGCCCGTTATATGGACAAAGCTTTTTGAGGTCATGCAATCTTAATGGAAAAATTTTATGTTTCTATAAATTTTAATTTTATGATATTTAATCTTGTCTAATAAAAAAGTAGAGAAAGTAAGGGAATGGCTTCGGTTCAAAGCAATCAATAATCCATAAAAAAAGAAAGAAATATATAGAGAGATCCTTGAGATTTGTGGAAAACTTGTTGCCACTAGGAATGATTTGACAATAAAACATGAACTTGACAAAAGCAAGAAGCATCATCAATGCATATGACATTTTTCTTCCGTCATTTAATGTATGGGATACTTATAAATAAGCAAAATATTTAATCGAAATTTTCAATCCTTTTAAATGATAGATTTGCATATAAAGAGGGAAAAGCTTAAGAAAAAAAGAAGAATATTTTGCCCTATATGGACAAAAGGCAAAAGGGTGATGAAAGAGAAGAAAAGAATAGTTTGCCTATTATATGGACAAAGCTTATTGAGCTCATGCAATCTTAATGGACAAATTTTATATTTCTATAAATTTTAATTTTATGACAGTTAATCTTGTTTGATAAGAGAGAGAGAGAGAGAGAGAGAGAGAGAGAGAGAGAGAGAGAGAGAGTAATGGAATCACTTCAATTCAAGGCAATCAATAATCCAAAAATAAAAAGAAAGATAAAGAGAAATCCCTAAGATTTGTGGAAAACCTATCGCCACCATGAACGATTTGATGATAAAACATGAACCTAACAAAAGCAAGAAGCATCACCAATGCATATGATACTTTTCTTCTGTCATTTAATGCATGGGATACCTGTAAATAAACAATAAGTTTACCCGAAATTTTCAATCCTTTTAAATGATAGATTTGCATATAAAAAGGGAAAAAGGTAAGGAAAAAGAAGAATAAGAAGATTTTGCCCTACATGGACAAAAGGCAAAAAGGGTGATGAAAGAGAAGAAAATAATAGTTTGCTCGTTATATGGACAAAGCTTATTAAGCTCATGCAATCTTAATAGATTAATTTTATATTTCTATAAATTTTAATTTTATGATAGTTAATCTTGTCTAATAAAAAAGGAGAGAAAGTAAGGGACCGCTTTAGATCAAAGTAATCGATAATCTAGAATTAGAAAAAAAAAAAAAAGATAAAGAAAGATCCCTAAGATGTGTGAAAAACTCATCGCCACTTGCTTTTGGTGGGAGATGTCTTCTTGGAGCGTCCTCCTTATAGAAACTCCATTATGGCTTTGGCTCATATCAATCATCCACATTAAAGGGCGAGTTTTCTTTTTTCCATTTCTTTGGCTAAATTAAACTTTCTTATGGAATTTTGTCATTGGTTAAATCAAGGTCATAATTGAGTGAAAGGACATTGTCATTATCTTGCCAAGTACATAATAATGGTCGGGTTTCACAATTAATAACCTAATGGCGTCTTCCACTTTTGGGGACACATGATGCATTTGCAAAAATTTAATTTTACCCACTAGTGATTCAACCAACTCAAGTTAGATCTATCTTGAGCTCCATTATATTTGAGGAATGGATGGTTAATAATTCTTTTACCTTCCTAGATTTTTGAATAGATAAAGTTTTTTGACAAACAAATAAAGAGTTATCTCAACATGTATATGTTACATTTTGTTGCAATCCCGTTAAATCACTCAAGGTTTGCAAAACAATCGGTTTGACTAGTCACTTGAGCTAAACATTCAATGTCATCATTTCATTAATTAACATTAATGAAATCCGCTGATATGAACACTAATCTCATAAAATTAATGTCCAAGGGAGAAAATCTTTCGAGTAAGTTTCATACGTGTAGTTATTCACTTGAATTGCAAAAACAAATTGCACACAAACCATTTCTGCACGTACTGCTCACTTTGGATAGACCTTTTTTTTTTTTTTCCGTTCAATTACTTTAAACAGAATTTTCATCCACGTAACCCTAACTACTAATAGTGGTTTTTAGAAATAATTCCATAAAAACACAAAAACGACAAGAAAAACAAAGGAAAAGGCAATATTGAAATCTCTGCTTTTAACAGATACAGAGAATTTACTTCATCCTTTCTTTCTTCATTTAATATGATCTCAAATGTAGATTTAAGGAAGAAAATGACATTGCTTAATATTTTCGCATGTTTATTTTCTTATGGCTCTCTCGCATTTTAAGAATTATTAATGTTAAACACATGAAATCTGGGAAAACATACTAGATTGTCCGATACAATTTTCTATCCTTTTCCAAACCTCAAAACACCAACTTTTTTCCAAATTTTGCAAGGAAAATGGTTAATGATTTTAAGGTACAATTATACAATTCATTAATTTAATTATTCAACAAGTTTATTTTGGAATAAAGAGCCAATAGTTGTGCATCAACTATAAGACACCAACGTGACTCACAAATTCCTGTCAAATTTTTTCTAAAGGAAAAAGCGTGACTCCCGAATCACGTAATCTTGTAAAAGTTAAGAGCATTGCGTGAAAAGGGGAAAAGAAAGAATATAAATGGGTCTAAGTTAAAGGAAAAAAGCAAAAAAAAAAAAAAAAAAATCTAAGTTAAAGGAAAAAGGAATAAAGAAAAAAGAATATGAAGTGGGTCCAAGTTGAAGAAAAAGAATCAAGCTAAGAATTGTAGCATCGCTTTGTCGGATGGCAATTTTTTGCACCATTGATTAACAAGCCTAATTTCATTATAGAAAAACCATTATAATCTCAATTCAAACCAAATATTCTTTCATCTTTAAAACATTATCGACTTTCACTTTAGTCCAAATCTACCATTGTCAACCCTTTATCCAAAAATTGTCATTAGTTTTTTCAATATTATCAATATTAGGAAGTTGCTGTTGTTTCATACGAGGGAGAGAATATTTATGAAGACGCAAGTTTTGATAATGAATCTCTAATTGTCCTCAATATTCATAATTTTGAAGAAACTATTTGCAATTTTTGGACATGTGGATAGATGTAGGACTAGAGTAAAATTTGGTGAATTTTTTTAGAAAAAAAAAGTTAATGGAAAATTTGGGATTGCACCTAAAGTTGGGGGTTTTTAGAGAATTAGACCCTCATTAACATGACCTGAAAAGGACACATGATTGTAAGTTTATTCAAATTGAGTTTAAACGGAATAACTTTTTCTACACAAATAAAAAATTGTGTTCTTTGCTAATTGACCTTTGCAATCTGTCTAGGATAGGCCAATACACGATTAGTTAATTGAGTTAACATATTACCTGGGTCAATGCGATCTAGTTAGATACACTTAGGCACTCTATTACTCATTTGAACATATTTTTGTAAGGGTTTATTCCTTAAACGTATCATGTTGTGTGACTCATTTATAAAAGTGTCATGTTGGGTTTTTAAAGGTATGACGTGATTAATAAATGAGTCAAATATGTATGAGTGATGTAGACAAGCACATATAGAAAAGCAAACACATAAGAGATAAGTACAAAAAAAGTTATAAACCTGTTATACGAATGTCAATTTAGTTCTAAATTTTTGAATTTGGTCAATTTAATCCTAAACTTTTTAATGATTTGCTAGTCTTTTTGGCCAATTTTTCGCCTGAAATCATTGACATGGATATGGTACAACTAGTGTTAATGTTGACAATTTATGCAATTTTTAAAAAAAGTTTTGAATTTTTTATAAAACCTTTTTTTTTTCTTTTTCCTTTTCCAACATGATTAGTGAGGGTCATCGGGGCCTTGGTGATGGCTTGCAACCCTTGCCAGTCACTTGATGAGGCCATTGCGGTTGTGGGCTAGGCAGCCCTTGCCCAATGATTGGCGAAGGTCACTGGCCATTGCAAGGCCCTAATGGCTCTCAATTGGCCACGGTGGGAAAAAAAAAAAAAAAAATAAATGAAAAGAAATATAAAAAATTCACAAAAAAATGTCAATATTAGCATTGATTGTGTCACGTAAATTATCAAAAAATTTAGGACTAAATTGATCAAATTGAAAAGTTTAAAATTAAATTGGAATCTATGCAATAGGTTAATGACTTTTTTAATAATTCTTTCGAGTTTTGCAGGGAAATGATGTCAAATATGGAGAAGGGTTCAAAGTAAATGCTCATGCAAAAGATATTCACACGTGGATGAAATAAATTTGAAAATAGAGGCAGTGATAGAGAAGACAATGAGCGGGCCAAATGCAACCACAGTAACATCCTAGAGATAAAGGCTTGCTCACTCAATGAGAATTCTACTAGTTTTCCTTTTGGTGGTGGGAAGTTTTGATTGCCAAGTCCATTCGTGCCACAGACAAAATTCAAAATTCGAAGCTTGTTATCTTTCTCTAGGAGAAACAATGATGAAATCAAACAGTAGATGATGAGATCAATGCATCCCGTTCATTAAATTATGTGGACCCGGTATGGGACCCACGTAATTCAATGGTTGATATTGACTAAGCTTATTTGCATCGGGTTAATGCAAATGTTGACCAAACTTGACTAACAAACTTTGGCAAAAAAAATTCAAAAGAACAAAAAAAAAACATGACTCACAAAACATGTCCTAATTATCACTTATAAATCTCCCCTTTTGAAAATATCAAATACATACTCGAGTTCTATCTTTGGAGGCCACTTTACACATTTACATCAATTATATATAAAAATGTTATTTTCTTCAAAATCCTAAATTCTCACATTAACCCAAAAGAACTCGAAACAAAACAAAAACCAAACCACCCAAACCCTAACTAAGATGTTTAAATGAGTATGTTAGAAGGGGCAATTTGATCTTTGTAATTTAGGATTTTGCTTAAAGGTATGTGAATGGTATTTGTATAAATAGAGGGTGTAATTAGTCACCGGGTCAACAATAAGATACATTTTAGGTATTTTCCCCATAATAAAAGGACCCAGTCTAAAATCAACATGAGCACCCCTTTACAAAAGTGAAGAGAAAATGATAAACTGATTTATAAAAGAGATGATGCAACAAACTTTCCTTAACTATTTGAACAAGTGAGTCATATTTAAAGATTCAATAAGGATATATCACATCGTTTACTACTTGATTTCATCAACTAGTATTGAATTTTTAGATTAATAAAAAGAAGAGACAAAACAAAAATTTAGTCTTTGGATTCTTAAATATTGTTCAATTTCATCAGCAAACTTTAATTTTGGTCAAATCGATGTTTGTGCAATCAATTTTGTGTTTTTTTTTTATTTTTATATATGGTTCTATAAACCGAGGAATTAATACTTCAAAAGAAAGTACGGGATCAAACAAGGAATTAATACTTCAAAATAAAGTACGGGTTCAAACAATACTCATTCTTTAGCCACTTATGACTACATCGTATCTTGATTAAATGTCTATCCATTGAGAAAATCTTTAGTGGTTTATTACCACCGTATCAGCGTCATATGTGGCATACATTTTTCACTCATTCCACTAAAATATTGACACGTCCATCAATCCATGTCAGCTGACATGGAATTTAAATAAAAAATTTTAAAAACTTTCACCTCTCAGCTCTCTCTCTCCTTCCTCTTCCGGACACCAGCGGAGTCGCCGGCCGTCACCACCAGCGAGTTGCCGGCGGTGTGACCAAGCAGATCACCGCTGCATCCAAGCGAGCATGGCCGGCTCCCTCTGTTTTCTCCATCTCGTCGTTCTCGAGATCTGGCCGTCCATGGCCGAAATCGTCGCTCGTCCATGGCTGTCATCGTCATTGTTCATCCATGGTCGAACGCGTTCGGGCGTCGTCTCTATCGTTCATCAATGGCCGACCACAAGCCGACTGCAAGGGACGATAGATCTCGATATTTGAGCTCTGTCCATGCCTTTGGGATCTCAACCTTGCCCGTTGCCATGGCCGATCACGAGCCAATTGCAAGGGACGACTGCAAGAAGATGGCTTCCTCTTTTTCTTTCTTTTTTCCCTTGATATCTAGGCTTTGTCCATGGCCGTCAAGATCTCGTCCTCTCCCGTCGCCATGGACGAGACCAGATCTAGAGGCACGATCCGGTCTAGATCTGGACGGAAAACCACTGCAAGCCATCATGATGATGGAGGAGTGGCTCGGCCGTCGACGGGGCCGACCACGAGCCGACTGCAAGGGATGACAGAGCCGGCCGCGAGCAAGGACAGAGGAAGACGGAGAGCACGACGGAGGGGAAGCTTCCAAGGGTGGACAGATGCAGATTTTTTTTTTTCCACATCAGTGGACATGTGTCAATTTGTCATTGGATTTTAGTAAAAAACACACACCACCTTAGCAGCCACTAAATATTTTCTCCTATGTATTTAGGTATTACATAACTTTGTTAATTCTCAATTTGAATGCTCATTTGATATTTTGCAGAACTATGTGTTCTTCACTAGGTCGATCTACTTATCCTAAAAAAGCACACATAAAAAAGCACACTCATATGACTTTTTCAATGGTATCTTACTCATCAATAATATCAAATGTTTTGTTAAATGTAGGATCACCAAATATTTCATATAAGTCATTATGGATATTGAAATTTCATAATTCAAAACTTGGATAGTTATTAGATGTGTAAGTATAATCGAGACAGAATCAATATAAAGATAAAACATCAACCCGACACAAGTATTTGTAAACAAATAATATTCAAACTATGTAAAAAAACTTCCAATATATATTGTTTAACTAATATTATATTAGAGAGGAGCAACAATATTCAAACTAAGCAAAAATATGGCACTCAATTTGCATATGTGCAATAAATAGAACATTCAAGGCTTCATCATAGGAAGCCTCTTGCTTTAGGTCTTTTTGAAGCTTTGGCTTTAAAACATTTGTGCTTTGGCTCACTGTCTTAATTAGAATTGTTGTAGTAGGAGGATATACATGGACTCATAATTAACCTATTTAAGGCAGACCTTTTCATGTCGAGTTTTAAATGTTAAGATAAACTTTTTTAAGGAAGGATTTGAGGTGTTTAATATTTAATTTGCCACAATAAGATTAAGTTGTCCCCATAATATACCTTTTGATTTTTTTTTTTTTTTTAAATATACAATGGAGTTTTACACGACTTTAAATGTCTTTCTGTATCAATGTTTTAAAACTCAAGCTTCGATTAAAAAAATGATAGGCAAATATCTTGTTTTCATTACGATGGTAAAGTGATAATATCATCTATACGGAGGAAAAAGGACAACCACAATATAAGGCCAGATATATAAATTCTTGTGATCCTTGCGGGAATGGGAGGTAGAGCAAGGCTAGTGCCCTGCACATGCTTCTTCGTCCTCCCAAGTCTCAAAGTCCCAAGCATTGACCCTCCCCAACATCACCCAAACCACCTCCCAACCATTTGCTTTGCTTGTCAATTTCTACTTCAAGGCTTCCTTATAAAGTTTGCAATGCACTATTTTCTTGATGCATGTAAACTCTCATGAGGATGTTGAGAGAATAGTTTTGTCATAACCAACATTATATTAGAGAGAAGAGACAAAATTCAAACTACGCAAAAATATGGCATTTAACTTTATCTTGGATTTGTGGAGAAAATGGAACATCCGAGGTTTCATTGTACTAAGCCTCTTGCTTCAGGTTTTTCTCATTTTATTTGCACCCTTAGAAAGAAAACAACGGATCCCACATTATTTTCCTCTTGTGGTTGGCCTATTTGATGGCTGATTGGGTAGCTGCATTTGCGGTTGGGCTCATTTCTCACAACCAAGGCAATTCAAGTGCTCATGTAGTAGAAGTAGATGAAGGACTTCAAGCATTTTGGGCCTCATTTCTCTTACTACATCTTGGCGGTCCAGACACCATCACTGCCTTTTCTCTCGAGGACAATTCACTTTGGCCACGGCATTTGCTTAGTCTCATCTTCCAAGTCTATACCGCCATCTACGTCTTTGTGCGGATATTTCCTAGCGACAAGTCACTGGTGATCCCAACGATTTTGGTATTTCTTGCAGGGGTTATAAAAATTGTAGAGAGGACACTGGCACTTTATCTCTCAAGCCTTCCAAGGGTTAGGGAATCAACGCTTTTAGAAAAGGAGCTAAGAATGGCTGCAGACTCGCAATTGCTTGAAGAACTCAATGTTCTAGGGGATGGATATGGATGTTCTGATGAAGGAAGAGCAAAGCTTGATGAGAGCATCGTGATAAAGCATGCTTACTCATTCTTTCAAATCTTTAAGGTTTTCATCATAGATCTCATCTTCACAAAAAAACAACGCAAAATGAGTTGTGAATATTTTGCCAAAGTTTCTGCGATGGATGCATTGAGAGTGATATCAGTCGAACTTGATTTCATTTATGAAAAACTCCACACAAAAGCTTTGACAATACATCACAAGTGGAGCTACATTTTCCGCATCATAACTTGCACTTGCGTTTCGGTGGCTTTGGGCCAGTTCAATCGCTTGAAGAAGTATGGGCTCCCTGAACTTGATGTGAAAATTACTCATTTCCTTCTTTTTGGAGGGATTATTCTTGATGGGATAGCTTTGTTGATGCTCGTTTTCTCCGATTGGACTATTGCTGAAATCAAGTATAACACCACGGTGTCATCTAAACTAGATTCATTTCTCCACAAGTTGGTATCCACCACGGATTACCTGAGGAAGCCTCGATACGCCACATGTGAAGTAGAACCTAACACCAATGTTACTTACGAGGTCTTAGATACACCATTAATATTTCGAAGGTGGTCAGAATCCATCTTTGCTTGCAACCTTTTTTCTGAGGCATTGAAGGAGAGTCCGAGAAAGATATGTAAATGCAATCAGTTCTGGGGCATCATCATTATTAAAAATATTTGCAGTTTGCCATTTCAAATGGTTGACAAGATCATCTCTTGTGTCCATCAAGCTGGTCAGACAATTGAAAGATTCTGTGGTAAAAGATCAATGATTGCAGATGCGAAGTATGTGTCGAAGAATCCCTTTTTTAAGAAGCTATGGATTATATCTTTAACGAGGTGAAAGAAGGATCTAGGAAATTGGATAATCCAAAAAAGGTGAGGCAGATAGTTAAGAGTAGTGGTAATCTGTTTTTCCCGCGTAAACTGTGGAGACGAGATCTCAACAAAGTTTCAATGAATATCACCAAGGCTAATTTCCATATCCATCTTATAGCGTTGCACATTGCTACTGAAATTTGGTATAACATAGAGATATCCATTGGAAGAAATGATGAAAGGGAGTTTTGCAAGATCTTGTCTGATTATATGTTATATCTTTTACTTAATTGGCCTAATGTGATGTCCACTGTGGCGGCGGTGGGTATTGCCCAAATGAAATCATCAGAGACGCTGTGCGAGCTTCGGGACCGCATTATCAGTGATGTGACCAAGGATCCAGAAGGGATGTGCAAAAAATTGTACAATACAGTCAGCCCTCGAACAAGGGCCGTGTTGGGTGGTAATTACCATTCAGAATCCTTGCTCAACCAAGGGGTCCAGTGGGCCCACGAAATGGAAGATTTTGGGAAAATGAAGTGGAATTGCATGAGCGAAGTGTGGCGTGGGATGTTGCTATATGCAGCAGTTAATATTAAAGGAGAGGCACATGTGCAGGTGCTGAGCAAAGGTGGAGAGCTCATTACCTTTATTTGGCTGTTAATGGCTCATTTCGGTTGCTTCTACAAACCTGAATGGGGCCTGTATTACGAATTCTGGGATGAGTTTGAGCGGGGCGAGTATATACGTTCGCAATCTACTGAATGATCTACTTAGATATTTCATCCGTATAGTCTTATTTACCACCCTCATGACATTTCTACAAATTTTTGTTTGAATAAAATATACTAGTTTGTGTATCTTTGTGACTAATGTGGAGAATGGATGGATTGTCGTTCCTCATATAAGCATTGCATATGTCTACTCTCATTGATGGTAAATAATCACTTCATACTTATAATTTTTTAAAAAATAAGAAAGTGTAATAGGTTTTGCTTCTTAAGGTAAAATGCTAGATTTTAAATTTACACAAGGGATAGTAATTTTCTCAAAGATGGGATGTGTCCTGCGCCTCCACCTCGGACCCTGCACCGACCAGCCACTCCCCTCCGGCGACGGCGACGGCGACGGCGACGGCGACGGCGACGGCGACGATCCACAACATCAGGGACGCCGCCAGCCACCACCGCCAGGCCCACGCCTTCTCCGCCAAGTACGTCCCCTTAGGCTGCGGCTTCACCGCCTCCGAGTCCGGCACGACACGGACGCCCTCAAGAAGTTCGGCGGCGCGAACTGGAGGAACGTCTTCGACTCGCGCGTTGGCTATGAGCCAGCCTCCATACAAATGGTTGGGTAGTCCACTGTCTCCTCTCAAAGCCTCCTCCTTTCGAGCCAGCGGACTCGCATCGCCCCGATCCTCCACCGCGACGGACGATGGAGCCTCCGCTTCGACGGGCGGCGCGATTCCAGTGGCCTCCGCCGCCGCTCCGCCCATCGATGCCAGATCGTCGATTCGGAAGTCGATCAAGCTTGTGGCCCGGTACGTACTTCTCTCGCCTGTCACCAACGCCTCGTGGGAAGCGAGATCCGAGATATTCGAGGAGGTCGGCGATGCCAGTGAGAGCGAGAGTGCTACGTCGCCGGAGAGCGTATTGGTTCCGGGAAGCCCGTCTAGGAGCAGGGCGAGCGTTTTCTACTCGGAGATCAGTAGAGGAATCCATGGAAGGAGATCAGGATGGGGAAGCTGGCGGAAGATGTCGATGCTCTCGCTGGGAGAATATGCTGCTATAAGGTAAATTAAACTGGGCTTTGAACAACTATCGGATGGTGATACTTTTGTTTCTGGTTCTGAACGTGGTGCCATTTGTTTTCTGCGATGTTTCTCCAGGTTAAATTTCTCGGTTTGAGTGATGGTTCAATGGTTGAAATGTGGTTTTAACCGAATCTCAAGCGTTTTTGTCCCTGCCTATTGCTGATATCAGCGCAATGCATACTATGTTATTGTAAGAAGAGAGTTCCTTTGGGCTTTCTCTGCTGAAGATGAATTGCATATGATGTCCTTGACACTACTAGAGTTAGGTAATGCAGTTTGCGGTGCTTTGATAAATTCCTGATATTAAACTGACAGATGCTGGTGCTCAGTTGGTGGGTAATCAGTTCTAGTATTCTGCTATTCGTAGTTTTGAATGTCAAGTCCTCATTTGAATAATCTAGAACCAGTCATCTGGTAATTAGAGAATATATTGTAACAACTTGCTGCTGCTTTGCTGTAACATGTACATTGTCTCTATCTTTCGCATATGTGTGTATCTAAATTGGTCATCATTCCTTGTCCATATCAAGTTCTGCAATCGGAATGCCTAAGTTCTCTAGTCATTAGCCATAGCCATAGTCCATATAGGATGGGAATTCGTCATTAGAATTGTGCATAACAGAACATCCCCATTTTATTCAGCCTTCTACTTTTGGACCAGCATTGCTTCAGTAGACAGAAAAGTTCTCAAGAGGCCAATCCTTATTGACACTGACTTGCAAATAGCGTGAACTGTTACATGGGTTGGACACTCATTAATGGCGATCCAACTGGAAGTAAATCAGTTCGTAGAAGGTATCATATGAAACAGTACTTCCGATTGATGATAGCATGCTACTTCCTCCCCTCAAGTTGATGATTGCTTTATTGGCTTATAGGACGAGAATATACATTTCCATCTGCTGCCACTAAGCAGTTGCAGGAGTCACGTTACTCCTGATCCTGAAGGATGGTGTCACTTTGATGGCTGTGCCTTAAATGTGTGTTTATTCTTTGCAAACCATATTTACTCTTGCATGTTTTCTTTACTCTACTCATAAAAACTATGGAGAAGTTTGCTAATTTTCAAGCCATTTACCATTCTCTTATTACCAAAAATAAAAATAAATAAATCAAACTCATCCAAACTATGGAGAAGCTTGCTAATTAACATCCTCTTGCCAAGAAATATTGGCAGTTTGTCAAGGTTTTCGACGTGTTCAAGCCCAATACTCAGATGTCAGATCTTCATAAAGTTATCCTTTCCATGATATAGTCTCATTACTGATCCATTCTGCTGTTTACCTTATACTGGTAATTTCCTGCAGAAATCTGGGATTCCTCAGATTCAGTTGCTCTTACTGCCAATTTCACGTTTGTGGCTTGTGATTCTAGAACTGGGAAATCAGCTCCAATTAAGCCCATCTCCCCAGATATAAAGAGAGAAAAATTACTTTGGCAAGAGGCAGAAAAGAAGGAAAAAATGAGGAAAAAGAAGAGAGAAGAATGTAACAGAGATACTAAAGTGGAGGACTTGTCCAGGCTCCAAGCTTTATTTGCCGAAAGTTGTGTCTTCTGTGATACGCCAGCTTTGGCAGACAGTGATAGCATTCTGTTAAGCAACACTTGTTTTGAGAACTCATTCGTATGCCATTCACGGCAAAGGAATATTCATGAGAAGGTATTTGGAGGATTTAAATGCGAAAGGCTTTTGAATTGGCCTTTTCAACCACATATGCCTTTGCTGGTGTGGCACCCCGGTTCTTTTTAGTTGACCATGTTGAATTCTTGAGACCTGTAAGTACTCATCAAGTGCATGATGTATTTCTATGTCTAGGTGCTGCTGTTGCATTACTTAGCTGCTGAGTGTGGATCTGTGGCAATGATTACATGATATGTCTGCGTCAGTCTTCTATAAGCACGGATTGTCGTACTTGAGCCTTCACTCTTGCAGTTGTATGTATATGTGTGAAATTATGGATCTGTTAGGTGGAAGATCATAATACGAAGGATATTCTTTGGGATGTAGGCGGATGTTGGCAACTCTCTGCCTCAAATGTTGTGTCCTGTATACGGAGCTTGACAATCCAGATGAACCCCTGATAAATGTCGAAGTTGTGGCTCATGTGATGCAACCTGAGCACAGGTCATGCATAAGAAAATCTGAATAGAAAACAAGAATGAACTGGTTACCTAGTGGCCCATGCATGTTACATTTTTGGTCTTTTTCATATCACCATGCAAATTTTGACACCATTCTAATAGGTGTCAATCGAATTCTACTTTACATTAACTATACATCCCGAGGCCTTGAATGATGGATGGAGGATTCGGAAGTCCCATCCATGGAAGAAGAGGCGTGGCATGTCCTTGAACGTATGGATGCTGAGAGTTGTCAGACTTCATCCTGAATACACTTCTCCATTGCCTGAAGTGAACCGCAAATGCTTACTCTCAGGTTGAATGATAATTAGTGGGGGACTGAAATTGATACTCAAAAAACAGGACAACATTGCCAAGCAAAAGAGGAACTCGGGGACATCAGTCTAGTGAGGAGCTTAAGGGATGTCTAACCTACCAAACATGTATCAGCGTTGTGAAGTCCAATTATTTACTACTTCTGAGATAGTCTCACTGTACGATGACATGAACCAAAGATTAGAAGATGCCAACTACAATGATGTTGAGGAATAAGAGCTCCTGCCAAGTAAAGTCTTACAAGGACATGGGACTAAACATGTCACTGATTCAATTGATGCATGGTGAAAAGCTGTGAACTTCCACATCTGCTGGTAATGAACTGGTACTATGGTCAACATTGATATGTGAGTGTTTTTTGCTTTGTGACAGATTGTATGCTTTGTCCTAATGCTAGGTGAAGGGACTACACGCTTGCCATTGCATCGAGAATTGACAGATTTCTTATGATAAGGCTTCTATACGCTGGAATTCTTTTGAGAAATTGGCTTGAAAAAAAAAATAAAAAATTCTTGGAAAAAATTGGCAAGTGGGCATCCTTCATAAGGTAATCCATTAGCATTTTGGATTTGGACTGGTCAATAATCTGGGTTCAGAACTTGGGAGTTTATTGCTACCGGATCTAGTCGCATTTATGAGCAATTTATTTGAGATAATTCTCTGTTGACCTACTTATGCTTACCATATTTCTATCCTTGAATGATTGAAAATGGAAAAGGTTAGAGCAGAGTATTCTTGCAAGATTTCCTTGTTGAAACCGGGTTCACCTGCCTTATTTTTTATTTCTCCTTAATAAGTGTCCAATAGTCTACTATGTCCAATCGGCCCATTCAGTTGACTCTCATAATCAGGTCCGACTCAAACTATGACGTTGGTTCTATACCAATGAGACCTTGCGCAAGGGCATGAAAAGCCCTAGAAAGAGTCCTGGTGAGCAAAGCCTCAAGATTGTCGGTGTTTCGTGCAGTTGGTCACTTTGTTGATTCTCTCGGGATGGTTAATGTTATGTAGTTCCATAAACAAACAATTAGCAAAGGACATACAATTGGCATTCGTGAGTACATTTATGTCTGTTATAAGGAGATGCTTAACCCAGACTTCATGAGCCTTTCATGCTTTAATTAGCACTATGCGACACCATGGTTCCAACTATACGGTCATTGACAAGGAATAATTAGGATAAATTCATTGCAGGCCCACAAAGTTTTTATGAGGAGACCTCTACTGAAAGTCTATGTGTTACAAGTTAAATAGAAGTAGGGAATTAAATTTTTGCCCCGGGGCGATAGGCGATTTTAGAACAAATTTGTATAGCCGGTGTTGTTGATACCATTGTGACTGTGTCTAAAACCAAATTTGTATAGCTGGTGTTGTTGATACCATTGTGACTGTGTCTAAAACCACGAGAATAAAGTGGTTTGGGGAATGGTACGTGCTAAATCTGTTACAAATGCGTTTTGCTTAGTGAATAGCAAAAGCTCACCAATTCACTTCAAGCGCATGTGGCGGCTTCTTGAACTGCACTCTCGGATGTGTACCGAGCCTGATGATTGCAAGGTTCCTCTCTGTAGGTAAGCCAAAGAACTTCTATGTTTGTCACCTCAATTTTAACTTGAAGAAGTTTCGATGGATGCCGGATGTGTCTAAATGTGACTGCCCGTGATGTATGGATTGTCTTTTGTTCACGTATTCTTTCTTTCCTTTTTTTCTTCTTTTTTTTTCTTTTTGGATTAGTCCTATTCTAACTCTTCTCTCTCTCTCTTAAACTTTTACTTTGCCTCTTTGTAGAGGTGGCAGTCAATTTCACATTTGAAACTAAACGTCCCCAACCTACCCAATTCCCTTACTTTGTCTTTTTGTAAAGCCAGGCCCAATGGATTCATTCACCTAATTAATTAGGTCCTAGAAAGCATTGGATATTGAGCAAAACTCTCTCCAAATGGTCAAGTGAGAATTGCATTGCTGACTTGTAAGTTCGCATTTCAAGTGTCTTGCACGGAAAAGAGTCCAACACTGATTTAAAGAAACTGGTTGCTTAGTCAACTTTTGAGGGCAAGAGTGTTTCTTCCCAAATGATTCTTCTATGATTTAAAATTAAGTGATGATGCGAGATGCATATCGGGGCGAGTCATCTTATTGGGGTGTTGAGTTGAAGAGCAGCACCATCGTTGAACTGATTTGTATAGTGAAATTGAGTGCTCTACATTATGTCTCGTTTGCTTTGCCAGGCAATTTAGAGTGAAGATTCGGCATCAAAGCAAGAAAAATGACTCCAAGTGGAAAATGTTGGTCAACAAAGTAATTGCAGCTAAGAATACATTGGGACCATTCTCAGCTCGGTGCTCAGGTTTATTGTGATATCTTTGTTTCTTTAAAACCATGCTTGTCCACAAGCTTGATTCATCCCAATTCAAAAAGAATAAATAAATTGCTGGGAACTTATAGTTCTTTTTTATACTATAAGTCTTTACAGTGACCTGTACATTAGTTGGCTGGATAATGTATATACATTACTCACATTTGACTTTTAGCTTCTCTCTTTTTCTTTTGGTCGGATCAGAGTGCTTTACTCCATCAACCACAAGTCTTTATCTTTTGCAATTGTATCATGAGTGCAACTGGTATTGGCAGAATTCTTGCCTAGACCCAGGTCCATAAACCCACTGCGATCAAGAGGGATTGGATCTGGATCGGACCCGCATAATCAAAAGTATTGTCCCAGGCCAGACAAGAAGTTTTCTTCCGTTTGTGCATAATATCAATTGGATTTTAATGAATCGCCCTTTAAATCAACTTTAATAGTGGAAAGCACAACCTAAAAATTCAAAAGGCATAAACTATCATCAGGTATTAATAATAGTCAGCATTGATCAAGAACTTACCAGCAATCTAAATATACACATTTCAAAGATTATCATCATTTTAATGGAATTTACCAAACTTTTGGATAGTTAATAAAGTTAAATGATATCTACTAATCCAAATGTGCAACTATCTATTTGACATAAATATCTACTGTCTTTTTTAACTCTTGAAGTCATATGCGAGTTGATGAATAACTTATTAGTATAAATCTAAATCAATAATGTAAGCATGTTGCGAAAAGGTAAACTTAATATACTAACTTTGCTTGAACATTTACCAACTCAATTTTAAAGGTGTGCACGTTTTTTTGGGTTTAAATAAAACTCGAAAGTACCTTTTTACTTCCCATCAATACTTAAAAGATTACTAAAATTTCGGAAAATTATGAAAAAAAATTAAATGTGAGACTTTGAGTTAACATATGAGTACTATGAAAGTTTCCAAAGTTTTGGATTTAAAAAAAGTTAAAAGTGCGTGAACCGTATGATTTAAATTAAGCAAAAAAGTAAAAGTTATTCCATACATCCTAGTAATTAATAGAAATTTATCAATATATACCGAGAACGTCTTATTAGTTATCCGGGACAATACACAAATAAAATGTCGACTGCGCAAAATACAAAAAATCAATTAAAAATAATACAAACCACCCAACACCTAAGCAACATGCTTAAATGACTTTGCAAGAAGTAGCAATTGGTGTTTTTAATGTATGGTTTTGCTTAGAGGGTATGTTAATGGTATTTGTATAAATAGAGGTAATAAGTGATCGTCGGGTTCACATTGAGATATGTTTTTGACACTTTCCCAAGAAGAAAAGGACCTAGTCTAGGATCAGTATAAGCATCACTTTACAAAATTGAACAAATGATACACAAATCTCCAGAAAAAATGATGCAGCAAACTTGAATTAGCTACTTTAACGAGTGAATCGTTTTCAAATATTCAATAAAGATGTACAACCTCTTTTACAACTTGATTTCATATATTTTTAGCATTAATAAAAGAAGAGACGCTACCAAATTTAGTCCTTGAACTCTTAATAAATGTTCAATGATCGTAAATTTTAATTTGGTCAAATTGATATTTGTACTATGTGAGTCGAATCAATTTCGTTTTTTATATGGTTCTATAGACAATGAATTAATCCTTTATAATATTTTATGAGTAATTTGACTAAACTATACTAGCCCATTCTTAAGCAAATAACATGGCTTTGACAAATAGCATGGATTTCTGGTTTCTCGGCTCAATATACTATGATGAACGCATGCAAACCACTGTATGCATCTGTATTATTTATATAGCATTGTATAAGACTTCACCTCTAAAATGATGACCACAGTCCAAAGATTATTTCAATTGAGGAACACTAAGATCCAAATATGATTCCATCATATCTTCATCAAATGCATACCTATTTAGCCAATTCATTGGGTATTACATGATTTTGTTAATTCTTGATTTGAATGTTTATTTGACATTTTGTAGAACTATCAAAATCTTCGAGTATGCTGATCTATATTGGATTAATGTAAAATCATTAGACATATCAAATAGAGTACTCTATATATAATTATAAATTTGAAACATTTTACTCATTAAGTTTTTTATATTCAAGAGATGAGGACAGGCAACTAGCGTGAGGTATTACCTCCTTTGAATCTAACCCATGGAAAAACATAAATTTGGCCAAGTTATGTTCTCAATTTTAAGTTGATTTAAGAGGATTTTTTTTTTCCTGATATGGAAAATAACCTCCTGTTAAGATCTAAATTTTTGCTTGTACATCCTTATTACATTTGCCAAAAATTAGGGATCGAATTTGCAGACAACGACACAATTCAACCCCTAAAAAACAGTGATTTTACATGATTTTGCACTATTTATCTTGTTGCATTTAGAAACTAGAGATGTTGTTGTCTGTTAATACCCACGTTTCCATTCCCATACACTATTTATGCATTTTATAAAATTTAGGGACCGAATTCACCTCCCTAAAAAAAAAAAAAGCAACTCTACATAATTTTGAATTCATTTTTCTTGTTGTATTTTTTTTTTCTCCAGTTAGAAATTAGAGGTATTGTAGTTTATAGGGGAAATTCCAAATAAGGACCCGAAGTTGACCAAATTTCTTAAATAAGTATCCGAAATGAATTTTGTGTTAGATAAAGACCTAAAGTGGACTCATTGTCTCAAATAAGGACCAAAGTGGTTGAATCAATTTCAAATAAGAACCTGAAGTTGCTGATCAACCAAATATTTGCCGGCTATCAAGCATGTGACATTTCCGATGATCGGAGTTTGGGCAATTTTGTCCAAAAAAAATAGGGAAAATTAACAAATCCTAAAACATAAACAAAAAAAAAAAAACCCTAGGTTTTCTATGGTCTCCTCGTTCCTTGTACCCATCCTCTGCAAAGTCAAAGACCGAAGTTCTCCCATTCCTTGTACCCATCCTCCTCAAAGTCGAAGACCCAAATTTTCTGCTAGTTGAGGCACGAATTCAAAAACAAGAAGAAAACCAGATGCTTCTTTCTTTGTTTGCGGAGACCCAAATTCTCCATCGGTCGAGCAAGGCGAGGAGCGACGGGAATCGAGTCGCAATGATGACCGGGTAGTGATTTGGTTGAGGAGAGGGAGAAGAAAGAAGAAAACTTAAACATATAAATGAATAACCTAAAATTAATTAATTTAAAATTTTCTTTTTTTTTCCAATCACAAATTTCTAACAAAATTGCCCCTATTTTAATCGCCGAGAAATGTCTTGTGACGAACTAAGGTCCTCAATAGAGATTAACTTGATCACTTGGGTCCTTATTTGATACAAAATTCAGTTCAGGTCCTTATTTGAAACAATGGGTTCACTTCGGGTCCTTATATGACACAAAGTTCACTTTGGGTCATTATTTGAGAAAATTGATTCACTTTGGGTCCTTATTTGGAATTTTTCCTAGTTTATAGATACCTAAGATTCCCCTCTTATGGATCACTCACGCATTTTATAAAAATCAGGGATCGAATTTGCCTCACTCTTGGATTGTAGATTTGAGGCCGAGGTAAGCTTGCCTTGCTCTCACTGGCACTGCAAGCTCATTACCTCGGTGTACCGGTTCTTTAACTCTCCTCTTAGCAGTGATACTTTTCTATAGCATTTTGTTTAGTTGTTCTTCACGCCTTTATGTTTATTTCTAACCAGTAATAGAGGATTGCGGAGTCTAGGTTTCATCTTGGTTTATGGTTTAATGTGTTCCATTTTGTAGATCAATGTTGTAATCAATTTTTCTTGGATAATCTTGCTTGACTGTGATTTTAGGGGAAATTGTCTAAAAAATCCTATACTTCTTAAATTTTTTTAATTTTGCCAATTGAGTAATTTTTGGAGAAAATTGTCCAAAGAGTCCAAAACTTATTACATTTTTGTCAATTCAGTTATAAACTTTTTAATTTCGTCAATTGAGTTTTAAATTTTTTCACTTTTTGCCAATGAAGTTTATCCGGTCAATTTTGGCTAGAAATTACTTACGTGGATGCCAACTGTGCTATATAGGAAGGTCGGCGCTGACGTGAACAATATTTAATAATATTTTAATATATATTATTTTAAGATTTTATTTATTTTTTTTTTTTTATTTTTTCCTCTTTTTTTGGCTTGGCCCTTTTTCCCTCCACCAGATCTCATCTATGGCTAGCGGAGGTCGCTAGCCTCAAGTGAGGGACGCCCAGGCTTGAGTTGGTGATGGCCGCCCTTGTTTGGGTGGGCAAGGGCAACTCTCGCTTAATCGCCCTCGCCCAGCAATGGGCGACTGAGTCAAGGCCAACAGCTTCAAGGATCCTTGAATGTCAAGATCTAGGCTACCAAGACGGCGATTGTGGAGGAAATCTCTCTCCGTAACGGCTTGCTCAAGGAGATTGGGACCCGACATCCATACACCAGTGGGGGAGGTACGAGAGAGCACGATTGGTTTTGAGGCGAAGGAGGGAATCTTCGGGGCTTTCTCAGAGAGTACCATCATAGCAACCCAGTCGTGGCCAAGAGATTTCACGGTGTTGTTTATTGTTGTGCCTCGCAGTAAAGCACCGACTGTAGCTATACCTGCCACCTGGGACCCCTCTGTTCTGCTCTGTTTTGCGATCATAGAAGATGAAAAGGTCGAGTTGAAAGCATCACTGTCCTGCTTCAACGCTCCTTGAGGCTGCTACCCTCGGCTAGTTAACCCTTGTTGGAAAAAAGGGAAAAACAAAAGAAAAAAAAGAAAAAAAGGAAAAAAAGAGAAGAAAAGAAAAAAAAGAAAAAGAAAAAATTAATAAAAATTTGAAAAACACATTAAAATAACATTTAAATTTGTCAATGCCAGCATTAGCTGTGGTAGCACAGTTGGCAACCATATCGGCAATTTTTAGTCAAAATTGGCCGAAGAAACTTAGTTAAAAAAAGTGAAAATATTTAATATTCAATTGGTAAAATTAAAAGGTTTTTGACTAAATTAACAAAATTGCAATAGATTTATAACTTTTTGAACAATTTTCCTGTGATTTAAGGGTCATGCTTAAGTATATCCTTACCATTTGTTCATGCTTGCTTTGATATATTGCTTGTTTGCCTTGGTTTAGGCCAATATTGAAGCTTGGCCGAGTGCCTCCATGGATAATCTAGGCTCATCCTCGTCTATACTGATGTCGTAATTCCTGTAACATTAGATTAGGGTGTCGTGATGTCTCTTGTATTGGATGTTAAATATGTTTAAATTAAACCATTTGTTTAGTTCGTATATCCCACGTATGTCACATGCAAACTGGTTCTTAGGAATGATTTGAAGGTATGCTTGGCTTCATCTAATGTGTTACAAATGTTATCTATCCTTGCATTTTAGCGGAGTTGCATGTTAGAATCAATTGCAATCAAGTTGTTGTCAAGTTAGCATGTTTCTCAGAAATCTTTTGGGCTCGGTTTGCTATAGGAAGTTCTCGGTTCAGACTTGGGCTTGCTGAACTGTGGCTTGTATAGCATGTTTATGGCTCTTGAGTGTTCATTCATTGTGTTTCGGGTTGGTTTGGGGCCACCTAGTGGGTGAATAGAGGTCCAAACCTGCTGTCTACACCCCCTAAGGGGCTGGCAACGAGCCTAGAGCTTCCATTCGGCCTCCCTAAGGGTCTCGACCAATCTCGGGACATTCCTTTTACATGATTATGTTGTCTAGACGTATTAATCACATATTTGCATGATATCGTAGTTCAATTTCTAGCCTTGTATCGAGTTTATTATATCTTAACATGCATATAGCATAGCTAGAGTTTAAATCATGTTTATCATGGATGAAAATGAAAAAGAAAAATAAATAAATAAAAAAGGATAAAAAATAGGAGAGGCATTTGGTAAGAAATGGCGTTTTTAATGCTAAGTTTGATTTATTCTTAGTTGAATTTCATTATGTTTTATCCGGCAACGTTATCACCTAACTTAGAATATTTACTTTTCTTAAGCTAAGTTGATTGTGTATATACATTAGTTTACGGGAGTCCTATCCGTAGCTTAGAAACAAAGTGTTTTTATATTTTTGCCTGATATAACTCGGGTTCCACTTACTGTACCGCTTGTGATTATATTGTCATAATTTCTTTGATATATCGCTTTGTTTAATTTTTGTCATTTGAATTCTCCTCACAAGAAAACTTCGGCTTGCATAGTTTTAGAAAAAAGAAAAACATAAAAATGAAGAAAACTTACTTTCCATTCACAAACACACTCATTTGACTTATTAGATTGTATCTTATTTATCAATAATATCAAGTGTCTTGTTAGACATAGTATTACCAAACATTTCACTACGCTACCTATTGAAGTTTGATAGTTTGAAACCTAGGTAATTATAGATGGATGTGCAAATAGAATGGAGATAGGAATGATTTGACGACAAAACATGAACCTGATACAAAGCAAGAAGCATCATCCATGTATATGATACTTTTCTTCGGCCATTTAATACATGTGATATCAGTAAATAAGTTATAATCATTACTTGAAATTTTCAATCCTTTTAAATGATAGATCTGCATATAAAGAGGGAAAAATGTGAGAAAAAAGAAGAAGAAGAATATTTTGCATTGCACGGGCAAAAGGGAAAAGGGTGATAAAAGAAAGAAAAGAATAGTTTGCCCGTTATATGGACGAAGCTTATTGAGCTCATGCAATCTTAACGGACAAATTTTATATTTCTATAAACTTTAATTTTATGACATTTAATCTTGTCTTATAAAAGAAGAAGAAAAAAAAGTAAGGGAACCACTTCAGGTCAAAGCAATCAATGATCTATAAATAGAAAGAAAGATAAAAAGAGATCCTTGAGATTTGTATAAAACTTGTTGCCTCTAGGAATGATTCAATGATAAAATATGAACCTAGCACAAAGCAAAAAGCATCATTCATGTGTCTAATACTTTTCTTCTATTATTTAATGCATTTGATTCCTGTAAATAAGAAATAATATTTACCCGAAACTTTTAATCTTTTTAAATGATTGATCTACATATAAAGATGGAAAAAGGTGAGAATAAAAGAAGGCGAAGATTATTTTGCCCTACATAGACAAAAGGCAAAAGGATGATGTAAGAGAAGAAAAGAATAGTTTGCCTATTATATGGACAAAGCTTATTGAGCTAATGCAATCTTAACGGACAAATTTATATTTCTATAAATTTTAATTATATAATAGTTAATATTGTCTAATAAAAAGGAAGAGAAAGTAAGGGAACCACTTCAGGTCAAATAGAAAGAAAGATAAAGAGAGATCTCTAAGATTCAAAACTTGTTGCCTCTAGTTGACGATAAAATATGAACCTAGCACAAAGCAAGAAGCATCATCCTTGCATATGATACTTTTCTTCTGCCATTTTATGCATTGGATACTTATAAATAAGCAATAATCTTCACTCGAAATTTTCAATCCTTTTAAATGATAGAATTGCATATTAAGAGGGAAAAAGGTGAGAAAAAAGAAGAAGAAGAACATTTTGCCCTAGATGGACAAAAGACAAAAGGGTGATGAAAGAGAAGAAAAGAATAGTTTGCCCATTATATGGACAAAGCTTATTTAGCTCATGCAATCGTAATAGACAAATTTTATATTTCTATAAATTTGAATTTTATGAAAGTTAATCTTGTCTAATAAAAAGAAGAGAAAGTAAGGGAATCGCTTCAGCTCAAAGCAATTGATAATCTAGAAATAAAAAGAAAGATAAAGAGAGATCCCTGAGATTTGTGGAAAACTTGACGATTGAACTTGTCAAAAGCAAGAAGCATCATCAACACATATGATACTTTTCTTCTATCTTTTAGACTACATTTAGTCGTTTGGATTTCTAATCAGGATATGACTAAATAATATAAGATATGAAATTTGGGGGATTTTGCTATATTCTATTAACTGTTTGGTGATTATAATAATAAAGTCGGATATATATATAGTTTGGTATAAACGTCTATATGAATCACAGATTTACAAATGGAGATGGTAAATATCCCTCACGATACTCTTAATTAATTTTACATTCTTCTCGTTTTTTAATTAATTTCATTTTTATTTCTTTCTTCCCCTTCCATCATTCTTTAATAAAATTTTATTAAATAGAAAATTGTACTAATATACCTAAAATATTAAAATACCTAAAATATGTAATATATATAATTATATATTGAAATTATATTACAAGATAGAATTAAATTTGAATATATAAATAAAAATAAGATTAAAATAAAAATTTATTTTTTGTTGTTTTGAATTTCTTATATAGAATTCAAATATTATTTATATTGAAATACAATTTTAATTTGTTAATTTAAGAAATTTATTATTTGAGAAAAAAATTTCATATTATGGATATTAGAAATTCTATCCGCCTTTATCCCACCTCCCCCATGGGATAATTTATTCGGTCTATATCCCATTTATATCCGACTTTATCATATCTTGAGTAGGCACCAAACACAAGATAAGACAAATTTTATCATATCCTAAATTTTATCTCGACTGCCAAACGTAGTCTTAATGTATAGGATACCTAGAATAATCTTTACCTGAAATTTTCAATCCTTTTAAATGATAGATTTGCATATAAAGAGGGAAAAAGGAAAGGAAAAAAAGAAAAAAAAAAGAAGAAGAATATTTTGCCCTACATGGACAAAAGGCAAAAGGGTGATGAAAGAGAAGAAAAGAATAGTTTGCCCGTTATATGGACAAAGCTTATTGAGCTCATGCAATCTTAATGAACAAATTTTATATTTCTATAAATTTTAATTATATGATAGTTAATATTGTCTAATAAAAAAGAAGAGAAAGTAAGAGAAACACTTCAAGTCAAAGCAATCAATAATCCATAAATAGAAAGAAAGATAAAGAGAGATCCCTAAGATTTGTGGAAATCTTGTTGCCTCTAGGAACATTTGACAATAAAATATGAACCCGGCACAAAGTAAGAAGCATCATTCACACATCTAATATTTTCTTTTGTCATTAATCCATTGGATACCTAGAAATAAGCAATAATCTTTACCCAAAATTTTTAATCCTTTTAAATGATTGATCTGCATATAAAGATGGAAAAAGGTGAGAAAAAGAAGAAGAAGAAGAAGGATATTTTGCCCAACATGGACAAAAGGCAAATGGGTGATGAAAGAGAAGAAAATAATAGTTTGCCCTTTATATGGACAAAGCTTATTGAGCTCATGCAATCTTAATGGGCAAATTTTATATTTCTATAAATTTTAATTGTATGATAGTTAATATTGTCTAACAAAAAAGAAGAGAAAGTAAGAGAACCATTTCAGGTCAAAGCAATCAATAATCTAGAAATATAAAGAAAGATAAAGAGAGATCCCTAAGATTTGTGGAAAACTTGTTGCCTCTAGGAACAATTTGACAATAAAATATGGACCCGGCACAAAGCAAGAAGCATCATTCACGCATCTAATACTTTTTTTCTGTCATTAATGCATTGGATACTTGTAAATAAGCAATAATCTTTACCCAAAATTTTTAATCCTTTTAAATGATTGATCTGCATATAAAGATGGAAAAATGTGAGAAAAAAGAAGAAGAAGAGGGATATTTCGCCCAACATGGACAAAAGGCAAAAGGGTGATGAAAGAGAAGAAAAGAATAGTTTGCCCTTTATATGGACAAAGTTTATTGAGCTCATGCAATCTTAACAAAAAAAAATTATACTTCTATAAATTTTAGTTATATGATAGTTAATATTGTCTGATAAAAAAAAAAAGTAAGAGAACCACTTCAGGTCAAAGCAATCAATAATCTAGGAATAGAAAGAAAGATAAAGAGAGATTCCTAAGATTTGTGGAAAACTTGTTGCCTCTAGGAACGATTTGACGATAAAATATGAACCCTGCACAAAGCAAGAAGCATCATTCACGCATCTAAGACTTTTCTTTTGTCATTAATGCATTGGATACCTATAAATAAGCAATAATCTTTACCTGAAATTTTTAATCCTTTTAAATGATGGATCTGCATATAAAGATGGAAAAAGGTGAGAAAAAAAAAGGAAGAAGAATGATATTTTGCGCTACATGGTCAAAAGGCAAAAGGGTGATGTAAGAGAAGAAAAGAATAGTTTGCCCTTTATATGGACAAAGCTTATTGAGCTCATGCAATCTTAATGGACAAATTTTATATTTCTATAAATTTTAATTATATGATAGTTAATATTGTCTAATAAAAAAGAAGAGAAAGTAAGAGAACCACTTCATGTCAAAGCAATCAATAATCCAGAAAAAAAGAGAAGATAAAGAGAGGTTCCGAAGATTTGTGGAAAACTTGTTGCCTCTAGGAACGATTTGACGATAAAATATGAACCTGGCACAAAGCAAGAAGCATCATTCACGCATCGGATACTTTTCTTCTGTCATTTAATGCATTGGAAACTGTAAATAAGCAATAATCTTTACCCAAAATTGTCAATTCTTTTAAATGATAGATCTGCATATAAAAAGGGAAAAAGGTGAAAAAAATAAGAAGAAGAATATTTTGCCATTTTGCCCTACGTGGACAAAAAGCAAAAGGGTGATGAAAGAGGAGAAAATAATAGTTTGCCCATTATATGGACAAATCTTATTAAGCTCATGCAATCTTAATAGACAAATTTTATATTTCTATACATTTGAATTTTATGACAGTTAATCTTGTCTAATAAAAAAGAAGAGAAAGTAAGGAAATCGCTTCGGTTGAAAGCAATCAATAATCCAGAAATAAAAAGAAAGATAAAGAGAGATCCCTGAGATTTGTGGAGAACCTATCGTCACTAGGAATGATTTGACGATAAAACATGAACCTTTTAAAAGCAAGAAGCATAATTCATGCATCTAAGATTTTTCTTCCGTCATTAATGCGTTGGATACCTATAAATAAGCAATATTTTAATCCTTTTAAATGATTGATATGCATTTAAAGATGGAAAAAGGTGGGAAAAAAGAAGAAGAAGAAGGATGATATTTTGCCCTACACGGAGAAAAGGCAAAATGCTGAAAGAGAAGAAAAATAGTTTGCCCGTTATATGGGCAAAGTCTATTGTACTCATGCAATCTTAACGGACTAATTTTATATTTCTATAATTTTAATTTATGATAATTAATATTTTCTAATAAAAAAAAGAGAAGTAAGAGAACCACTTTAGATCAAAGCAATCAATGATCTTGAAATAGAAAGAAAGATAAAGAGAGATCCCTAAGATTTGTGGAAAACTTGTTGCCTTTAGGAACGATTTGACAATAAAATATGCATCTAGCACAAAGCAAGAAGTATAATTCACGCATCTAATACTTTTCTTCTATTAATTAATGCATGGGATACTTGTAAATAAGCAATAATCTTTACCTGAAATTTTCAATCCTTTTAAATGATAGATCTGCATATAAAGAGGGAAAAAGGTGGAAAAGAAAAAGAAGAAGAAGAATATTTTGCCCTACATGGACAAAAGGCAAAAGGGTGATGAAAGAGAAGAAAAGAATAGTTTGCCCGTTATATGGACAAAGCTTATTGAGCTCATGCAATCTTAACAGAAAAATTTATATTTCTATACATTTGAATTCTATGATAGTTAATATTGTCGAATAAAAAAGAAGAGAAAGTAAGGGAATCACTTCAGTTGAAAGCAATCAATAATCTAGAAATAAAAAGAAAGATAAAGAGAGATCCCTGAGATTTGTGGAAAACTTTTTGCCACTAAGAACAATTTGACGATAAATGATGAACTTGTCAAAAGCAAGAAGCATAATCAACGCATATGATACTTTTCTTTTGTCATTTAATGTATGGGATACCTATAAATAAGCAATAATCTTTATCCGAAATTTTCAATCCTTTTAAATTATGGATTTGCATATAAAGATGGATAAAAGGTAAGGAAAAAAGAAGAAGAAGAATATTTTGCCCTACGTGGACAAAAGGCAAAGGGGTGATGAAAGAGAAGAAAAGAATAGTTTGCTTGTTATATGGACAAAGCTTATTGAGCTCATGCAATCTTAACGGACAAATTTTATATTTCTATGAATTTTAATTATATGATAGTTAATATTGTCTAATAAAAAAGAAGAGAAAGTAAGAGAACCACTTCATGTCAAAGCAATCAATAATCCAGAAATAGAAAGAAAGATAAAGAGAGATCCCTAAGATTTGTGGAAAACTTGTTGTCTCTAGGAAAGATTTGACGATAAAATATGAACCTGGCACAAAGCAAGAAGCATCATTCACGCATCTAATACTTTTCTTCTGTCATTTAATGCATTGGATACTTGTAAATAAGCAATAATCTTTACCCGAAATTTTTAATCCTTTTAAATGATTGATTTGCATATAAAGATGGAAAAAGGTGAGAAAAAAGAAGAAGAAGAAGGATATTTTGCCCTACATGGACAAAAAGGCAAAAGGGTGATGAAAGAGAAGAAAAGAATAGTTTGCCCATTATATGGACAAAGCTTATTGAGCTCATACAATCTTAACGAACAAATTTTATATTTCTATAAATCTTAGTTATATGATAGTTAATATTGTCTAATAAAAAAGAAGAGAAAGTAAGAGAACCACTTTAGGTCAAAGCAATCAATAATCGAGAAAGAGAACGAAAGATAAAGAGAGATCCCTAAGATTTGTGGAAACCTTATTGCCTCTAGGAACGATTTGACAATAAAATATGAGCCTAGCACAAAGCAAGAAGCATCACTCATGCATCTAATACCTTTCTTCTATCATTTAATGCATAAATAAGCAATAATCTTTACCAAAATTTTTAATCCTTCTAAATAATTGATCTGCATATAAAGAGAGAAAAAGGTGAGAAAAGAAAAGAAGAAGAATATTTTGCCCTACATGGACAAAAGGCAAAAGGGTGATGAAAGAGAAGAAAAGAATAGTTTGCCTATTATATGGACAAAGCTTATTGAGCTCATGCAATCTTAACAGACAAATTTTATATTTCTATAAATTTTAATTTTATGATAGTTAATCTTGTCTAATAAAAAAGAAGAGAAAGTAAGGGAATCACTTCAGTTTAAAGCAATCAATAATCCATAAATAAAAAGAAAGATAAAGAAAAATCCTTGAGATTTGTGGAAAACCTATTGCCACTAGGAATGATTTGATGATAAAACACGAACCTAACAAAAGCAAGAAGCATCATCAATGCATATAATACTTTTCTTCTGTCATTTAATGTATGGGATACTTGTAAATAAGCAATAATCTTTACCTGAAATTTTCAATCCTTTTAAATGATAGATTTCCATATAAAGAGGGAAAAAGGTAAGAAAAAAGAAGAAGAAGAATATTTTGTCCTACATGGACAAAGGCAAAAGAGTGATGAAAGAGAAGAAAATAATATTGAGCTCATGCAATCTTAAAAGACAAATTTTATATTTCTATAAATTTTAATTTTATGATAATTAATCTTGTCTAATAAAAAAGAAGAGAAAGTAAGGGAACCACTTCAAATTAAAAGCAATCAATAATCCAAAAATAGAAAAAAAAAAAAAAAAGATAAAGAGAGATTCTTGAGATTTGTGAAAAACTTGTTGCCACTTGCTTTTGGTGGGAGATGCCTTCTTGGGGCGTCTTACTTATAGTAACTCCAAGTCTCCAATATAGCTTTGGCTTATATCAATCATCCACATTAAAGGGCAAGATTTTCTTTTTTCGATTTCTTTGGCTAAATTAAAATTTCTGTTAGAATTTTTTCATTGGTTGAATTAAGGTCATAATTAAGTGAAAGGACATTGTCATTATCTTGCCAAGTACATAATAATGGTCAGGTTTCACAATTAATAACCTAATGGCATCTTCCACTTTTGGGGACACATGACGCATTTGTAAACATTTAATTTTACCCACTAGTGATTCAACCAACTCAAGTTAGATCTATCTTGAGCTCCATTATATAGGAGGAATGGATTGTTAATAATTCTTTCACCTTCTTAGATTTTTTAATAGATAAAGTCTTTTGACAAACAAATAAAGAGTCATCTCCACATGTATATGTTGCATTTTGTTGCAATCTCATTAAATCACTCAAGGTTTGCAAAACAATCAGTTCGACTAGTCACTTGAACTAAACGTTCAATGTCATCATTTCATTAATTAACTTTAATGAAATCTGCTGATATGAACACTAATCTCATAAAATTAATGTCCGAAGGAGAAAATCTTTCAAGTAAGTTTCACACGTGTAGTTAGTCACTTGAACTGCAAAAACAAATTGCACGCAAACCATTTCTGCACGCACTACTCACTTTGGATAGACTTTTTTTCCCGTTCGATTACTTTAAACAGAATTTTCATCCACGTAACCCTAACTACAAATAGTGGTTTTAGAAATAATTCCATAAAAACACAAAAAACGACAAGAAAAGCAAAGGAAAAAGCAATATTGAAATCTCTGCTTTTAACAGATACAGAGAATTTACTTCATCCTTTCTTTCTTCGTTTAACATGATCTCAAGTGTAGATTTAAGGAAGACAATGACATTGCTTAATATTTTCGCATGTTTATTTTCTTATGGCTCTCTCGCATTTTAAGAATTATTAATGTTAAAGATATGAAATCTGGTAAGACATACCAGAATGTCCGATACAATTTTCTATCCTTTTCCAAAGCTCAAAACACCTACTTGTTTCCAAATTTTGCAAGGAAAATGGTTAATGATTTTAAGGTACAATCGTATAATCTATTAATTTAATTATTCAATAAGTTTATTTTGGAATAAAGAGTCAAGAGTTGTGCATCAAGTATAAGACACCAACGTGACTCACAAATTCCTGTAAAAAACATTTTAAAGGAAAAAGCGTGACTCCCGAATCACTTATTCTAGTAAAAGTTAAGAGCATTGCGTGAAAAGGGGAAAAGAAAGAATATAAATGGGTCTAAGTTAAAGGAAAAAAGCAAAAAAAAATCTAAGTTAAAGAAAAAAGGAATAAAGAAAAAACAATATGAAGTGGGTCTAAGTTAAAGAAAAAGAATCGAGCTAAGAATTGTAGCATCGCTTTGTCTGATGGCCAATTTTTTACACCACTGATTAACAAGCCTAATTTCATTAAAAAAAAACCATTATTAGGTTAATCTCAATTCTAACCCAAATTTTCTTTCATCTTAAAAAAATTATCGACTTTGACTTTAGTCCAAATCTGCTCTTGTTAACCCTTTGTCCAAAAATTGTCATTGGTTTCTTCAATATTATCGGTATTAGGAGATTGTTGTTGTTTCATAAAAGGGAGAGAATATTGATGAACACGAAAGTTCTTATAATGAATTCCTAACTAGCCTCGATATTCATAATTTTGAAAAAATTAATTGCAATTTTTGGACATGTGGACAGATGTAGGACTAGAGTAAAATTTGGTGAATTTTTTTAGACAAAAAAAAAGTTAATGGAAAATTTGGGATTGCTTGGGATTGCATCTAAAGTTGGGGGTTTTTAGAGAATTAGACCCTCATTAACATGACATGAAAAGGACACATGATTGTAAGTTTATTCAAATTGAGTTTAAACGAAATAACTTTTTATACACAAATAAAAAAATTGTGTTCTTTGCTAATTGACCTTTTCAATCTGTCTATGATAGGCCAAGACACGATTAGTTAATTGAGTTAACATATTACCTGGGTCAATGCGATCTAGTTAGATACACTTAAAAATTCTATTACTCATTTGAACATATTTTTGTAAGGGTTTATTTCTTAAATTTATCATGTTGTGCGACTCATTTATAAAAGTGTAATGTTGGGTTTTTAAAGGTATGATGTGATTAATAAATGAGTCAAATATGTATGAATGATGTAGACAAGCGCATATAGAAAAGCAGAAACATAAGGGATAAGTACAAAAAAGTTATAAACCTATTATACGGATGTCAATTTAGTTCTAAATTTTTGAATTTGGTCAATTTAATCCTAAAATTTTTAATGATTTGTTAGTCTTTTTGGCCAATTTTTCACCTGAAATCATTGACATGGACGTGGTACGATTAGCGTTAATGTTGACAATTTATGCAATTTTTAAAAAAAAAAGTTCTGAATTTTTTATAAAACTTTTTTTTTTTTTTTCCTTTTCCAACATGATTAGTGAGGGTCATCGGGGCCTCGGTGATGGCTTGCAACCCTCACCGGTCACTTGATGAGGCCATTGCGGTCGCAGGCTAGGTAGCCCTTGACTAGTGATTGGCGAAGGTCACTGGCCATTGTGAGGCCCTAATGGCTCTCAATGGCCATGGTGGAAAAAAAAAAAAATGAAAGAAAAGAAATGAAAAGAAATATAAAAAATTCACAAAAAATGTCAATATTAGCATTGATTAGTGTCACCAAAATTGGTTAAAAGGATAAAAATTATCAAAAAATTTAGGACTAAATTGATCAAATTGAAAAAGTTTAAAATTAAATTGGAATCTATGTAATAGGTTAATGACTTTTTTAATAATTCTTTTGAGTTTTATAGGGAAATGATGTCAAATATGGAGAAGGGTTCAAAGTAGATGCTCATGCAAAAGATATTCACACGTGGATGAAATAAATTTGAAAATAGAGGCAGTAATAGAGAAGACAATAAGCGGGCCAAATGCAACCACAGTAACATCCTCGAGATAAAGGCTTGCTCACTCAATGAGAAAAGTGGCCGCTAATTGTTCTACTAGTTTTCCTTTTGGTGGTGGGAAGTTTTGACATTTGTGCCAGATATAAAATTCAAAATTCAAAGCTTGTTATCTTTCTCTAGGAGAAATAATGATGAAATCAAACAATAGATGATGAGATCAATGCATCCCGTTCATTGAATTATGTGGACCTGATATGTGACCCACGTAATTCAATGGTTGATATTGACTAAACTTATTTGCATCAGGTTAATGCAAATGTCAACCAAACTTGACTCACAAACTTTGGCAAAAAAAAAAAAAATCAAAAGAAGAAAAAAAAAAAACACGACTCACAAAACATGTCCTAATTATCACTTATAAATCTCCCCTTTTGAAAATATCAAATACATACTCGAGTTCTATCTTTGGAGGACAATTTACACATGTACATCAATTATATATAAAAATGTTATTTTCTTCAAAATCCTAAATTTTCACATTCACCCAAAAAACTCGAAACAAAACAAAAACCAAACCACCAAAATCCTAAATAAGATGTTAAATGAGTATGTTAGAAGGGCAATTTGATCTTTGTAATTTAGGATTTTGCTTAAAGGTATGTGAATGGTATTTTGCTTAAATGAGTATGTGAATGGGATTAGTCATCGGGTCAACAATAAGATACATTTTAGGTATTTTTCCCATAATAAAAGGACTCAGTCTAAAATCAACATGAGCACTCCTTTACAAAAGTGAAGAGAAAATGATAAACCGATTTATAAAAGAGATGATGCAACAAACTTTCCTTAACTAGTTGAACAAGTGAGTCATATTTAAAGATTCAATAAAGATATATCACATCCTTTACTACTCGATTTCATCAACTAGTATTGTATTTTTAGATTAATAAAAAGAAGAGACAAAACAAAAATTTAGTCTTTGAATTTTTAGTAGATGTTCAATTTCATCAGTGAACTTTAATTTTGGTCAAATTGATGCTTGTGCAATCAATTTTGTGTTTTTTTTTTTTTATATGGTTCTATAAACCGAGGAATTAATACTTCAAAATATAGTAGTGTGATCAAACAATACTCATTCTTCAGCCACATATGACTACATCGTATATTGATTAAATGTCTTATCTATTGAGAAAATCTTTAGTGGTTTATTACCACCGAATTAGCGTCATATGTGGCATACATTTTTCACTCATTCCACTAAAATATTGACATGTCCATTAATCCATGTCAGCTGACATGGAATTTAAATAAAAAATTTTAAAAACTTTCACCTCTCAGCTCTCTCTCCTTCCTCTTCCGGACACCAGCGGAGTCGCCGGCGCTGTGACCAAGCAGACCACCGCTGCATCCAAGCGAGCATGGCCGGCTCCCTCTGTTTTCTCCATCTCGTCGTTCTCGAGATCTGGCCGTCCATGGCCGAAATCGTCGCTCGTCCATGGCTGTCATCGTCATTGTTCATCCATGGTCGAACGCGTTCAGGTGTCGGCTCTATTGTTCATCGATGGCCAACCACAAGCCGACTGCAAGGGATGATAGATCTCGATACTTGAAATCCGTACATGCCTTGGATATCTCAACCTCGCCCGTCGACATGGCCGGTCACGAGCCAACTGCAAGGGACTACTTCAAGAAGATGGCTTCCTCTGTTTTTTCCCTTGATTTTTGGGCCCTGTCCATGGCCTTCGAGATCTCGACCTCTTCCTTCGCCATGGACGAGACCAGATCTACAGGCACAATCCAGTCCAGATCTGGATGGAAAACCACTGCGAGCCTTCGTGACGATGGAGGGGTGGCTCGGCCGTCGACGGAGCCAACCACGAGCCAACTGCAAGGGACGACAGAGCCGGCCGTGAGCGAGGACGGAGGAAGACGGAGAGCACGACGGAGGGGAAGCTTCCATGGGTGGACAGAGGCAGATTTTTTTTTTTTTTACTTTTATTCCACATCAACGGACATGTGTCAATTTGTCATTGGATTTGAGCAAAAAACACGTACCACCTCAGCAGCCACTAAATATTTTCTCCCATGTATTTAGGTATTACATAATTGTGTTAAACGCTCATTTGATATTTTGTGAAACTATGGTGTTCTTCCACTGGTTGATCTCCTTATCCTATAAAAGGACACTCATATAACTTTTTTGATGGTATCTTACTCATCAATTATATTAAGTGTTTCGTTAAACATGAGATCACCAAATATTTTAACTCATCGTGGATACTATAATTTCATAGTTCAGAACTTGCATAGTTATAGATAGATGTGTAAGTAGAATCGAGACAGAGCCAATATAAAGATAAAACATCAACCTGACACAAGGTATTTGTGTCATATAACTTTTTTTGATGGTATCTCAATGTGTGTGTGTAGAATTCCCTACTATTCTTCCAATATATATTGTTCTAACCAATATTATATTAAAGAGGAGTGATAATATTCAAACTAAGCAAAAACATGGCACTCAATTTGGATATGTGGAATAAATGGAACATTTAAGACTTCATCATATTAAGCCTCTCACTTAGGTCTTTCTAAAGCTTTGGCTTTCAAACATTTATGCTTTGGCTCGTGTCTTAATTAGAATAGTGGTATTAGGAGGAAGGGTATATGTGGGCTCAAAATTAACCTACTTAAGGTAGACCTTCTCGAGATGAGTTTTAAATGTTAAGATGAACTTTTTTAAGGAAGGATTGAGATGCTTAGTATTTGATTTGTCGAGGCTAAAAATAGGGGCTAAAAATAAATTAAGTTGTCCCAATAATATACCTTTTGATTTTTTTTTAAATACACGACGGAGTTTAAGACTACTTTAAATGTCCACCTGCCTAGACCAAAAAAAAAAAAAAATGTCCACCTCCTTACATGTTTTAAAACTCAAGCTTTAGTCAACAAAAAATGATATGCAAATATCTTTGTTTTTTATGACGATGGTAGCATGGTAATATTATCTAATTTGATGGAGGAACAAGGAAAACAACAGTACAAGGCCAGATATATAAATTCTTGTGATCCTTCCGGGAATTGGAGGCATAGCAAGGCCAGTGCTCTACACGTGCTTCTTCATCCTCCCAAGTCTCAAAGTCCCAAACATTGACCCTCCCCAACATCACCCAAGCCACCTCCCAACCATTTACCTTGCTTGTCAATTTCTACTTCAAGGTTTCCTTATAAAGTTTGCAATGCACTATTTTCTTGATGCATGTAAACTCCAAGGATAGTTTTGTCAAAATCGAAATTATATTAGAGAGAAGAGACAAAATTCAAACTACGCAAAAACATGGCATTTAGCTTCATCTTGGATTTGTGGAACAAATGGAATATCCGAGGCTTTGTCGTACTGAGCCTCTTGCTTCAAGTTACTCTCATTCTATTTGCACCCCTTAGAAAGAAAACAGCGAGCCGTCCCATCATCTTCCTTTTATGGTTGGCCTATTTGATGGCTGACTCCATAGCTGCATTTGCGGTCGGGCTCATCTCTCACAACCAAGGCAATTCAAGTGCCCATGTAGTAGAAGTAGATGGAGCAATTCAGGCATTTTGGGCCTCATTTCTCTTACTACATCTTGGCGGTCCAGACACCATCACCGCCTTCTCTCTCGAGGACAATTCACTTTGGCAACGGCACTTGCTCAATCTCATCTTCCAAGTTGGTGCTGCCATCTACGTCTTTGTGCGGATATTTCCTAATGACAAGTTGCTAGTGATCCCAACGATCCTAGTGTTTCTTGCAGGGTTTATAAAAATTGCGGAGAGGACACTAGCACTTTATCTCTCGAGCTTCCCAAAGCTCAGGGAATCGATGCTCTCAGACGACGAGCTAAGAATGGCTGCAAACTCATCACAATTGCTCGAAGAAGTCTTTGTTCATTGGGATGGATATGGAAGTTCTGATGAAGGAGGAGCAAAGCTTGCCGAGAGCATTGTGGTGAATCATGCTTACTCATTCTTTCAAATCTTCAAGATCTTCATTGCAGATCTCATCTACACAAAACAACAACGCAAAATGAGCATTGATTATTTTGACAAAGTTTCTGCAATGGATGCATTGAGGGTCATATCGGTTGAGCTCAATTTCATTTACGAGGAGCTCCACACAAAAGCATTGACAATACGTCACGGATGGAGCTACATTTTCCGCATCATAGCCTTCACTAGCATTGTGGTGGCTTTGGGCCTGTTCAATTGCTTGAAGAAGCATCGACTCCCCAAACTCGATGTGAAAATTACTTATATCCTTCTTTTTGGAGGGATAATTATTGATGGGATTGCTCTATTCATGCTCATTTTCTCCGATTGGACTATTGCCAAAATCAAGTACAACACCACAGGTCATCTAAACTAGATTCATTTCTCTACAAGTTAGTATCTACCACGGATTACCTGAGGAAGCCTCGATGTGCCACATGTGAAGTCAAAACTAACACCAATGTCACTTACGAGGTCTTAGATACACCATTAATATTTCGAAGGTGGTCAGAATCCATCTCTACTTGCAACTTGTTTTCAGAGGCATTGAAGGAGAGTCCGAGAAAGATATGTAAATGTAATCAGTTCTGGGGCATCGTCATTTTCAAAAATATATGTAGTTTTCCACTTCGAATGGTTGACAAGATCATTTCTTGTTTCCTTCAAGCTAGTGAGACAATAGCCAAATGCCATGGTAAAAGATCAATGATTGCAAATGCGAAGTATGTGTCCAAAAATCTCTTTATGAAGAAGCTATGGGTCTTTATCTTTAATAGTGTAAAACAGAATTCTAGTAAGACATGTTCACCCAGGGTGGCAAAAAAAAATATCTATGGCAAGGCTAATATCCACACCAATATCATAGCGTGTCATGTTGCTACTGAAATATGGTACAACAAAGATAAACAATCTATGAGCTCCACAGCCACACCTGACCCATACCTAGTTGATCAAAAGGAATTTAGCAAGATCCTTTCTGATTATATGTTGTATCTTTTACTTAATCAGCCTAATTTGATGTCCGCCGTGGCGATGGTGGGCATTGCCCAAATGACATTGGTGAAGGCGTTGCGCGAGCTGCGGAACCTCATCGATGATGCGACCAAGGATCTGAATGGGATATGTGAAAAATTGTACAATCGAGAGCAAAATGGAATGTCCCCTCAAGCAACGGCCCTACTGTTTGGCGATACTTTGAAATCCTCTCTCCACTTTAGGCTTTTATTTGCCCAACGTTGGGAAGGTGATGGTGAAAGCAAGTGGGTGGAAATGAGCGACATGTGGCTTGTGCTGTTGCAATATGCAGCAATTAATATTAACGGAGAGAGACACATGTGCAGGTGCTGAGCAAAGGGGGAGAGCTGATTACCTTTGTTTGGTTGTTGATGGCTCATCTCGGTTGCTTCTACAAACCTGAATGGGGCCCGTACCGCGAATATTGGAAGAGAGGTATGACGACGGTCAAAGGGATGACAGACATGATAGCGATGATAGGGATGTGAGTGTGGTCAATACCGAATTCTCTGCTTAGATATTTCATTAAAATCAATTGTCTTATTTATCACCCCCCGACGGCATTTCTATAAATGTTTGTTTGAATAAAATTTACTAATTTATGTATCTTTATAACTAATGCGGAGAATCGGTGGATTTTCATTCTTCATTGTAAGCTTTTGCCTATGTCTACTCTTATTTATAGTAAATATATCGGTTCGTACTTATAATTATATTTTTAAAAAAGGAAGAAAATTTAATATATTGTGCTTCTTAAGGTAAAATGATAGTATAGATCGTAAATTTACACAAAAAAAAGTAATTTTCTTATAGACGGGATGCAAATTCAGGAATATCTGCCATTTTTTCTCGCTCATTTTTCATTTTGTACGCTCATAAAACACGCATCTCTTCACTGCTGCTTGATACGAAAGAAGCGACGCCTCAAAAATGCGTATGAACTGGGTATTTTCCAGATTATCCCCGCGAGTTTCATCATCCAATTTTCCGAAAATGATAAATCCAAAAATAAAATGAAAAATATAGGAGAAAAACAAAAATACAGAAAATTCCTCCAATCCTGCACCGCCGCCGCCGTCACATCATCACAGTCGCCGCCGCCGCCGCCGCCGCTCCCGCTCTTCCTCTTCTCAAGGGCAGAAGCAATGGCGTCGGTGCCTCCATGCTGATGTACTACTCTCCCTCCTCTCTGACCCCAAACCCTCGCCGTGTCCTGCGCCTCCACCTACGACCCTGCTCCGACCAGCCACTCCCCTCGGCGGCGACGGCGACGATCCACAACATCAGGGACGAGGCCCACCGCCACCGCCAGGCCCACGCCTTCTCCGCCAAGTACGTCCCCTTCTGCTACGACTTCACCGCCTCCGGGTCCTACTCGCTCGACGAGATCGTCTACCGCAGCCGCTCGGGCGGCCTGCTCGACGTCCGGCACGACATGGACGCCTTCAGGAAGTTCGACGGCGCGTACTGGAGGAACCTCTTCGACTCGCGCGTTGGCCATGAGCCAGCCTCCGTACATTGGTTGGGTAGTCCGCCGTCTCCTCTCAAAGCCTCCTCCTTTCGAGCCAGGGGACTCGCATCGCCCCGATGCTCCACCACGACGGTTGACGGAGCATCTGCTTCGATGGCGAGCTCGATTCCGGTGGCCTCCACCGCCGCTCCGCCCATCGACGCCGGTTCGTCGGTTCGGAAGCCGATCAGCTTGTGGCCCGGTACGTACTTCTCTCGCCCGTCACCAACGCCTCGTGGGAAGCGAGATCCGAGACATTCGAGGAGGTCGGCGATGCCGGTGCGGCCGAGAGTGCTGCGTCGCCGGAGAGCGAATTGGCTCCGAGAAGTCCTTCCAGGAGGAGGGCGAGCGTTTTCTACGAGTTTTCGAGTGATTATGTTGCTCGGAGATCAGTATAGGAATCCTTGGAATGAGATCAGGATGGGGAAGCTGGTGGAAGATGTCGATGCTCTCGCTGGGGCTCTATGCTACTATTAGGTAAATTAAACCGACCTTTGAACAAGTATCGGATGGTGATACTTTTGTTTCTGGTTCTGAATGTGGTGACATTGGTTTTCTGCGATGCTTCTCCAGCTTAAATGTCTCGATTTGGATGATGGTTCAATGGTTCAAATGTGGTTTTAACCGAATTTTGATCGTTTTTGTCCCTGCATACTGTGTCATTGTAATAAAGAGAGTTCCTATGGGCTTTTCCTGCAGAAGATGAATTGCATATGATGTCATTGACACTGGTAGAGTTAGGTAATACAGTCAAATGGTGCTTCAATAAATTCCTGACATAAAACTGACAGTTGCTGGTGCTTAGTCGGTGGGTGATCAGTTCTAGTATTCTGATATTCGTAGTTTGAATGTCAAGTCCTTGTTTGAATAATCTAGAATTGGCCATCTGGTAATTAGCTGCTCTGCTGTAAGAAGTACTTTTGTCTCTATCATTCATATATGTGCATACTTAAATTCTCATCAATCTTTGTCCATGTCGAGTTCTGCAACCAGAAGGTTAATGCCTAAGTTCTCTAGTCATTAGCCGTAGTTCATATAGTGTGGGAATTCATTATTTGAATCGTGTGTAGCAGAACATCCCCATTGTATTCAGCCATTTGCTTTTGGACCAGCATTGCTCCATCAACAATAGCAACACAAGGCCTCTATTATTAGTTGCTGCTTCCCAAGGCAGAATGTTTCTCACGAGGCCAATCCGTATTGACACTGACTTGCAAATAGTGCGAGCTGTTACATGGGTTGGGCACTCGTTAATGGAGATCCACCTGGAAGTAACTCAGTCCACAGAAGGTATCATATGAAACAGTACTTCCAATTGATGATAGTATGCTACTTTCTCCCCTCAAGTTGAGGACTGCTTAATTGGCTTATAGGACGAGAACATACATTTCCACCTGCTGCCACTAAACAGTTGCAGGAGTCACGTTACTCTTGATCCTGAAGGATGGTGTCACTTTGATCTCCATGCCTTAAATGTGTGTTTATTCTTTTCAAACCATATTTACTCTTGCATGTTTACTTTACTCTACTCATAAAAACTATGGAGAAGTTTGCTAATTTGCTAGCCATTCACCATTCTCTTATTACCAAAAATGAAAATACATAAATCAAACCCATCCAAACTATGGAGAAGCTTGCTAATCAACATCCTCTTGCCAAGAAATATTGGCAGTTTGTCAAGGTTTTCAACATGTTCAAGCACAATACTCAGGTGGCAGATCTTCATAAAGTTGTCCTTTCCATGATATAGTCTCATTACTGATCCATTCTGCTGTTTACCTTATACTGGTATTTTCTGGCAGAAATCCAGGATTCCTCATATTCAGTTGCACTTACCGCCAATTTCACATTCATGGCTCATGATTCTAGAACTGGGAAATCAGCTCAAATTAAGCCCATCTCCCCTGTGATAAAGAGAGAAAAATTACTTTGGCAAGAGGCAGAAAAGAAGGAATCAAATGAGGAAAAAAGAGAGAAGGACGTAGCATAGATACTAAGGGGGATAACTTGTCCAGGCTCCAAGCTTTGTTTGCTGAAGTTCGTGTCTTCTGTGATATGCCTGCACTGGCAGACAGTAATATCATTCCGAGAAGCAACACTTGTTTTGAGAACTCATTAATATGCCATTCACAGCAAAGGAATATTCATGGGAGGGTATTTGGAGGATTTTATTGTGAATGCCTTTGCTGGTTTGTCAATCTGGTTCTCTGAAGTTGACCATGTTGAATTCTTGAGACCTGTGAGTAGTCATCCAGCGCATGATGTATTTCTACATCTAGCTGCTGCTGTTGCATGACTTAGCTGCTGAGTGTGGATCTGTAGCAATGATTACATGATATGTCTGGTGTCAGTCTTTTATAAGCACGGATTGTCGTACTTGAGCCTTCACTCTTGCAGTTTTATGTATGTTTGAAAGTATGGATTTGTTAGGTGGAAGATCATAATATGAAGGATATTATTTTTGGGATGAAGGCGGATGTTGGCAATTTTCTCTGCCTCAAATGCTGTGTCCTGTATGTGGAGCTTGACAATCCAGCTGAACTCCTGGTAAATGTTGAAGTTGTGGCTGACGTGATGCAACCTGAGCTCAGGTCACGCGAGGTACGAGTGGCCCACGTGCGTTACATTTTTTTTTTTCTTTTTAAGTACCAAACTTTGATGCTGTTACTCTGATCAGCAGTCAAAGGATGCTGTGGTCAGGGGATATATCTTTTTACTCCCCCCCCTTCTTTTGGGCCCAAGCTATCTACCATCCTTCAACATAATGATCATGCATAAGAAAAGTCAAATAGAGAAATAAGAATGAATTGGTTACCTAGTTGGGGGATACTGAAGTCTTTCTTCAGTCCTATCTAAATGGTGAACTGAACCTTTGTGAAGTTACCAAAACTTTTGTCAGACTTGGTTTCAGATCAACATGTCTTAGATACTCATAATAAATTTGTTGTTATTTCATCTATCATCCTAACAGGTGTCAAACGAATTCTACTTTACATTAACTACACATCCTGAGTCCTTGAATGATGGATTTGAGGATTCGGAAGTCCCATCCATGGAAGAAGAGGCATGGCATGTCCTTGAACGTATGGATGTTGAGAGTTGTCGGACTTCATCCGAATACACTTTTCCAGCGACTGAAGTGAATGGCAATGCTTACTTGCAGGTTGAATGATAATTAGTGGGGGACTATAATTGATACTCAAAAAGCAGGACAACATTGCCAAGCAAAAGAGGAACTCGGGGACATCAGTCTAGTTAGGAACTAAAATGGATGTCTAACTCACCAAACATGTATCAGCATAGCGAAGTCCAATTATTTACTATTTCTGAGAAAGTCTCACTGCACAAGGAGATGAACCAAAGATTCGAAGATGCCAAGTAAAATGATGTTGAGAAATAAGAGCTCCTGCCAAGTGAAGTCTCACAAGGACATGGGACTAAACATGTCACTGATTCATATTGATGGATGGTGACAGAAATTTGTGAACTTCCACACCTGCTGTTAATAAACTGATACCATGTTCAGCGTTGATATGTGAGTGTTTTTTGCTTTGTGACAGAGTTGTTTGCTTTGTCCTAATGCTAGGTCAAGGGACTACACGCTTGCCGTTGCATTGAGAATTGACAGAGTTCTCATGATAAGGCTTCTTTATGGTGGACTTCTTTGGAGAAGTTTGCTTACGAAACATGCTTGGAAGCAATTGGTAAGTTGGCATCCTTCATAAGATAATCCATCAACGTTTCAGATCTAGACTGGTCAATAATCTGGGGTCGGAACTTGGGAGTAAATTGAAACCAGATCTAGTCGCATTTATTAACAATCTATTTGAGACAATTCTCTATTGAACTGCTTATGCTTACCATATTTCTATCCTTTAATGATTGAAAATGGAAAAGTTTAGAACAGAGTATTCTTGCAAGCATTTCCAAGAATTTTTTTTGTTGAAACCAGGCTCACCCGGCCTTCATTTTTATTTCTCCCTAATAAGTTTCCAATAATCTACTATGTCCAATCTGCTCATTCAGTTAACTCTAGTAATCAGATCCAACTCAAACTATGATGTTGGATCTATACCAATGAGAACTTGCACAAGGCCATGAAAAGCCCTAAAAAGAGTTCTGGTGAGCAAAGCCTCAAGATTGTCAGTGCTTCGCTTAGTTGTTCACCTTGCTGATTCTCTTGGGACAGTTAATGTTAGGTAGTTCCATAAACAACTTGCAAAGCACATACAATTGGCATGCATGAGAACATTTACATCTGTAATAAGGAGATGCTTAACCCAGATTCCATGAACCTTTCATGCTTTAATTAGCACTATGCGTCACTCATCACACCATGGTTTGAACTATGCTATCATCAACAAGGAATCATTAAGATAAATTCACTGCAGTGCCGCATAGTTTTTATGTGAAGCCCTCTATTGAAAGTCGTGTGTTACAAGTTAAATAGAAGTACGGAATTAAATTGTCACCCTGGGGCCATAGGCGATTTTAGAACAAACTCGTAGAGTTGGTGTTGTTGATACCATTTTGACTGTGTTCGAACCCATGATAATAAAGTGGTTCAAGATATGTTTCTAGTATGGTACAAATGCGTTTTGTCTTGCCAATGGAAACTCTGTGACTTGCAAGAACTCACCAATTCGTTCTGCTTCTGGGAAAAAACCTATTAGCTATTCTTTAGGTTACAAGTCAAATTATTGAGGTTAAGAAATAAAGCTTGAGAACATTTCTTGGCTTAAACTAGTGACGGATGTCTGGATTAATATAGTATAGAATCTTGTTCTTGTCATGTTCTTACTGGTTACCATATGTCAGGTTCTCTCCTGAAGGAAACAACTATCAAGCTAAAGTTAAAACCATATCTCAAGCTCTCGCCACAGCGACATGCCTTAGCGCATTAGCTTCAACCAACAATATGGGTGAATATGAGCTGGTTGGATTTACGCTTTTGCAAAAGCAACTCTTCCATCTTTTCTATATTTGTAAGAATGATCCGTCATTTATTTCTTCTGTTTCTTCGAATCTCATAATTGATCTCTTTGGAGGTAGCTGATGATACATCTCACAAAAAGACTAAAGACTTTTGGACAATTATCCCCGATAGGGAAAATTGTCCAAAATGTTAGAAGATGAACAGTTGAATATGCTTCAATTTCTTTGCCGACATAGTCCGTAGACAATTCTTTTTTGTCATTATATTCTACTAGGATCTAAAGTCCTTTTTTTTTTAATTATCAAAATAGGTAATGTAGTTCACCAATTAAAAACTTAATTTCGTTCATTAAGAGCACAGAAAAGTAGGATCCTTTTTTCTAAATGTTTTGCCCAAGCTCTCGTGATGGACGAAACGTTAATGCATGTGCGTCTCTTTGCTTTTGTTACTTCTTGTTGGGGTATGGTGGACAAAGTTTGAGCCTATTAAGCTGCCTAATCGTAATATTCATGTTTCAAAGATTATCATCATATTAATGAAATGTATTGAACTTTTGGGTAGTTAGTAAAGTTTCTAGAATGGCAATTAGTAATGCATATGTGCAATTACCAATGTGATAAATATCTACCGATCTTTTATGACCTTAAGGTCATCATGTATGATGTTCATGAATAATTTTTCGGTGTAAATCAAAATCAAGGGCTATTGATCCTGCAAAATATTTGCAAATGTGATATTTACTGCCTTGATGTGAACTTATGAGCACATCGTGAAAAGGCGAATTATAACGTACTAACTTTGTTTGAACATTTATCAACTCAGTTTGAAAGGTGTGCATGTTGATTTGAATTTAGGTAAAAATAAAAGTAATTTTTCTTTACTTTCCCCGCCAATATTTATAAGATTATTCAAATTTAAAATTATGCAAAAAATTATATGTAAGTTTACGTTTTAACATTCGATTGTTTTACAATTGTGTAAAACTCAATTCCTACTCGAGAAAGATCGCTCATGGTAAAGTTAATAAATAAATATTTCGTTACGTATTCTCCTCCCCGACATGAATGGTCAAACTTCCTGACTGGGCGAGGATATAAGTTTCTGCTGTGGAAAACCTAGCTGCTTTGGTAAAGCCTCCCACTTGTAATAACTCCAATTTGGCTTCGGCTTATATCATGCACTTAAAAGGGAATTTTTCCCCCCGGCTTCGGCCTATATCATGCGAGAAAATATTGGGTACATCAGATTTTCCATGTCTGCGATAAAACGCTTTATAAATTGGTCGACGCGTGTCAAGGTGGGCCCCACTTGTCAAATTACCCTGTCTACTCTCTCCTCCCTTCCGTTTCTCAACGTAACATGTTCTCTCTCTTCGTCTCTAACTTCTCTTTTCTTCTTTTTGGTTTGGAGAAAAGACACCCGAGCGAAGGTCCAGGCGTCTGCCGTCACCTCTCCAATTTGTTGTCTGCCCTCTCCGTTACTCTCTCTAAGCTTTGGGATATAGCTGTGTTTCAAATTCAGGAAACAAATGGAGCATCTAACACTTCGTCATACTGAACTTCTCGCTTTAGGTCTTTTGGAAGCTTTGGCTCCAAATATTTATGCTTTAGCTCGCGTCTTAATAGGAAAAACAATATTAGTAGGGTACATATGGGCTCAGAATTATTTAAGGTAGACCTGATCATCATGAGTTTTTTAAATGTTAAATAGACATTTTTCACAAAGGGTTTGGAGATGTTTAGTATTAAATAATAATTATTTCCCCATCCAAGGCATACCAATTAGTAGGTATGAGAGGATTAATGTCATAACCCAAATATTAAAAAACTACCTTTAATCTTTAAAAAAAAAATTGCGATGGAATTTTACACGACTTTAAATGTCCATCTATATACGATCGGTTGCGCTTCAATCAACAAAAAAATGATATGCAAGTATCTTGTTTTCACGATGACGGTAGAATGATTATATTATGTAATCCAGCATAGGAAAAAGGAAAACAACAGAACAAGGCCAGTAATGTGATATAGATTCTTGTCCGGCAATCTAACTACGCTCACACCACTCACAGCAGGAGAGAGGCGGAGCGAGGCAAGTGCTATGCACGTGATGCTTCATCCTCCCAAGTTCCCCCTTCCTCCTTATAAAGTCTGCAGAGCACTGTCTTTTTATGCATGTAAGCCCTCTTGATGGATAGTTGAGAGGAGTCTTAAAATTCAAACTAAGCAAAAACATGACATTTTCCTTTACTTCGGATCCGTAAAATAATTGGAACATCCGAAATTTCATTACTCTAAGCCTCTCACTTCAGATTTTTCTCATTTTATTAGCACCTTTTAGAAAAAAAAAAAAAAAGAAATCGCCAAATATTTTCTCTCTTGTCATTGGCCTATTTGATGGCTGACTGATAATTGCATTCGCAATCGGGCTCATCTCTCACAACCAAGGCAATTTTCGCCCATGCAGCTGAAATAGACTAAGCACTTTTGACTTTTTGACCCTCATTTCTCTTGCAGCTGAAAGCCGATAGATTACACTTTCAAGACACATTCACTACTCTCACACTTGTACGCTTGTTCTTAAAATGATTACAACGCAATGAGAACCCTTTGCAGAAATTATCAAATCAGAACAATGGCACTTTCTGATTACAAAAGAAAGATGAAGTACACATGACGCATCGACATGACTCAAACCCGACATTCTAACAAGCTGATTTGAGTTTTTCGCTATTATTGGTAACAGGAATAATTATTCTTTTACAACAAAAAGGTATACAATGTCATTAATCTGCGAGGCCGAACTTTTGCAACATCATCATTGCGGAGTGGCCGGCAGCCCCTCCGTAATTGTAATCTCTATTGTATCGTTTGATCTATGATAGAATTCAACGGAATTCATTGCTGTTCTCTCCATAGATGTAGCTGTGATCGAATTACATAAATTTGATGTTTGATTTATTTCCTTGTTTTGTCTATTTTTATTGTTCAATCACTTACTTTCCTCATCAATTTCTTGCTATGCCATGATTTGAGTAAGGTCCCAAGAAAGAAGCAGTAGCGTATAGTGGAATTACAATCAAGAGGGTCACTAGCCCAATCAGCATTAGAATAAGCCTTCAACTCCAAGCAGAGTTAGTAGAAAAATGAAAATACCCTTGACATAGCGAAGAATATGAAGGACAACTACAAAGTGAGTCGTATGCAATGTAGTAATGAACTAACTGATTGTTTCAATGGTATAGGCAATGTTAGGACAAGTAACGTTGATATATACAAAACTGCCAATCAATTGTCAGTCAAGTGTGGGATTTGAAAGGGTAGTTCCATCGTTGGCATCAAATTTGGCATTTGCCTCAATTTGAGTTGGTATAAGTGTGTCTTATGCAAGAAAGAAGATTGGTGGCATATTTTGCTTGAGATAAAATAATAGTTCAAGGAGTTTGAGGCAACCTCTAAGCCTGGAAAATAATTTAGTCACTCAATATTTTTCATTTCAAACTACTGATTGAGACAATGCTAGAACTTTGTAATACATATATGATGGCCGCTAATATAATCATGTCGTCTACATTTAATAACAGTAAAAATATACCCGTGAGATGTTCTATGAACGGATAGAGCATTGTTAAAGGAATTGGATACATTTCTCTTTATGAGCAGTTCCTTTAAGAAGACACTTGTATGCAAATATCAGATTCAAGATAGATCAAGGAGGTTTTGTCAATTTCAGAATTTATTAGGAGGTTTTCTCAACACCTAATTGGATTGGATTCCACTAAGAGCATAAGTTATTAAAATGGAACCAACTAATTAATTGGTTGTTCATTTTCACTTTGAAAATCCCATGTTGAAATTTGACGATGTGATTACCTTTTTACTTTCCATTTGCTAGTCTTTTTGGCCAATTTTAATTGTAAAACACTGACGTGGACATTGGTTATTTTATGTGGCATGGCCAACATTAATGTTGACAATTTATGCAATTTTTAAAAAAAGTTCTCAATTTTTTATAAACTTTTTTCATTTTTTTTTTCCACCACGGTTAGTGAGGGTCATTAGGGCTCGATGATGGCCTGCAACCCTCGTCGGTCACTTGGCGAGGCCATTGTGGCCGTGAGCTGGGCAACCCTTGCCCAATGATTAGTGAAGTTCACTGTCCATTGCAAGGCCCTGATGACACTCAACGGCCGCAATGAAAAAAAAAAACGAAAGAAAAGAAATGAAAAGAAATATAAAAAATTCATAAAAATTATTCATGTTAGCACGGTCGTGTCACGTAAGATGACTAGCATCCATATCAGCAATTTTTGGCCAAATTTGGTCAAAAGGATTGCATTAGCAAATTATCAAAAAATTTATGATTAAATTGATCAAATTGAAAAGTTTAAAATTAAAATGGAATCCATATAATAGATTTATGATCTTTTTGGTAATTCTTTTGAGTTTTGTAGGTAAATGATGTCGAATATAGAGAAGGGTTCAAAGTAAACACTCATGCAAAAGACATTCGCACGTGGATGAAATAAATTTGAAAATAGAGGCAGTGATAGAGAAGACAATGAGTGGGCCGAATGCAACCACAGCAACTTCCTCAAGATAGAGGCTTGCTCACTCAATGAGAAAAGTGGCCACTGATTGTTCTACTAGTTTTCCTTTTGGTGGTGGGAAGTTTTGACTGCCGAGTCCATCTGTGCCAAAGACAAAATTCATTCGAAGCTCGGTATCTTTCTCTAGGAGAAACAATGATTAAATCAAACAATTGATGATGAGGTCAATGCATCCCATTTGTTGAATTATGTGGACCCGATATGAGAGCCACGTAATTCAATGGTTGGTATTGAGTAAGCTTATTTGCACTTAGTTAATGCAAGTGTCAACCCAACTTGACTCGCAAATTCTGGCAAAACAAATTCAAAAGAAGAAAGAAAACATGACTCACAAATCATGTGCAAGTTATAAATATTTTGTGGGGTCTTCGTGACCCAAAAAAAAAAAAAACAAACAAAAAAGTCAAAAGAGAGGAACATTACTTGGGGTCCAAGTAAAGAAAAAGGTAAGATACCAAAACTATGCCTCGAGTCTTACCTAATGATCACGTATAAACTTCTACTTTTGAAAATATTAAATACATACTCGGGTTTTATCTTGGAAGGTCACTTTATATGTTTACATCAATTATCTTGATGTCCCTATATAAAAATGTTATTTTCTTCAAAATACTTTTCACAAATCCTAAATTCTCACATTCACCCAAAATACTAGAAACAAAATAAAAACCAAACCACCCAAACCCTAACTAAGATGTTAAAATGAGTTTCCCAGAAGGGGCAATTTGATCTTTATAATTTAGGGTTTTGCTTAGAGGTATGTGAATTGTATTTGCATAAATAGAGGGTGTAATTTGTTATTGGGTCAACAATACGATGCATTTTAAGTATTTTCCCCATAATAAAGGGACCCAATTCTAAAATTAATATGAGCATTCCCTTACAAAAGCGAAGAGAAAATGATAAAACTAGTTTACAGAAGAGATGATGCAACAAACTTTCATTAACTACTTGAACAAGTGAGTCACATTTAAAGATTCAATAAAAATATATCACATTGTTTACTACTCAATTTCATCAACTAGTATTGTATTTTTTAGCAGTAATAAAAAGAAGAGGCGATGCCAAAATTTAGTCATTGAATTCTTAGTAGGTGTTCAATTCCATCCATAAATTTTAATTTTGGTCAAATTGATGCTTGTGCAATCAATTTTGGTCAAATTGAATTTTGTGCTTTTTTTTTATATGGTTCTATAAACCAAGGAATTAATACTTTAAAATATAGTAGTGTGATTAAACAATATTCATTCTTCAGCGTATATAATGACATTGTATGAATATGACTACATAGTATCTTAACCAGATGTCTATCTCTTGAGAAAATATTTAGAGGTTTATTACCACCCTATCAGCGTCTCATGTGGCACACATTTTTCATTCCTACCACTAATATATTGACACGTGTCCATTAAACCATGTCAGCTAACATGGAATTTAAATAAAAAATTTTAAAAACTTTCACCTCTCAGCTCTCTCTCTCTCTCTCTTCTTCCCCTTCCGAACGCCAGCGGATTCGCCGGCCGTCACCACCAGCGGAGTCGCCGGCGCTGTGACCAAGCAGACCATCGCTGCATCAGAGCGACCATGGCCGGCTCCCTCTGTTTTCTCCGTCTCGTCGTTCTCGAGATCTGGCCGTCCATGGCCGAAATCGTCGCTTGTCCATGGCCGTCATCGTCATCGTTTATCCATGGTCGAACGCGGTGAGGCGTTGTCTTTATCGTTCATCAATGGCCGACCACAAGCCGACTGCAAGGGTTGATAGATCTCGATATTTGAGCTCCGTACACGCCTTCGAGATCTCAACCTCGCCCGTCGCCATGGCCGATCACAAGCCAACTGCAAGGGACGACTGCAAGAAGATGGCTTCCTCTGTCTTTTTTCCCTTGATTTTTGGGCCCTGTCCATGGCCTTCGAGATCTCGACCTCTCCCTTCGCCATGGAGGAGACGAGATCTACAGGCACGATCCAGTCCAGATCTGGATGGAAAACCACTGCGAGCCATCGTGACGATGGAGGGGTGGCTCGGCCATCGACGGAGCCGACCACGAGCCAACTGCAAGGTACGACAGAGTCGGCCGCAAGCGAGGATGGAGGAAGACGCAAAGCACAACGGAGGGGACGCTTCCATGGGTGGGCAGAGGCAGATCTTTTTTATTAGTTTTATTCCACCTCAGCGGACATGTGTCAATTTTTGATTGGATTGAGTAGAATACACGTACCACCTCAGCAGCCACTCAATAGTTTCTCCTATGTATTTAGATATTACATAATTGTGTTAATCCTCAATTTGAATGCTCATTTGATATTTTGCGGAACTATGGTGTTCTTCGACTGGGTTGATCTCCATATCCTATAAAAGCACATTCATATAACTTTTTCAATTATATCTTACTTATCAATAATATCAAGTGTTTTGTTAAATGTAGAATCACTAAATATTTTAACTCATTGTGAATACTGAAATTTCATAGTTCAACACTTGGATAGTTATAGATAGATGTGTAAGTAGAATCGAGATAGCATCAATACAAAGATAAAACATCAACCTAACACAAGGTATTTGCTGACAAACAAATAAGGAACTATCTCAATGTATGTGTGTGTAGAATTCCCTACTATTCTTCCAATATATATTATTCTAACTAATTTTATATTAAAGAGGAGCGACAATATTCAAATTAAGCAAAAACATGGCACTCAATTTGGACATGTGGAATAAATAAAACATTTGAGACTTCATCATATTAAGCCTCTGACTTAGGTTTTTCTAAAACTTTGGCTTTCAAACATTTATGCTTTGGCTCGTGTCTTCATTAGAGTTGTGGTATTAGGAGGGAGGTTATATGTGGGCTCAAAATTAACCTATTCAAGGTAGACCTTCTCGAGACGAGTTTCAAATGTTAAGATGAACTTTTTTTAAGGAAGGATTGGAATGCTTAGTATTTGATTTGTCGGGGCTAAAAATAAGATTAAGTTGTCCCAATAATATACCTTTTGATTTATTTTTTTTAAAATACACGGCGGAGTTTAACACTACTTTAAATGTCCACCTGCATACATGTTTTAAAACTCAAGCTTCAGTCAACAAAAAATGATATGCAAATATCTTTGTTTTATGACGATGGTAGGATGGTGATATTATCTAAGTTGAGGGAGGAAAAAGGAAAACCACAATACAAGGCCAGATATATAAATTCTTATGATCCTTCCAAGAATTGGAAACTGAGCAAGGCCACACCTCTGCACGTGCTTCTTCATCCTCCCAAGTCTCAAAGTCCGAAGCATTGACCCTCCCCAACATCACCCAAACCACCTCCCAACCATTTGCCTTGCTCATCAATTTCTACTTCAAGGCTTCCCTATAAAGTTTGCAATGCACTATTTTCTTGATGCATGTAAACTCTGAGGATAGTTTTGTCGTAATCGAAATTATATTAGAGAGGAGAGACCAGATTCAAACTACACAAAAACATGGCATTTACCTTTATCTTGGATTTGTGGAACAAATGGAATATTCGAGGCTTTGTCGTACTGAGTCTCTCGCTTCAAGTCACTCTCATTCTATTTGCACCTCTTAGAAAGAGAACAGCGTGGCGCCCCATCATCTTCCTCTTATGGTTGGCCTATTTGATGGCTAACTCGATAGCTACATTTGCAGTGGGGCTCATCTCTCACAACCAAGGCAGTTCAAGTGCCCATGTAGCAAAAGTAGATGAAGCAATTCAGGCATTTTGGGCCTCATTTCTCTTGCTACATCTTGGCGGTCCGGACACCATCACTGCCTTCTCTCTCGAGGACAATTCACTTTGGCGACGGCACCTACTTAGTCTCATCTTCCAAGTTGGTGCTGCCATCTACGTCTTTGTGCGGATATTTCCTAGCGACAAGTCGCTGGTGATCCCAACGATCCTGGTGTTTCTTGCAGGGTTTATAAAAGTTATGGAGAGGACACTAGCACTATATCTCTCGAGCTTCCCAAAGCTCAGGGAATCGATGTTCTTAGACAGCAAGCTAGGAACGGCTACAGACTTGTCGCGATTGCTCGAAAACCTCACTATTGATGAAGACGAAGCAAAGTTTACCGAGAGCATCATGGTGAAGCATGCTTACTCATTCTTTCAAATCTTCAAGATCTTCATCGTGGATCTCATCTACACAAAAAAACAACGCAAGATGAGCATGGATTATTTTCACAAAGTTTCTGCAGTGAATGCGTTGAGGGTGATATCAGTGGAACTCAATTTCATTTACGAGTTGCTCCACACAAAAGCATTGACAATACGTCATAAATTGAGCTACATTTTCCGTATCATAGCCTTCACTAGCATTGTGTTGGCTTTGGGCCTGTTCAATCACTTGAAAAGGTATGGACTCCCTGAACTCAATGTGAAAATTAGTCATATCCTTCTTTTTGGAGGGATAATTATTGATGGGATAGCTCTGTTCAAACTTATTTTCTCTGATTGGACTGTTGCTGGAATCAAGCACACCACCATAGGGTCATCTAAACTAGATGCATTTCTCTACAATTTGGTATCTATCACGGATTGGTTGAGGAAGCCCCAATACGCCAAATGTGAAGTAGAACCCAATGTTATTTACGAGGTTTTAGATACACCATTAATATTTCAAAGGTGGTCAGAATCCATCTCTGCTTGCAACCTAATTTCCGAGGCATTGAAGGAGAGTCCGAGAAAGATACGTAAATGCAATCAGTTATGGGGCATCGTCTTTTTCAAAATTATCTGTAGTTTTCCACTCCAAATGGTCGACAAGATCATTTATTGTTTCCTTCAAGCTAGTGAGACAATAGCCAAATGTTGTGGTAAAAGATCAATGATTGCAAATGCAGTGTACGTGTCCAAAAATCTCTTTATGAAGGAACTATGGATCTTTATCTTTGATGATGTGAAAAAGAGATCTAAAAATTTGGTTGACGATCAGCCTTTCTCACATAGAGCGCCAAATGATCTCAACAATATTGTAGGCCGTGTCGACAAGTCTACTCTCCACAAAAAAATTTTTGCACTGCATATTGCTACTGAAATATGGTACAACAAAGATAAACAATCTAGGAGCTCTACAACCACACCCGACACAGCCCTAGTTCAGTGAAGGGAATTCAGCAAAATACTCTCCGATTACATGTTGTATCTTTTACTTAATCAGTATAATTTGATGTCCGCCGTGGCGATGGTGGACACTGCCCAAGCGGTATTGGCGGAGATGTTGAAGGAGCTGCGGCACCTTATCGGTGATGCGACCACGGATCTGGACGTGATATGTGAAAAATTGTACAAGGAAGTGCCAGATGGAATGCCCCTTCGAGAGCCCACCAACCCTTTGGAATCTGCGCTCCAAGATGGGCTCCGTTGGGCCCGCCTATTGGAAGGTAGTAGGGAAAGCAAGTGGGAGAGAATAAGCGACGGGTGGCTTGGGCTGTTGCAATATGCAGTAGTTAATATTATGGGAGAGACACATGCGCTGGTGCTGAGCAAAGGGGAAGAGCTCATTACCTTGGTTTGGCTGTTGAGGGCTCATCTCGGTTACTTCTCCACACCCGCATGGGGCTTCTACCGTGAATATTGGGAAGAGCTGCATCAATAAGAGGGATGACAGAGACGACAGAGATCATAGCATTGCGAGTGAGGTCGAGAACGAATATTTTGCTTAGATATTTCGTCCACATCAATTATTTTATTTACTCCCCTTATGGCATTTGTACAAATATTCATTTGAATAAAATTTACTAGTTTGTATATCTTTGTGACTAATGTTGAGTATGGATGGATTTTAATTCCTCATAGTAAGCCTTTGCTTGTGTCTACTCTTATTTATAGTAAATATATCGGTTCGTACTTATAATTATATATATATATATATATATTTTTAAAAGAGAAAATCTAATAGTAGACAAGTAAATATATTTGTTTGTATTTATAATTACATTTATGTCTACTTATAGTAAATATATCGTTTCTTAAGGTAAAATGATAGATTGTCACTGATTCAAATTGATGGATGGTGACAGGAAAGCTGTGAACTTCCACATCTGCTGGTAATAAACTGGTACTCTGTTTAGAATTGATATGTGAGTGTTTTTTTTGCTTTGTGGTTGTATGCTTTGCCCTAATGCTAGGTCAAGGGACTACCCGCTTGTTATTGCATCGAGAATAGACAGAATTCTTATGATAAGGCTTCTATACGGTGGAATTCTTTTGAGGAATTTGCCTGGAAAAAAAAAATGCTTGGAAGCATTTGGCAAGTCGGCATCCATCATAAGATAATCTATCAACGTTTCGGATTTGGACTGGTCAATAATCTGGGGTTGGAACTTGGGAGTTTATTGCTACCGGATCTAGTCACGTTTATTAGCAATATATGTGAGACAATTCTCTGTTGACCTGCGTATGCTTACCATATTTATATCCTTGAATGATTGAAAATGTAAAAGGTTAGAACAGAGTATTCTCGCAAGAATTCGTTGTTGAAGCCTGGCTCACCCTGCCTTCATTTTTCATTTCTCCTTGATAAGTTTCCAATAATCTACTTTGTCCAATCTAATGATCAGGTCCAACTCAAACTATGATGTTGGTTCTACCAATGAGACCTTGCGCAAGAACCAACCTTGCGCAAGGCCATGAAAAGACCTAAAAAGAGTTTCTAGGGAGCAAAGCCTCAAGAGTGTCAGTACTTGGCGCAGTTGGTCACGTTGCTGATTCTCTCGGGACAGTTAATGTTGTGTAATTCCATGAACAACCAGCAAGGCACATACAATTGGCATTCATGAGAACATCTGTGTTCGTAACAAGGAGATGCTTAACCCAAACTTCATGAACTTTTCATGCTTTAATTAGCACTTTGTGAGACTCAACACCATGGTTCCAACTATATAGTCATTGACAAGGAATCATTAGGATAAATTCATTGCAAGCCCCCATAGTTTTATGTGAAGCCTTCTACTGAAAGTCGTGTGCTACAAGATAAGTAGAAGTACAAAATTTAATTGTCGCCTTGGGGCCATAGGCAATTTTAGAATAAACTTGTGTAGCTAGTGTTGTTGATACCATTGTGATTGCGTCCAAACCCATGAGAATAAAGTGGTTTGAGGAATGATACTTTCTAATTTGTTACAAATGCATTTTGTCTTGCTAACCTAAACTTAGTGAATAATGAAAACTCACCAATTCGTTGTGTTTCTAGGAAAAACCCGTTTAGCTATTCTTTAGGCTTCGATTCAAATTATTGAGGTTAAAAAAAAAAAACAAAAAGCTCGAGGAAATTTCTCAACTAAAATCAGTTATGGATGTCTGGATTAATATAGCATAGAATCTTGTTCTTGTCATGTTCTTACCAATTACCATATATTAGGTTCTGTCTTGATGGAAATAACTATCAATCTAGAGGTAAAACAGTATCTCAAGGTCTCACCACAAGTCAGATGGGAGAGATATGACTTAGGGCGTTTGCGTCAACAAACAATATGAGTGATATGACCTAGTTAGATTCATGTTTTTGCATAAGCAACTCTTCCTTCTTTTCTATATTTGTAAGTGATGAACTTTCTATTTATTAATTTCTTCTGTTTCTTCAGACTTCGTAATCGATGTTTTCGATACATGCTCACAAAGTACTAAATACTTAATGGACAATTATCCCCAACAAGGAAGTTTGTCCAAATGTAAGAAGATGAACAGTAGAATATGCTTCGATTTATTCTCCTCGGCTCTAAAGTCACTGACAGCCCGTAACCAATTCATTTTGTCATTATATTCTCCTCGGCTCTAAATTATTTTTTCATTTTATTTTTATAAACAGGTAATGTAATTCGCCAATTAAAAACTTAGTTTCGTTCATTGAGAATACAGAAAAGTAGGGCCCTTTTTTTATTAATGTTTTGCCCAAGCTATTGCGAGGGACGAAACATCGACGGATGTGTATGTCTTCGCCTTTGTTACTTCTTGTTGGGGCATAATGGACAGAGTTTAAGCCTATTAAGCTGGATCAAATTTCACTAAGAGCATAAGTTATTAAAATGGAAGCCAACTAATTAATATGGTTGTTCATTTTCACTGCGTTCTTGTTTGGTCTCTTCTATCCCTTAGTGAAAAATGACTTAAAATAACAAATACCCATGAGCTGATCAGATTTATAAATAAAAATAAACATAAAATGAGATCATCTCTCTCTGTTTTTGAATTCTCTTTCACTGCTGCAGGAGCTAGAAATTCAATTCAATTGCGTGAAGAATATGTAGAAGAGTTAGGACAAAAAAAAGTCAGGTTAAGTAAGGATGTAGCATTGCTTTGTTGAATTTTTGACCCTAATCGTTAACATGACGTAAAAAGGACAAGTGATTGTAGACATTCCAATTGAGTTTGAATGGATCAATCTTTTTATACACAAGCGATAAAGGGGTACTTTGCTAAATAACCTTTTCAATTTGCTTATGACACGCACAGATATGACTAATTAGATAAGTTAATATTTAGCCTGTGTCAATGTTATTTGGTTAAATACATTTAGGTATGTTAATGGTTTAAGCATATTTTTATGAGGATTTTTATCTTAAGCGTATCATGTTGTATAATTCAACAAAAGTGTCTTATTTGGCATTCAAGGATACGAGATTACTGATAAATGAGTCGAATATGTACGAATGGTGCAGGTAAGCACATATTGAAATGTAAGCCCATAAGAGTTATGTAGGGAAATAATCTCCAAAGTAAATATTCATGCAAAAGAACTTCACATGCAAATGAGATAAATTTGAGAATCGAGAGGTGATAGAGGAGACAATGAGCAGGCCCAATGCAGCAAGAGTCACTTTCCCGAGATAAAGGTTTGCTGGCCCAATGAGAAAACTTGGCTGCTGACTATCCTGTAGGATGTCCTTTTGGTGGTGGGAAGTTTTGACCGCCAATTCCAACGGCGCCACAGACAAAATCCACAATCAAAGCTTTAAATCTATCTTTTGGGAAAACAATCATGAAATTAATAATTGATCATGAGACCAATGCATCTTAATCGTTGAGTAATGTGCACCCAATATGGGATCCACGTCACTCAACGATTGAGATTGGGTATGCTCATCTATATCTGATTTATGTAAGTATTGCTTCAACGTAACTCATGAACTCTATAAAAAGAAATCAAAAGAAAGAAAAATAAAGCGGCTTCCGAGTCATGGGTAAGTTAACAACATTTCATGGGGTCTTTGTGAAATAAAAAACAAAGAAGAGGAACATTACTTGAGGTCCAAGTTAAAAAAAGTAAGGAAAGATAACAAATGTATACTTTATCATTCACCCAATGATCAAATGCACCTGTGGATGCCACTTTATACTTTCACATCAATGAACCTAATTTCTCTATTAATGAAAATGTCATTTTCCTTGATAATGCAAATATCCTATTTTCATGACGATGGTGGAATGCTAATATTATCTAATCTAATGGATGAGAAAAGAAACTACAGTACTAGGCCAGATAGATTATTGTGATCCCTCCAAGAAACCATAGCCATCACATCATTGATTTCAGAAATTTCCATGTTCGAAAACATGTTTGAAATCGTGGCTACATAATTTTCTTCAACCAGATTTGCATCTGCTTTCACCATCGGAATGTTCTTGTCCTTTGAAATGTTCTTGCGGTGAATGCAATCCTTGGCGTAGTGTCCCTGTTTGCCACAAACAAAACATCAACCCTTTTGTTTCTTTTGTGTTCTCTTGATTTATGCCCCTTGCTTTTTACTTTGAAGTTCTGGCCGAGTTTCCGTTTTTTATCCACAGCAATCATCTTGGAATTGTATAAAACAGAATTATCACGTAAACGTGACTCTTCCTCAATGCGAAGATGTTTCTGTATTTGTTTTAAAGTAAAGTCCTTCGACTTGTGAATCAGCCTTTTTCCATAATCTTTCCAATTTGGAGGCAATTTCGCAATAATTGCTCCAACTTGAAAGGCTTCTGGAATATCAATCTTAAGGGCACGAATCTTATTCACAATCACTTGCAATTCATGGACTTGTTCCAGCAAGGGTTTAGTATCAATAAACTTGAAATCAAAATACTTTGCAATTAGATATTTGTTGGTACCTTGCTCCTCCGCTTTGTACTTGAATTCCAGTGCATTCCAAATTTCTCTGGCCAACTTCATTTCAGTGAATAAGTCGTACAAACGATCGGAGAGTGTGTTCAAAATGTGTCCACGATAAAGTAATTCATCCTCCGCACGTTTCTTTTTTTCCTTATTAACCCTCTCAATGACTTCCGCACTTGGCTGTCCTCCCTCAGCAGTAGGCTTAGGATCTTCTATAGGCACCAAGTTAGGATCCAGTATGTAGGAAATCTTCAGAGCAGTGAGTAAAAACATCATCTTGTCCCTCCAACAAGCAAAATTGTTCCCATTGAACCGGTCCAATTTGACCATATCTTGATTCATAACTTTGATTGTCTCCAACTCCATTGTAGCAAAATAAATTCTTAAAATTTTTGGTAAAATATATGGCTTCGAAATGGGTTGAACAATGAAATTGGATCGAGTAAAACAACTCAGACTTTGAGGCGTGATATCACTTTCTTTAAGGATTTATTTGCCCCCACAATGTTGCTAATGGTCACCGGCAAAAATCCTCCAGGATACAATAAAGTCTTGGATGAGAATGCTAGATAGCAATTCTAGTATTTCTCTAGGGTCTCTCTAGGAAAACAATTGAAAAATTGGCTGCATTTTTTTTTTTTTTCAGAAATAAGACTCGAAAAATGACCACACTTTTTCTTTCCGAAAAATTACAAGTATATATATGAAACAGTCTTGAAGTGCTAAGTGCGCCAAATAATCGCGCAATTATTCACGCACCCGCACGCGGGTATGGTGGGATCTAACCCCATCCAATCATTCTTTAAGTACATAAAGAAAAACCCGCACTTTTAAATTAGCCCACTCCCTCCCACTTTTCCTATGTGGAACAAAGAAAACACTTTGTTTGTTTTAACAAACAAACCTCTAACAATGTCTCTTGTGTTATATGTTATATATGTTTAGTTTAAACCATTTGTTTAGTTTGTATATCCCACACGTGTCACATGCAAAACTGGTTCTTGGGTATGAATTCAAGGTGTGGTTGGATTCGTCTAACATGTTACGTATGTTGTCTATCCTCACATTTTAGCGGAGTTGCATGTCAGAAACAATTGCCATCGAGTTTTTTGTCCAGTTATCGTGTTTCTGAGAAATCTTTTGGGTTCGGTTAGCTCTAGGGTCTTCTTGGTTAAACCTAGGCTTGCTGAACCATGGCTTGTATGGCATGTTTAATTTTTTATGGCTCTTGAGTGTTCATTCGATGTGTTTTGGGTTGGTTCAGGTAGGTGATTTGAGGTCTAAACTTACTGTCTATACCACCTAAGGGGCTGGCAACGACCTTAGAGCTTCAATTCAGCCTCGCTAAGGGTCTTAACCTATCTCAGAATGTCCCCTTTACATGATTACATTGTCTACATGTCATAACCACATATTTGCATCATATCATAGTTCAATTCCTAGCCTTGTATCTAGTTTATTATATCTCAACATGCATTTAATATAGCTAGAGTTTAAATCATGTTTATCATGGATAAATGAAAAAAAAAGCATTTACCAAAAAGAAAAAGAAAAAGAAATAAAGAAAAAGAGGATAAGAAAATTGGAGAGGCATTTGGTAAGAAATGGTGTTCTAGGGCTAAGTTTGATTTATTCTTACTTTCAGTAATGTTTTTAGGGGGGAGAATCACCAAAAAAGTCCTAATTATAATTGTGCCAATTTAGTCATAAACTTATATTTTTTTCCAATTCAGTCATAAACATTTGACAATTATGCCTAGTCAATCTATTTGGCCAATTTTGGTTGGCTGGTGCTGATATAAGCACCAATTGGCACTAGCCATCCGTCCAACACTCACATGGCAATTTTAAATAAATTTTTACTTTTTTTAAGAAAAAATTATTTTTCCTTTTTTGTTTCTTTTTTCTTTTGCTTTTTTCTTTTCTTTTCCCTCTTCTTCCCTCTTTTACTTCAATAACCACGGTGGCTGGCAAGGCTTGCCGACCACTGGGTGAGGCTGGGTGAGGGCGGGTGAGGGCCACGATCCTTATCGACGTTCGACAAGGGTCGCAACCCTTGTCGGCCATTGTGGGCGAAGAAACAAAAGAAGGAAGAAGAGAAAAAGGAAAAAGGAAAAAGAAACAAAAAAGGAATAAAAATGAAGAAAAAATTTGAAAAAAAAATTAAAAAAATTGCCACATTAGCATTGGCCGAACGGTTAGCTCATGCTAGTGTCCACATCAGCATCAATCGGACAAAATTGGCAAAATAATTGCAAAATATTTAAGATTGAATTGGCAAAAAATAAAAGAATTTAGGATTAAATTAGCACAATTGCAATAGTTTTATGACTTTTTTGGTAATTTTTCTTTTTAGAGGTGAGTATGTGGAACAACTCATTAAGGATCGATTTTGAAAAATTGGAATTAGGAAGCACCAATTGGTTTCATGGATCCACTCAGGAATCGAACTCTTGGTTTGGTCAGATTCTCTGGTGGGTCCATGGAGTCAGTCCTGCCAACCTTTAACATTTTATAGCAAGTCAAAGTAATGAAAAGAAAAAAAAGAAACAAAGAACTTCCCTATTCTTAATTGTAAGATCAGTGATAAGATTAGACTCATATTGAGATTTAGAGTCGAAGCCGTGAGTCAATGGGCATTAAGCTTGAGAGTCGAGATTGTGAGTGAGATAAGTAAAGATGGCTCAGACAAGGTGAGGATGAGACCATATTAGTACTCACTCAATGGCTATTAAGCTTTAGATTAAGGATTTTAGACTTTTCATTTGTCTTAATTTTTTTGTTAGGAAATTTTTCTTGAAAATTATATATATTATCAGTTTGGTCCAAGTGGATAGATGGGCGGTTCCACACCTAGAACCAGGAATTGGGCCGGTATCCACTAGTTCCAATATTGGAATTGGGAGCTGGATTGATTCTCTTGGGAACTGCTAGTTCCGGTTTGGTTTGGTTTGGTTCTGAGCAGACTGGGTGATTTTCGATTCCTTTACACACCCCTAGTTGATTGCACATGTACATTAGTTTACAAGAGTTCTATTTCTGGCTTCATTGCAAGGCATTTTTATATTTTTGCTTAATATGACTCGAGTTCTACTTACCATACTGCTTGTGATTACATTGTTGTGATTTGTTTGATGTATCGCTTTGTTTAATTCTTGTCGAGTGCTGAATACCTAAAGTGGTAACACTTGGCACAGAGGCATACTTAAGTGCCAACGACGAGAAAATCCGGTCAAAATGCTAACATGGAGATTTTCTAATGAGACAAGTGTAAAACAACGTCATTTTGTTGCTAACATGGATACATAGTTAATATAAAAATTAATTAAATTAAATTAAAAAAATAAATTATTAAAATATTTTTAAAAAAGAAAAAAAAAAAGAAAAGAGAGAGAGGAAGATTGAGATTGCAAGCGGCAAGGGCTGAGCCCTCCCCTTCTGCCTCATCTTCCTCCTCAATTATTATTATTATTATTATTATTATTATTATTATTATTATTATTATTATTATTATTATTATTATTATTATTATTACTACTTAAATGTAAATATTTTAATTTAATTAATATTTATAATTTTAAAAAAATAAAACGACGTCGTTTTGATTTTTCGTCGCTAACTCAACTCACCGGCATGCCATGTAGGCAAGTTATATTATTAAAAATTTGCCATGTAGGATTTCCGACCACCTTTGCTGGACTTGGCACTCAAGTGTCTCATTTTTTTTTTTTAAAGAAAAAAAAGTGGTATTGAAGTGTCACTTTTGTAACTTTTGATACTGTACTTTTTTCCAATTTTTGTCATATGAGTTCTTCTCGCATGATAACTTAGGTTTATGTGTTTTTAAGGGAAAGAAAGTGATAAAGATGAAGAAAACCTGCTTACCCTTCAAAAAACACACCGATATGATTTGTTAGATTGTATCTTGTTCATCAATAATATCGAGTGTTTTGTTACACATGGTATTGCCAAACATTTCACTACGCTATCTATTGAAGTTTGATAGTTTGAAACCTAGGTAATTATTGATGGATGTGCTAGTAAAATGGAGATAGAAACGATTTGACAATGAAACATGAACCTAACCCAAAGCAAGAAGCATTATCCACGCTACGCAAAATTTTCAATCCTTTTAAATGATAGATTTGCATATAAAGAGGAAGGTGAGAAAAAAGAAGAAGAATATTTTGCTTCACATGGACAAAAGGCAAAAGGGTGATGAAAGAGAAGAAAAGAATTGTTTGCCCATTATATAAACAAAGCCTTTTTTTTGGTCATAAGGACAAAGTTTATTGAGCCCATGCAATCTTAATAGACAAATTTATATTTCTATAAATTTTAATTTTATGACAACTAATCTTGTCTAATAAAAAAGAAGAGAAAGCAAGGGAACACCTTCAAGTCAAAGTAATCAATAATTCAGAAATAGAAAGAGAGATAAGAAAGATCCCTAGATTTGTGGAAAACTTGTTGCCACCAGGAATGAGTTGATGATATGACATGAACCTAACACAAAGCAAGAACCATCATCCGTGCATATAAAATTTTTCTTCTGCCATTTAATGCATTGGATAATTGTAAATAAGCAATAATCTTTACTTGAAATTTTCAATCCTTTTAAATGATAAATCTGCATATAAAGAGGGAAAAAGGTGAGAAAGAAGAAGAAGAAGAAGAAGAATATATTGCCCTACATGAACAAAAGGCAATAGGGTGATGAAAGAGAAGAAAAGAACAATTTGCTTGTTATATGGACAAAGCTTATTGAGCGCATGCCATCTTAATAGACAAATGTTATATTTCTATTAATTTTAATTTTATGACGGGTAATCTTTTCTTATAAAAAATAAGAGATAGTAAGTGAATCACTTTGAGTTAAAGCAATCAATAATCCAAAAATAGAAAGCAAGATGAAGAGAGATCCTCGAGATTTGTGGAAAATCTATAGCCACTAGAAACGATTTGATGAAAAATTGTGAACCTGACACAAAGCAAGAAGCATCATCTATGCATAAAATACTTTTCTTCTGCCATTCAATGCATGGGCTACCTATAACTAAGTAATAATCTTTACTCAAAATTTTCAATCCTTTTAAATAAGGTGAGAAAAAAGAAGAAGAAGAAGAATATATTGCCCTACATGTACAAAAGGCAAAAGGGTGATGAAAGAGAAGAAAAGAATATTTTGCCCATTATATGGACAAAGCTTATTGGTTGAATCGAGGTCATAATTGAGTGAAAGGACATTGTCATGATCTTGCCTAGTATATAATAATGGTCGGGTTTCACAATTAATAACCTAACGGCATCTTCCACTTTCGGGGACACATGATGCATTTGTAAAAATTTAATTTTACTAGTGATTTAACCAACTCAAGTTTTATATATCTTGAGCTCCATTTTATTTGAGGAATGGCTGATTAATTATTCTTTTACCTTCCTAGATTTTTGAATATAATATTTTGACGAACAAGTTAAGAGTCTTCTCAACATGTATCTGCTACAATTTTGTTGCAATCCCGTTAAATCACTCAAGGTTTGTAAAACAATTGATTCGATTAGTTACTTGAACTAAAACAATTGATTCGATTAGTTACTTGAACTAAGTGTTCAACATCATCATTTCATTAATTAGCATTAGTGAAATCCATTGATATGGACTCTAATATCATAATATTAATGTTGGAAGGAGAAAATCTTTCAAGTAAGTTTCATACATGTACTTATTCACTTGAACTGCAAAAAGACTTTGATAAAAAAAAAAACTGCAAAAAGACAAAAATTGCACGCATGTCATTTCCACACGTTGTACTCACTTTGGAGAGACTTTTTTTTTTTTTTATTCCGTTCAAATACTTTAAGCGGAATTTTTTTCTATGTAACACTAACTTCTAAGCGCGGTTTTAGAAATAATTCCATAAAAACTCAAAAAACTACAAGAATGACAAGAATGACAAAGGAAAAGGCAACATCGAAATCTCTGCTTTTAACAGATACAGAGAATTTACTTCATCCTTTCTTTCTTTCTTTCTTTAACATGTTCTCAAATGTAGATTTGAGGAAGAAAAGGACATTGCTTAATATTTTCGCATGTTTATCTCTTATGGCTCTCTCGCATTTTAAGAATTATTAATGTTAGACATCTGAAATCTAGGAAAACATACTTGAATGTCTGATACAATTTTCTATCCGTTTTCGAAGCTCAAAACACCTACTTGATTCCAAATTTTGCAAGGAAAATGGTTAATGATTTTAAGTTACAACAGTATAATCTATTAATTTAATTATTCAATAAGTTTATTTTGAAATAAAGAACCAAGAGTTGTGCATCAACTATAGGACACGAACGTGATTCACAAATTCCTACCAAAATTTTTTCTTAAGGAAAAAGCGCGACTTCCTAATCACGTAATCTCGTAAAAGTTTAGAGCATTGTGTGAAGGGGGAAAAAAAGAACATGAATTGTTCTAAGTTAAAGGAAAAAAGCAAAAAAAATCTAAGTTAAAGAAAAAAGGAAAAAAGAAAAAAGAATACGAAGTGGGTCCAAGTTAAAGAAAAAGGGTCAAGCTAAGAATTGTAGCATCACTTTGTCGGATGGCTAATTTTTCACATCACTGATTAACAAGCTTAATTTCATTAAAAAAAACCCATTATTGGGTTAATCTCGATTCTAACCCAAATTTTCTTTCATCTTAAGAAATTATCGACTTTTACTTTAGTCCAAATATGCCCCCGTTAACCCTTTGTCCAAAAATCATCATTAGTTTCTTTAATATTATTTATATTAGGAGGTTGTTGTTGTTTCATACAAGGGTGAGAGCATTAATGGATACGCAAGTTTTGATAATGAACCTCTAACTAGTCTTGATATTCATAATTGTGAAGAAACTAGTTGCAATTTTTGGACAAGTGGACAGGTTTAGGAATAGCGTAAAATTTGGTGAATTTTTCAGACAAAAAAAAGTTAATGGAAGATTTGGAAATTGAACCTAAAGTTGGGGGGTTTTTAGAGAATTAGACCCTCATTAACATGACCTGAAAATGGAAATATGATTGTAAGCTTATTCAAATTGAGTTTAAACAGAATAACTTTTTATACACAAATGAAAAAAAATTCTAATTGACCTTTTCAATCTATTTATGACAGACTAAGACACGACTAGTTAAATGAGTTAACGTATTACCTGGTTCAATGCGATCAAGTTAGATACACTTATGCACTTCATTACTAATTTGAACATATTTTTGTAAGGGTATATCCCTTAAACGTATCATGTGGTGCGACTCATATATAAAAGTGTCATGTTGGATTTTTAAAGATATGATGTGATTAATAAATGAGTCAAATATGTATGCATATAGAAAAGAAAACACATAAGGGATAACTATCGGAAAAGTTATAAACATATTGTACGCATGTCAATTCAATCCTAAACTTTTGAATTTTGTCTATTTAGTCCTAACAATTTTTACAATTTGCTAGCCTTTTTGGCCAATTTTGGTCAAAAATTACGACATCGACCATTCTACATTGTATAACCAACGTTGACGTTGACAATTTATGTAATTTTTAAAAAAGTTTTGAATTTTTTTATAAACTTTCTTCTTTTCCACCATGATTAGTTGGGGTCATTGGGGCCTCGGCGATGCCCTACAACCCTCACCAATCACTTGACAAGACTATCGTGGCTATAGGCGAGGCAACCCTTGTCTAGTGATCGGCGATTAGCCATTGCGAGGCCTTGACGACTCTTGAAAACCCCAATTAAAAAAAATGTAGGAAAAGAAATACAAAAAAATTCACAAAAATTGTTTATGTCAATACCGATCATGCCATGTAAGATGACTAACATCCATTAGCATTTTTTGGCCAAAATTGGTCAAATGGTTTGCATTAGCAAATTGATTAAAAATTTAGGATTAAATTGATCAAATTGAAAAGTTGAAATTGATTTGAAATCCATACAATAAGTTTATGACTTTTTTGGCAATTTTTCGAATATGGAGAAGGGTTCAAAGTAAATGCTCTTGCAAAAGATACTTATGTGTAGATGAAATAAATTTGAAAATAGAGACATTGATAGAGAAGACAATGAGCGGGCCCAACGCAACCACAATAACTTCCTTGAGATAAAGGCTTGTTCACTCAATGAGAAATTGGCTGCTAACTGTTCTACTGGATTTCCTTTTGGTGGTGGGAAGTTTTGACTGCCAAGTCCATAAGTGCCAGAGACAAAATTCAAAATTCGAAGCTTTTATCTTTCTTTACGAGAAACAATGATTACATTAAACAATTGATGATGAGATCAATGCATCCCACTCGTTGAATTATGTGGACTCGATATGAGACCCATGGAATTCAATGGTTGATATTGACTAAGCTTATTTGCATCAGGTTAATGCAAATGTCGACCCAACTTAGACTCACAAACTCTAGCAAAAAAAACTTCAAAAAAAGAAATAAAATGACTCTCAAATCATGTGCAATTAAAAAAAAAAAATTGCGGGGTCTTTGTGAAAAAAGAAAAGGGACAAAAGAGAGGGACATTACTTGGGGTCCAAGTGAAAAAAAAAGAAGGTAAGATACAAAAAATACGCCTTAAGTCTTACCTAATGATCACTTATAAACTTCTACTTTTGAAAATATCAAATACATACACGACGTTTATCTTTGGAGGTCACTTTACACATTACATCAATTATCTTGATGTCCCTATATAAAAATGTTATTTTCTTCAAAATACTTTTCGTAAAATCCTAGATTCTTAGGTTCACCCAAAAAACTCAAAACAAAACAAAAAGCAAACCACCCAAACCCTAACTAAGATTTTAAAATGAGTTTGCTAGAAGTGGCAATTTGATCTTCATAATTTAGGGTTTTGCTTAGAGGTATGTGAATTGTATTTCCATAAATGGAGGGTGTAATTAGTCATTGGGTCAATAATAAGATACATTTTATGTATTTTCCCCATAATAAAAGGACCAGGTCTAAAATCAATATGAGCACCCTCATACAAAAGTGAAGAGGAAATAATCAGAAGAGATGATGTAACAAACTTTCATTAACTACTTGAACAAGGGAGTCATGTTTAAAGTTTCAATAAAGATATATCACATCGTTTACTACTTGATTTCATCAACTGGTATTGTATTTTTAGCATTAATAAAAAGAAGAAACAATACCAAATTTAGTCTATGAATTCTTAATAAATGTTCAATTTCATTCGTAAATTTTAATTTTGGTCAAATTGATGCTTGTGCAATCAATTTTGTTTGTTTGTTTTTTTTTCTATATGGTTCTATAAACTGGGAAATTAATACTTTACAACATAGCAGTATTCATTCTTCAGCATATATAAATGATATTGTATAAATATGACCACATGCCATCTTAATTAAACGTCTATCTATTGAGAAAATATTTAGTGGTTTATTACTACCATATCTTTCACTCATTCCGTTAATATATTGACACGTGCCCATCAATCCATGTTAGCTGACATGGAATTTGATTAAAAAATTTTAAAAATTTCACCTCGCAGCTCTCTCTCTTCTTCCTTTTCTGGACACCAGCGGCGTCGCCGGCCGTCACCACCAGCAGAGTCTCCGCTCCTCTCCCGCCCACCACCAGTGGAGTCGTCAGCGTCATGACCAAGCTGACCACCGCTGCATCCAAGCGAGCATGGCCGGCTCCCTCTGTTTTCTCCGTCTTGTCGTTCTCGAGATCTGGCCGTCCATGGCCGAAATCGTCGCTCATCCATGGCCGTCATCGTCATCGTTCATCCATGGTCGAAGGCGTTCAGGCGTCGTCTCTATCGTTCATCAATGGCTTATTACAAGCCGACTTCCAGGGACGATGGATCTCGATATCTGATCTCTGTCCATGCCTTCGAGATGTCGCCCTCGCCCGTCCCCATGGCCGATCATAAGCCAACTGCGAGGGACGACTGCAAGAAGATGGCTTCATCTGTTTTTCTTTTCTTGATATTTGGGCTCTGTCCATGGCTTTCGAGATCTCGACATCTCTCGTCGCCACGAATGAGACCAGATCTAAAGGCACGATCCAGTCCAGATCTGGACGGAAAACCCCTACGAGCCATCGTGGCGATGGAGGGGTGGCTCGGCCGTCGACACGGCCGACCACGAGCCGACTACAAGGGACGACAGAGCCAGCCGCGAGCGAGGACGGAGGAAGACGGAGAGGACGATGCAGGGGAAGCTTCCATGGGTGGACTGCAGACAGATGCAGATTTTTTTTATTTGACTTTTATGCCACATCAGTGGACATGTGTCAATTTGTCATTGGATTTGAGTAAAAAAACCTACCACCTCAGCAGCCACTAAATATTTTCTGCTATTTTTTAGGTATTACTTAATTTTGTTAATTCTCAATTCGAATGCTCATTTGACATTTTGTGGAACTATGGTGTTCTCCCACTAAGTTGATCTACTTATCCTCTAAAAACACACTCATATAACTTTTTCGATGATATCTTACTCATCAATAATATCAAATGTTTTGTTAAAATGAGGATAACCAATGTACCAAAAAAAAAAAACTAGGATAATCAAATATTTCACTTAACTCACCATGGATATTGAAATTTCATAGTTCAAAACTTGGATAATTATATATAGATGTGTGAGTAGAATCGAGACAAAATCAATATAAAGATAAAACATCAACTTGACGCAAAGTATTTGTTGACAAACAAATGAGGAACTATCTCCACCTATGTGTGTATACATATATTCCCTACCATTCTTCCAATATTTATTGTTGTAACCAATATTATAATAGAGAGGAGCGTCAATATTCAAACTAAGAAAAACATGGCACTCAATTTGGATATATGCAATAAATGGAACATTCGAGACTTCATCATATTAAGCCTCTCACTTTAGGTCTTCTAAAGCTTTGGCTTTCAAACATTTATGCTTTGGCTCATGTTTTAATTAGAATTGTGGTATTAGGAGGGTTATGTGGGCTCTAAATTAACCTATTTAAGGTGGACCTTCTTGTGACGAGTTTTAAACGTTGAGAAGAACTTTTTTGAAGGAAGGATATGAGATGTTTAATCTTTGATTGACGCGCGGACCCCTGGAGTGCCTTAACTTTGGCCAAAGAGACACTTAAGTGCCATAACTTACGAAAGGTACACTTAAGTGCCAAAATCGGAGTAAAAGGGATTACTTGAGTGCCAATCCAGCCAAAATCCGGCCAAAATGTCGACGTGGCACTTTTCCGGCGAACCGAGCTCAAAACAATGCCGTTTTGCACGCTGACGTGGCCAAAACGGTGTTGTTTTGGCTGACGTGGCAAAAAAATAAAATAAAATAAAATAATTAAATTAAATTTATTTAAAATATTTTAAAATAATAATTTTAAAATTAAATTTAGTTAAAATATTTTAAATTAATAATTTTAAAATTAAATTTAGTTGAAATATTAAAAAAATTAAAAAAAAAGGAAAGTGGGGGAGGCGGGCCGAGGGATTAGCCCTCGGCCACCGGGCTGCCGCCCGTCCCCCGGGGAAGGGTCGGCGACTAACGGGGAGGGTCGGCTGGGTCGCCGGCCTTGGCCGGGGCCGGCGACCCCGGCCGACCGGGTGGCGAGGGCCGGCGAGGGCCGTCGCTTGCTAGGGTGTCGCCCTAGCGGCAGCGGCCCTTGGCTCCGGCCGGCAAGGGCCGTCGACCACTCGGATCTAAGCGAGGGCTGCAACCCTCACCACGGATCCGGGAGGGTCGCGACCCTCGCCCGCCGGCCAAGGGCCGCCGACCCTTCCGGATCCGGGCGAGGGCCGCAAGCCCTCGCCGCCGGTCGGCCGGGTCGCCGGGCCCTCGGCGACCCCCGGCTGACCCTCCCGCCGTCGCCGGCCCTTGCCCCGACGACGGGACGGCGGCCGAGGGCTAATCCCTCATTCGCCTCCCCCTTTCCTTTTTTTTTTTTTTTAAATTTTAAATTATTAATTTTTTAATATTTCAACTAAATTTAATTTTAAAGTTATTAATTTTAAATATTTTAACTAAATTTAATTTTAAAATTAATTTAATTAATTTCTTAATTTTTTTTTACCACGTTAGCCCAAAACAACGCCGTTTTGGCCACGTCAACGGGCAAAACGACATCGTTTTGGGCGCGCTTAAAAAAAACGCCATGTTGGCGTTTTGGCCGGACTTTGGCGGAGTGGCACTCAAGTGATCCGTTTTTCTTCGAATGTGGCACTTAAGTGTACCTACTTAAGTGTACCTTTCGTAAGTTATGGCACTTAAGTGTCCCTTTGGCCAAAGTTATGGCACTTGAAGCGTTCTTTTGCCATCTTTGATTTACTAGGGCTAAAAATAAGATTAAGTTGTCCCCATAATATTATACCTTTTGATTTTTTTTTATTTATAAAATATATGATGGAGTTATACACGACTTTAAATATCCAAATGCATACATGTTTTAAAAATCAAGCTTTAGTCAACAAAAAATGATATGCAAATATCTTATTTTTATGACAATGGTAGCATGGTAATATTATCTAATCTAACCGGGGGGGAGAAATACCACAGTACAATTCTCTTGATGGTCAACGCTTTGCCTCTTCTTCATCCTCCCAGGTCTCCTAAGTCCGAAGCATTCACCCTCCCTCCCCAACATCATCCAGCCCACCTCCCGACCATTCACCTTGCTTGTCAATTTCTACTTCAAGGCTTCCTCATAAAGTCCGCAAAGCACTATTCTCTCGATGCATGTAGTCTCTCATGCTGGATGTCGAGAGGATACTTTTATTGTAACCGAAATTATATGAGATAAGAGAGACAAAATTCTAACTACACAAAAACATGGCAGTTAGCTCCATTTCGGATTTGTGGAACAAGTGAAACATCTGAGGTTTCGTCATACTATTCCTCTCGCTTCAAGTCACTCTCATTCTATTTGCACCTCTTAGAAAGAAAATAGTGAACCACCCCATCATCTTCCTCTTGTGGTTGGCCTATTTGATGGCCAACTCGGTAGCTGCATTTGCGGTTGGGCTCATCTCTCACAACCAAGGCAATTCACATGCTTGTGTAGTAGAAGTAGATGAAGCACTTCAAGCATTTTGGGCCTCATTTCTCTTGCTACATCTCGATGGTCTAGGCACCATCATTGCCTTCTCTCTTGAGGATAGTTCACTTTGGCAATGGCACCTGCTTTGTCTCATCTTCCAAGTTGATGCCGCCATCTATGTCTTTGTGTGGATATTTCCTAGCGACAAATCTTTGATGATCCCAATGATCCTAGTGTTTCTTGCACGGTTTATAAAAATTGCGGAGAAGACATTGGCACTTTATCTCTTGAGCTTCCCAAAGCTTACGGAATCGATGCTCTTAGACAATGAGCTAACGATGGATGCAAACTCGCAATTGCTTGAAGAACTTAATGTTGTAGGGGATGGAGATGGATGTTCTGATGAAGGAGGAGCAAAGCTTGTGGAAAGCATCATGGTGAAGCATGCTTACTGATTCTTTCAAATCTTCATGATCTTCATTGTAGATCTCATCTATAAAAAAAAAAAAAAAAAAAAAAAAAAGCGAAATGAGCAACAATTATTTTGACAATGTTTATGCAGTGGATGCGATGAGGGTGACATCAGTCGAACTCAATTTCATTTACAAGGAGCTCCATGCAAAAGCATTGACAATATGTCACAAATGGAGCTATAGTTTCCACATCATAGCCTTCACTAGCATTCTGGTGGCTTTGGGCCTATTCAATCGCTCAAAGAAGTATCAACTCCCTGAACTCGATGTGAAAATTATTTATATCCTTCTTGTTGAAGGGATAATTATTGATGGGATAGCTCTATTCATACTCGTTTTCTCCAATTGAACTGTTGCCAAAATCAAGTACAACACCATAGGGTCATCTAAACTAGATTCATTTCTCAACAAGTTGGTATCCAGCACGGATTACCTAAGGGAAGTCTCGATATGCCAAATGTGAAGTAGAACCTAACACCAATGTTGCTTATAAGGTCTTAGATACACGATTAATGTTTCAAAGGTGATGTGAATCCATCTCTGCTTGCAACCTATTTTCTGAGGCATTGAAGGACAGTCCAAGAAAGATATGTAAGTGCAATCAGTTATGGGGCATCATTGTTTTAAAAAATATCCATAGTTTTCTATCTAGAATGGGCAACAAGATCATCTCGTATTCCCTTCAAGCTAGTGAGACAATAGCCAAATGCTGTGGTAAAAGATCAATGATTGCAAATGCGAAGTACATGTCCAAAAATCTCTTTATGAAAGAGGTATGATCTTTATCTTTAACTATGTGAAACTGAAATCAGGTGACTTGGAAGAGTTCCCAAATAGCACATTGGACTTTGACAATATTTCAGAGAAGTGCAAGGCTAATATGCACAACCATATTATAAGTTTGTATATTGCCACTGAAATATGGTACAATAAGAAATAACAATTTATGAGCTCCCCAACCACACTTGACCGAGCCCTAATTGATCAAAGGGAATTTAGCAAGATCATCTCTGATTACATGTTGTATGTATCTTTTATTTAATCAGCCTAAGTTGATGTATGGTGCGGCGATGGTGGGCATTGCCCAACTGGTATCAGCAAAGATATTGCGTGAGCTACGGCACTGCATCGGTGATGCGACCATGGATTTGAACTGGTTATGTGAAAAATTGTACAGTGGAGTGCAAGTTCGAATGCCCCCTAGGGGAAGGCCCACATCGGATCTTATCGACCCTTTGAAATCCCCGCTCAACAAAGGGCTTTCTTTGGCCCACCAACTGGAAGATGAAGAGGGCAAGTGGCAGATGATATGCGACTCGTGGCTTATGCTATTGCAATATGTGGCAACTGGCAATGAATATTGAGGGAGAGACACGTGCAGGTCCTGAGCAAAGGGAAGAGCTTCTTATCTTTGTTTGGCTGTTGCTGGTTCACCGCGGTTGCTTCCACAAACCTGAACGGGGCTTGTACCGCGAATATTGGCAAGAGTGGTCTCGCATCAATTATTGGGATGATAAAGATGATAGCGATCGCAACACTACGAGTGTGGTCAATAGCGAATCCTCTGCTTAGATATTTCATCCACATAAGTTGTCTTACTCACCCCCTCACAATTTTTTTTACAAATGTTCATTTGTATAAAATCTACTAGTTTGTGTATCTCTGTGACTAGTGCGAAGAATTGAGGGATTTTCATTTCTCTTAGTAGTAAGCCTTTGCATGTATTCACTCCTATTTATAGTAGATATAGCGGTTCATACTTATAATTATATTTAAAAAAAGAAGAAGAAAATTTAATCGGCTATGCTTCTTAAGTTAAAATGATAATATAGGGTGTGTTGGTTTTGCGAAAAACAATTTTTGGGAAAACGTTTTTCTCATTTTCCAGCGTTTGATTGATTTAGGAAAATGAGTTAATGGAAAATATTTTTCTAGTTAATAGAAAATATTTTACTTCCAAAGCTTAAATTCAAAAAAATGATATCCCCTTTAAAATAGCGAAAAACGTTTTCTAAAATGTTTTAAGCTTCTCGCTTAATAAAAAATTTATTATTAAAAAGAATTTCTAATTAAAAATTTTGAATTTATTATATATATATATATATATATATATTTCTTCTTTTCTTTTTTCTTTCTTTGCTTGTGAATGTAAACCTAACTCCTCCTCACTTCTCTCCTTCTCCTTTGCCCCCTCCCTTTCGTCACCGCCGCCTCCTCCAACCCTAACCCCTCTTGCGCTCCTGTTGGCTTCGCTACCTCCTACGTTTTCCTAAAACATGATTTTTCATAATTACGTTTTTTTGTGAAACAAACACACTCATATATCATATATTATAAATTTACAGAAAAAATAGTAATTTTCTCATAGACTGGACAAATTCAGGGATATCGCCATTTTTTTTATCTGACCCCAGACACTAGACACTCGCCGTGTCCTGCGCCTCCACCTCCGATCCCGCCCCGACCGGCCACACCCCTCCGGCGACGGCGACGGCGACGGGGACGATCCACAACATCAGGGACGAGGCACGCCGCCTTCTCCGCCGATTACGTCCCATTCGGCTGCGACTTCACTGCCTCCGGCTCCTACTCGCTCGACGAGATCGTCTACCGCGGCCGCTCGGGCGGCCTGCTCGACGTCCAGCACAACATGGACGCCCTCAATGAGTTCGACGGCGCGTACTGGAGGAACCTCTTCGACTCGCGCGTTGGCTATGAGCCAGCCTCCATAGTCCACCGTCTCCTCTCCAAGCCTCCTCCTTTCGAGCCAGGGGACTCGCATCGCCCCGATCCTCCACAGCGACGGACGATGGAGCATCCGCTTCGACGGCGAGCGCGATTGCGATGGCCTCCACCACCGCTCCGCCCATTGACGCCGGATCGTCGGTTCGGAAGTCGATCAGCTGGTGTCCCGGCACGTACTTCTCTCGCCCGTCACCAACGCCTCGTGGGAAGCGAGATCCGAGACATTCGAGGAGGTCGGCGATGCCGGTGCGACTGTGAGTGCTGCGTCGCCGGAGGCGAATTGGTTTCAAAGAGTACGTCTAGGAGTAGGACGAGCGTTTTCTACAAGTTTTCTAGGTGATTATGTGCTCGGAGATCGGTAGAGGAATCCTTGGAATCAGATCAGGATGGAGAAGCTGGTGGAAGATGTCGATGCTCTCGCCGGGACTATATGCTGCTACAAGGTAAATGAACTGAGCGTTTTCTACAAGTTTCTGGTTCTGAACGTGGTGCCGTTTGTTTTCTGCGATGCTTGTCCAGCTTAAATTTCTCGGTTTGAATCATGGTTCAATGGTTGAAATGTGGTTTTAACCGAATTTCTAGCGTTTTTGTCACTGCCTATGGCTTGTATCAGTGCAATGCATACTATCATGGTAAAACAGAGAGTTCCTATGGGCTTTCTCTGCAGAAGATGAATTGCATATGATGTCACTGACACTACTAGAGTTAGGTAATATAGTTATGCGGTGCTTCGATAAATTCCACTGATATAAAACTGACCGATGCTGGTGCTTAGTTGGTAGGTAATCGGTTCTAGTACTCTGCTATTTGTAGTTTGAATGTCAAGTCCTCATCTGAATAATCGAGAATTGGTTATCTGGTTATTAGAGAATATATTGTAACAACTTGCTGCTGCTTTGCTGAAAGAAGTACCTCATCTCTATCATTTGTATTTGTGCGTATCTAAATTGGTCATCAATCTTTGTCCATATCAAGTTCTGCAATCGGAATGCCTAAGTTCTCTAGTCATTAGCCATAGTTCATGTAGTGCGGGAATTCATCATTAGAATTGTGCATAACAGTACATCCCCATTGTATTCAGCCTTTTGCTTTTGGACCAGCATTGCTCCATTGACAGTGGCAATGCAAGGCCCTCTATTGTTAGTCACTGCTTCCGTAGACAGAAAGGTTCTCCAGAGGCCAATCCGTATTGACACTGACTTGCAAATAGCGTGAGCTGTTACATGGGTCGGGTGCTCATCAATGGCGATCCAATTGAGAGTAACTCAGTCCATAGAAGGTATCATATGAAACAGTACTTCCGATTGATGATAGCATGCTACTTCCTCCCCTCAAGTTGATGATTGCTTTATTGGCTTATAGGGCGAGAATACACATTTCCATATGCTGCCACTAAGCAGTTGCAGGAGCCACGTTACTCCTGATCCTGAAGGATGGTGTCACTTTGATGGCCGTAGTGTGTGTTTATTCTTTGCAAACCATATTTACTATTGCATTTTTTTCTTTATTCTACTCATAATAACTATGGAGGAGTTTGCTAATTTGCTAGCCATTCACTATTCCCTTATTACCAAAAATAAAAATAAATAAATCAAACCCATCCAAACTATGGAGAAGCTGCTGAGTGTGGATCTGTGGCAATGATTACATGATGTGCCTGGTGCTACAGTCTTCTATAAGCATGGATTGTCATACTTGGCCTCACTCTTGCAGTTTGATGTATATGTGTGAAATTATGGATCTGTTAAGTGGAAGATCATAATTTGAAGGATATTATTTTTGGGATGTAGTTGGCTGCTGGCAATTTTCTCTGCCTCAAATGCTGTGTCCTGTATACGAAGCTTGACAATCCAGCTGAACTCCTGATTGACGTCGAAGTTGTGGCCCACGTGATGCAACCTGAGCTAATGTCAAGCGAGGTACCATTGGTCCATGTGTGTTACATTTTCCTTTAGCAAATTTTGATGCAATTCTGCTACTCTTATCAGAAGTCAAAGGATGCTGTGGTTAGGGGATTATTCTCTTTTACTCCCCCTTCCTTTTGGGCCCGAGCTATCTACCATCCCTTAACTTAATGATCATGCATAAGAAAATTTAAATAGAGAAACAAGAATGAACTGGTTACCTAGTTGGGGGATACTAAAGTCTGTCTTTAATCCTATCTAAATGGTGAACTAAACTTTTGTGAAGTTACCATATCTTTGGTCAGACTTGGTTTCAGATCACCATGTCTTAGATTCTCCTAATAAATTTGTTGTTATTTCATCTATCATCCTAACAGGTGTCAAATGAATTCTGCTTTACATTAACCATATGTCCTGAGGCCTTGAACGATGGACTGAGGATTGGGAAGTCCCATCCATGGAAGAAGAGGCGTTGCATGTCCTTGAATGTACAGATGCTGAGAGTTGTCAGACTTCATCCTGAATACACTTCTTCAGTGACTGAAGCAAATGGCAGTGCTTACTCGCAGGTTGAATGATAATTAGTGGGGGACTGAAATTGATACTCGAAAAGCAGGACAACATTGCTGAGCAAAAGAGGAACTTGGGGAAATCAGTCTAGTTTGCAACTTGAGGGATGTCTAACCCACCAAACATGTATCAGCATTGCGAAGTCCAATTATTTGCCACTTCTTTAACATTTTGCTCTTAGCCTCTTCCAAGTCCTTCACAGCAAAGAATCACTGAATGTTTACATTCTTATCTTTTTGGTTACGTTATTCTTCGCATCAAGCTCCTCTTGTTGCTATTGAGCAAGGTTGTGATTTTACCTTTATCATTATGACTACCAGATTGATTCCTGGAAGATCGGTCATTTCTCCTCCCCTATGAAAATAACTATCGCATCATTCTCATACTGGTGGATATGTTACTTTCATGACAAACTTAACTGTCAAGAATTGTTTGCGTTGTGGTCTTATGACTACCGTTGTTGCAGAGGAAACAAGAGAGGCTGAGGAAGATGGAAGAGAGACAGGTATACTTGCAACTTTACGAGGCCATGGAAGCCCTCCTTTCCATATGCAGAGATGGTTGCCGGATGATTGGACCACGCGACCAACTCCTTAGAGCATCGCAGCCTGTCTGTGGGTTCCCTGCTTGGAGGATGTGTTCACTGCAAGCACGTGGGGCAGCTTCTTGAACTGCATTCTCGGATGTGTACCTAGCCTGATGATTGCAAGGTTCCTCTCTGTAAGTAAGTCAAAGAACTTCTATGTTTATCACCTCAATTTTAATCTGGAGAAGTTTAGATGGATGCAGGATGTGTCTAAATGTGACTGCCCATGATGCGTGGGCTGTTTTTCGATCACATATTTTTTCTCTTTGGTTAGTACTATTCTAACTCTTCTCTCTCTCAAACTTTTATTTTGCCTCTTTGTAAAGGTGGGAGTTGACCCCCACACTTGAAACTAAACGTCCCCACCCCACCTAATTCCCTTACCACTGGGCCTGATTGGTTCATCTAATTAATTAGGTCCTAAAAAGCATTGGATATTGAGCAAAACTCACTCCAGATGGTCAAGTGAGAATTGCATTGCTGACTCGTAAGTTCGCATTTCTAGTGTCTTGCATGGTAAAATGTCCCAACACTGATCTGAAGAAACTAGTTGACGAGTCATAACTTTTTAAAGGCAAGCATGTTTTTCTTCCCAATTGATTCTTCAATGATTTAAAATTGAGTGATTATGCGGGATGCATATAGGGGCTAAGTCATCTTATTGGGCTGTAGAGTTGAAGAGCAGCACCTTCGTTGAACTGATTTGTATTTGTGAAATTGATGGCTCTACATTATGTCTCTTTTGCTTTTGCCAGGCAATTTAGAGTGAAGATTCGGCACCAGAGCAAGAAAGATGATTCCAAGTGGAAAATGTTGGTCAACAAAGTAATTGCAGCTAAGAGTGCATTGGGACCATTCTCAGGTCGGTGCTCAGGTTTATTGTGATATCTTTGTAGCTTGAAAAACCATGTTTGTCCGCAAATTTGATTCATCCCGATTCAAAAAGAAAATAAGTACTGTTGGAAGCTTATAGTGTTTTTTTTTTTTTTTAACTACTATAAGTCTTTACAGCGACCTGTACATGAGTTAGCCGGATAGTGTATATATTACTTACATTTGACTTTTATCTCCTCCTCCTCCTCCTCTCCTCCTCCTCCTTCTTCTGATCAGATTGCTTTGCGCCATGAACCACAAGGCTTTATCTTTTGCAATTGTATCATGAGTGCAACTAGTATTGGCAGAATTTTTGCGTAGACCCAGTCTGTAAAACCAATGCGATCAGAGGGATTGGAGTTTCATCGGACCCGCATAATCAAAAGCGTTGTCCTGGGCCAGACAAGAAATTTTCTTCTGATTGTGCGTAATCTTCATTAGATTTTAATGAATCACACTCTGTTAAATCAACTTTAATGGTGAAACACAACCTAAAAATTTGAAAGGAATAAATTACTATCAGGTATTAATAATAGTTGACATTGATGAACTTACCAGCTATCTAAATATACACATTCAAAGATTATCATCTTATTAATGGAATTTACCATACTTTCGGATAATTAATAAAGTTATTTGAATGGTATCTACTGATACATATATGTGCAATTATTGATGTGACATAAATATCTACCAACCTTTTATAATAAATATACGAGTTGATGCATAACTTGTCTGTATAAATTGAAATCAACACTGTATTGTCCTTATTGCCCTCACCTGAACTTATAAGCATGTCGCGAAAAGGTAAACTGTAAAATATTTGCTTGAACATTTACTGACTTAGTCTTGAAAATTTCCACGTTTGCTTGAATTTAAATACAATCTCAATTGTACTTTTTACTTTTCCAAGTCAAAACTTAAAAGATCACTAAAATTTCGGAAAATTATTAAAAGAATAAAATGTGAGTCTTTGAGCTAACATTTGAGTACTATGAAAGTTTAGAAAGTTTTGGATTTAAAAAAGGTTAGAAGTGCGTGAACTATAAGATTTAAATTAAGCAAAAAAGTAAAAAGTAAAAATCATTCCATAAATGCCAGTGATCAATAGAAACTTATCAATATAGATTGAAAACTTCTTATTTGTTATCTGGGACAATACACAAATATAATGTTGACCGCCAAAAATACTTAAAAACCAACTAAAAATAATAAAAACCACCCAACCCTATGCAAATTGCTAAAATGAATTTGCAAGGAGGGGCAATTTGGTGTTTACAATGGTTTTGCTTAGAGGGTATGTGAAAAGTATTTGGATAAATAAAGGTAATAAGTAGTCATTGGGTTCCCAGTGAGCTATATTTTTTGTACTTTCCCCATAAGAAGAAGGAGCCAGTCTAAGGTCAATATAAGCATCACTTTACAAAATTGAACAACAAATGATATGCAGATTCATCGAAGAAACGATGCAACAAACTTCGATTAGCTACTTTAACAAGTGAGTCATTTTTAAATATTTGATAAAGATTTACAACCTTGTTCACAATTTGATTTAAATGTCCTGTTTTGTCTTCCTATTTTCATATAGATTTTTTTGGTTCCAATTAGCTTAAAGGTCTCACGAGTTTTGACCCTAATATTTAGGTCTAGCTACATCAAAAATTTCAGAATTTTCTCATGTCGTACAGATAGGGTTAATTACGATTGACTCTGGTTTGTGTTGTTGTCCTTGTCACTGATCCGTCCTATTAGAGAAAAGTCTTTGATTGAGCTTGTTATTAAGCCAATTTGCTGATGATGCCTTCTAGACAATCATAAAGGAAATCCCAAGCTTTAAAATGATGTATGGTATGCATGAATCGAGCATCGTTTGCTGTGTCAAAACCTCTCGCGAAATCGATGCGCTTGTTCTGTAATTTTACCATGTAATGTCCTAAATAGTTTAGCTGACCTATCTAGATTCATGAATTTTTATGATTTTTTGGGCACTGATCTAGGACTAGATGTCTTCATCACATTTTCTTCCAACATCTAGACCTAGGACATCTTAAAATTTCATAACATCCATGCACCATTTAGGTAGTATAGTGACCTAAAAGTTGCATGCCATGTTCTGCTTGTTCTGATCTTATCTGATCACTTGTGTAATTACCCTCATTTGAGCTTGAAAAATACCTTAAATGAGCTTGCCATCTTCTAGGAATTTATAGAGGACATCTTAAACTTTTTAATGATGCCTATTTTGTCCAATTTTCCCACAATTTGCTCTGTTTCCAATTTATCCAAGTCTAAGTCTAAAATCTGGAATTCGCTTTGATTTGAAATGCTTGTCATGGTTGTATGAGTTCATTTGTTTGCCAATTTCGTGTGGCTCACTGTGGATTGATTTTGAGGAAGAGCCCTTTGTGCATGACCCTTAGGTCTATCATGTGTAAAAATTTCAGGATTTTTACATGTCATTTGACAAGGTAAATTGGCCATGGAACTTGTGTTTTACTGCTGCCCTGTTTCATTTCTGATTGACGTGCCTTCGTTCTTGAATTTTTTTAGAAAATCACATGATATGAATTAGGCCTCGAGGTCTTCTCGAGGTTTGTTTGTGATGTGCCATACCTTGTTCCTGTAAGTTTTCACAAAATAAAGAGTTCATTTGTTATTTTTAGCATTCATCCAAAGCTCACGGATGTTTTGAAACTTTGATTTCCAAACATTACCAAATTTTGATAGTTCATGTGATGCCCATAGGAAAAACTTTTTGGCATATTTTGAACTATGATTTGACATGATTTATCGAATTTTTTATTCAGGTTTAGGACGTTTATGAGCTTGATCAGTTGTGCCCATTGATGCACCCGAGCTCACTTTAATGACTAAACATGATTCTTAGTTCGATAAAGTTACGATCTCCTTTAACATTTTCTCAAAAAAGTCATGATTTAACATTATCTTCATATAGTCATAATTCATGTTTAGAACATCTACAAAGCTTGATCGGTTGTGCCCATTGATGCACTCGAGCTTGCCTTGATGACTATACATGTCTTATGGCTTTATGAAATTATGTCATTTTTCCATCAAATCCTTTCAAAATAGTATCTTCCTTTACCAATTGCCTGGAAAATATTTTTGGGCATCACATGAATTACATGGGGACTGCCCTGCTTGTTATCTATTTATTCGTCGCATGAGCATGTTTGGTGGCATATGTGCTTGGTCAAGTGAACCATCGTTGGTTTAAAACAAGATCATACGACCTGTTTGTATGTTTAATACCTGCTTCACATGTGATTTTTAGATGTATGATTTAGGTGCGATGTGTGATCACATGGGGTTATTTGGTATAACATTTAGAACCCGCTTTAGTGACTTTTAGCATTGGTCATCACGAGTGAACACAAATGGCGGCTAATAATTACAAGTCATTAAAAAATGAATTGAGTAGGCATCCTAGGTGGGTTGTTGCATGAACCACAAAGGCCGATCCCGAGGCCATGTTTGGTTAGTTAAATATATTGACTTGATTTCTTGATTGTGATTGTTCTTATTTGTTTGGAACATTTGCATTCTTTTATTGGAATTGTTAGCATTCCCGTTTGCTACTTGCACATTTCTTCTATCCATATTGTAAATACTTTAGCTTAGTCATATGATAGAATTAGAATAGGCCCATGAAGTTGGCAGTCCCGAAGACTTGAAGACGACCAATGGTAAATATCCAATCCGACCCTATCTTTGTACTATTCATTCCCCAATATATGTTTCGAGCTGTTTTGGCATTGTATAAATACCTGACAAGTTGTGGGTTTTCCTTTCATTGCACTTAGATTTGTATGGTTAGACTTTAATCGCTTTCCTTAAATTGCTTTGGGTGTTTACCTTTACGCACTGTCTTTCAATTACTTGGTTGTTTCATTTTTATTTTTAATAGCCTAGAGTAGAATTGCATGAAATGATCCATCCACGCATGATCATTTTAGTCTTTTAAGTTTGCCTAAAATGTAAAAAGAAATGTGTGATCACGTTAGCTAACAAAACATACTAATTAAGTATCAAAAGGGCATTAATAGAAATATTAGTGTAACTTATGTCACGCCCCGATCCTCAGGCACGCACACATCCGTCTCACTTGGTCAATTTTATAATGCGATATCCCAGGACAATGTATCGCCGACCCTTTCATTTTTAAGCACATGCGGAAGCAGTTAAAATCCCCAGACAATAAAACGATGGGATAGAAAAGCAGGGCCATATTTTTCATATTGAAATTTATAACCAAACTTTTGTACATGACATCAACTAGAGCACTTCATAACTATTCACATCAATTGGAGTTCACAAAAGAAGATGGAATCTCAATCCCTTCAGGTCATACTCAAAATCTCTCTCGGTATTATCTTCTTCTTCCAAAAATCCTTCTACTCAGGTTTCACCTCCGAGTTCTCCTTCTCAGATTCCTCCTCAGCTCCTCAACGGGGTCCTGAAATGTTTTTCCCCAAACTGGGATGAGACTACGTCTCAGCGAGTTCTACCCCACTAAGCCCAATTAGTAAACTATTATACTAAAGGCTGCCTAAACACGCATAGGTCAGAAGACGTACCTTAGCATCAGATCCCACCTGCAAGTCAGTACAATTCGCAATAGGCATTCAAGCAATCATATCACCGATCGAAGCATCGATCAAATCGACCTAGTCGATTAAATGCCAATAAGACCATTCACGGTCATTTCTAATCAGTCAATCAATTCACGACATCCAATTAAAGCAATGATCAATCAACCTAGTCGATTACATATCAGCCCGACTATTTCCGGTCATTCAAACTATTGCTATTCAGAGTCCCACTCGACAACATTCAATATTTAATGGCTTTACGGTCCCACTCGACCACTTTCGATATTCAATGGCTTTACGGTCCCACTCGACCACTTTCGATATTCAATGGCTTTATGGTCCCACTCGACCACTTTCGATATTCAATGGCTTTACGGTCCCACTCGACCACTTTCGATATTCAATGGCTTTACGGTCCCACTCGACCACTTTCTCTTTAAAATGTCATTTTGAATCAGCGAGCTCACGTGCATTCTCCAAGGCGATGCATCAAGTCACCGAGCCCACGTGTCTCTTCAAGATGCCAAATGTACTCATTGGGACCACATGCATTCTCCGAGGTAATGCATCAAATTACCGAGCCCACGTGTCATTTTAGATGCCAAATGTACTCATAGGGACCACATGCATTCTCCGAGGTAATGCATCAAATTACCGAGCCCACGTGTCCTTTTAGATGCCAAATGTACTCATAGGGACCACATGCATTCTCCGAGATAATGCATCAAATTACCGAGCCCACGTGTCCTTTTAGATGCTAAACTTAATCACCGAGCCACATGCATTCTCCAAGGCGACATACTTCGTCACCGAGCCATGTGCATTCTCCGAGGTGATATATCTAATCATCAAGCTTCGAGCATTTCATGATGATTCATCCCATTTCTAAAGTAATTATCAACAACCTTAGTTCGTACTCAATTTACCCAAATAATCAATTTAGGAACATATCCTAAATATTCACAATTAAATCAATTTGGCACAATTCAGAGTTCAAATAAATAAACGGACTGCGCCACGACAATCAGCACGAGATTTCGGTCGTCGGCCATCTCAAACTTAATTTCCGAAAAATAATTAATTATTAATTAATTTCGAAAATTAATTATTAAACATTAAAAATTCTGTTTAGCTCAAAATAAGGCCCAGTTAAATAAACGGACTGCATCACGATTACCAGCATAAATTTCCGGTCACGGGCCATCCCAGTTGAATTTTCAGAAAATAAATAAATAAATAATTAATTTCGAAAATTAAATGATTAATATTAAAAATTCAATTTAGCTCAAAATAAAGCCCGATTAAATAAACGGACTTCACCACAGTCATCAGCATAATATTCCGGTCACTGGCCATCCCAGTTGAATTTTCGGAAAATAAATAATTAATTAATTTAATTCCGAAAAATAATATTTAAATGCCAAAAATCCCACTTAGGCCCGAATCGCCAAATTGAAGCCCGATTAGGGGTCGGAAAATTCCCGAGATGCTTCCAATAAATAGTAGACCATGTCTACTTGTTAATTACACAATCAATTTATCTAAAACGCATCACAATTGACTAATAATTGCTAATTTATTCTAATCCAACAACCTAAACATAATTAATTAAAACTAAACCAACCTTAAAGCATAATTAGTCAACTAATCCGGGATTAGTGAGATTACTAACCAAATCGCGCGCAAATCGGATCAATCCGACGAGGGCGACGCGAGGAACGATAAACTCCAAAGCACGGCTCGGGTTTGGGGCCCAGAAACGGCCCAAAACGACCTTGAACAAAGCTGGAAACCCATTTTTCTAGCTGCTGTTCATGGCCAAACGAGGCTGCTCCGGTGGCTAAGATGGCGGAGCAAGGCCAGCGGAGGGCGAGGGGAACGTCGGGGAGGTCGGGCGGAGCTGGGCGGTGGCCGGACGGGGGCTGGTCGGGGCGGAACCGAGCTGGGTCGCGGCTGGATCGTGCGGCCTGGGCACGCACGGACGGGTGGCTGGACGGCGGCGAGCGGCGGGTGCACGGCGCGGCGCGGGCGTGCGGGGCGGCGGCGGAACGGGCGGCGACGGAGGCTAGCTGCTGTCTTCGTGCCCTGCAACTTTCGCTCGTGCTTCTATTTTCTGGTTTTGTTCGCACAAAGACGAGAGCCGAGGGAGAGAGGGTGCGAAAGAGAGAGATGAGAGAAAGATGAGATGAAAGAGAAGGGTTTGACTGGTCAAAGAAATAAAAGAAAAGAAAGAGGAAGCCCAATTTGAACTTGGCAAGAGTGTTCGGTGGGGGAGGGGAAATCGTACGAGGGAAAAGAGGGAAGGAGAGAGAAGAGAGAGAAAAAGAGAGAAAAGGGAGAGAGAGAAAAGAATTTAAATAATGATCTTATTCTTTTTCTTTTCTTTTCTCTTTTTCTTTCCTTTCCTTTTCTATTTTATTTTTGGTCTTCACTTTTTTCTCTGATAATTTCTTTCTTGAAATTTCAGGCTCGTCAATAAATTAACGAGCGATGAGACAGGATCCTACAAATAAGAATTATGACGCGCTTAAAATTCGATTTTCGAAATCGAGTTCAATTTCGTGGTTAAAAATCGATCAGATGTGATTTTAGTCCAATTCAACAAATTGAGTAGCTTTTAGGGATTTTACTGCAGATACGTCCCTTAATGGCTTCACTCAATAGGTTAGTTAACTCGTGAGTGATCAGCTCAGAGAAAAAGGACCGTAAACACGTCGACGAAATGCCCATTTCACTTTATCGAAACGGGGTCGAATTTCAGGATGTCACAACTTAAGTCCTCGAACCTTAGACCTCTGGTTATGTAGGTATCAAGAGACCACTCTTGTCCCTCAATTGGGCACTCTAGCTGGGCCCAAAAAACGAGGCTAGTGGTCACTCCTAAAATGATAAATTAGGTTGTATAAAAAACTTAGAAAAATAAACTTGTCGTGATGGGTATGAGCTTTTTGCAAAACGTTCGTGGCCATAATTTAGTAGACTCGTAGCGGTGAAGCCGGAAAGATGAAGTGATGCCATTTTTTGGTGGATGGGCCTTTGAGAGGGCTATTACGGTCGAAATACCCCTAAACCCATCTTTACGTTACGGTTTCCTTTCGACTTTAAAACTGTCGATCAAGACGTGCCATAGCGTTGAGGTAGGGTTGCGACAAACGTCACTATCACGCGAGGTGTGAGCTTGTGGGAGCTCATGATCATGATTGAGCGAACTCAATTGGTCGATCCCAAAGGATGATGTGATGACATCCTTGGAATCATATGACCGTGTGGGAACTCCCATGGTCAAATACCTTTAAACCCCGCCTTTACTTCCTGTCACATCTGTTGATGTGGGCGCCGAGGAAGGGTCACAACAACGCCCACTTGGCAAACTCCTTCAGGTTCACCTCAAGAAGATCGCGACCTCTACTTGTCCTTCACAAACACACTCATACGACTTGCTAGATTGTATCTTGTTTATCAATAATATCAAGTGTTTTGTTAGATGTGGTATCACCAAACATTTCACTAAACTACCTATTGAAGTTTGATGGTTTGAAACCCAGGTAATTATATATGGATGTGTAAGTAGAATGGAGATAGGAACAATTCGACGACAAAACATGAACTTGACACAAAGCAAAAAGCATCATCCACACATATGATACTTTTCTTCTTCCATTTAATGCATGGGATACTTGTAAATAAGCAATAATCTTTACCCAAAATTTTCAAACCTTTCAAATAATAAATTTGCATATAAAGAGGGAAAAAAGTGAGAAAAGAAGAAGAAGAATATTTTGCCCTATATGAAGAAAAGGAAAAAGGGTAATGAAAGAGAAGAAAAGAATATTTTGCCCGTTATATGGACAAAGCTTATTGAGCACACGCAATCTTAACAGACAAATTTTATATTTCTATAAATTTTAATTTTATGACAGTTAGTCTTGTCTAAGAAAAAAGAAGAGTAAGCAAGGGAATCACTTCATGTCAAAGCAATCAATAATCCAAAAATAGAAAGAAAGATAAAGAGAGACTCCTGGTCTATGGAAAACATGTCACCACTTGCTTTTGGTGGGAGATGCCTTCTTGGGGCGTCCCACCTATAGTGACTCCAATTTGACTTCGGTTTATATCAATCATCCACAAAAGGGAAAGTTTTATATTTTCCATGTAAATGAAACAAATTTGAAAATAGAAACAATGATAGAGAAGACAATGAGTGGGCCCAATACAACTAAGTAATCTCTAGGATAAAGGTTTGCTTGCCTTAGTGGCATCCCTTGCCACACCCTTCCCACCTAGAAGGGGGAGGGGGGAGTTCGATTCCCTACCTTCTCAAGGATGTTGGAAGTGGGGACGTTTAGTTTCAGGTGTGGAATTTGACTCCCATCCCCTGCAAAAATGTTGAGAAAAAAAAAATGAAAGTGAGTTGAGAGTTAAAATATGACAGATAAAGAAAAAAAGAGAAAAGTTTTGAGTGCCAAGTCCATCATGGATAGTGCCATGGATACAATCTGCAATTCAAAGCTTAGTATCATTCTTTAGGAGAAATAATGATGAAATCAAACAATTGGTGATGAGATCAATGCATCCTACTCCTTGGATTAAGTGGACTCAACATAATTTAATGATTGAGATTTTTTTTTTTGGTCGGTAATAATTGAGATTGACTAAGTTCATATGCACCCAGTTAATGCTAAGTGTCGACCCTACGCGGCTCACAAACTGTGGCACAACATAAAAGACAAAAGAAGAAAAAAACACGAGTCACAAATCGTGTGCAAGTTAAGAACATTTTGTGGAGTCTTCGTAGAAAAAAAAAAAAAAAAAAAAGAAGGAACATTACTTGGAGTCCTTTTTTTTTAAAGGTAAAATACCAAAAATATACCTCGGGTCTTACCTAATGATAGGAAAAAATATGAAAAAAGTCATAAACCTAATCGTATTAGTAACAATTTAGTCTTAAATCCTAATCGGACCAATTTAGTCATAAATATTTTCATATTGTTATCAATTGAGTTTATCTGACTAATTTAGGCTTGAAATTGTTGATGTAGATGCCGGACATTTTATGTGGCACGATCAGCACTGATGATAACGTTTTTTTTTTTTAATTTTAGTTTTTTTTTCCTTTATTTCCCATCTCTTTCTTGCATTAACCAGCGGCCGGTGGCTCGGGCTATGGCTGGCGAAGGCTAGCCTCACTGCCACAAGTGAGGGTTGGCCTCATTGGGCCTCACCTTTTCGAGGGCGAGGGTTTAGAGTGTTCCTCTTGGAAGTAGACGAAACGCTGGGTTTGAGACGAGGTTCAAGCAGAGACGGCATTGGTGAGGTCCGAGAGAGGCATTCTTCTTCTTCTTGTACCACTCTTTCTCTCAGCTTCCATTGCTGCTACAAACTTGAGAGCATCATTAGTTTCGTATTGGACTCAAGCCAAGCACAATGGTGCAAAATTCCGGTTGAAATGGAATTTCTTCTCTCTTTCCTTTTTAAGTTTAATAGAAATGATGGTGGGGAGAATTCTAGATTGTCTTCATCGTTTCCTCGCCCACCAAAGTAGGGATTAGAAGCAAACTAAGAAGCCAAGGCCATGGCCGCCTATGCCTCGGCCACATCTGGGTGAGGCCGGGCTAGGGTCACGACCATCACTAGCCACGACCCTCACCCAATGGTTGGCGAGCTCCAATGACCCTCATTGAAGCTCGTGGGAAAAAAAAAGAAAGAAAAAGAAAGGAAGGAAAAGAGAAGACAATAAAAAATTAATAAAAAATTAAAAATTTGGAAAAAATATTTTAAAGAAAATGTCCAAGTAAGCATCGACCATGCCACTTAGGACATTAAGCATCTACGTTAGCAATTTTCGACCTAATTTGGTTAGATGGACTCAATTGGGTACCAATGTGAAAATGCTTATGACTAAATTGATCCAATTAAAATGTTTAGTACTGAATTGATACCAATATAATAGGTTTATGAAGTTTTTTTAGTTCCTTTCCCCCTAATTACCACTTATATACCCATACTTTTTCAACATACCAAATACACACTTGAGTTTTACCTTTGGATACCGCTTTACACATTTACATCAATTATCTCGGTATATCTATATAAAAGTATTATTTTCTTCAAAATACTTTGATTGGCCAAAAATTTTAAATTCTCGCACTCACCCAAAAACCTTTAAACAAAACAAAAACTAAACCACCCAAATCCTAAGCAATATCTTAAAATGAGTTGACTAGAAGGGGCAAATTTGGCCTTTGTAATATAGGGTTTTGCTTAGAGGTATGTGAATGGTATTTGCATAATTGAAGGGTGTAAGTAGTCATTGTGTCAACAATAGATATGTTTTTGGTATTTTCCCCATATAAAAATAGACATCCTAAAATCAATATAAGCACTAATTTAGAAAAGTGAATAGCAAATTATACACTGATTGATAGAAAAAATGATGCAATAAACTTTCATTAGCTACTTGAACAAGTGAATCACGTTTAAAGATTCAAAGATATATCACATCTTTTACTACTCAATTTCATCAACTAGAATTATAATTCTAGCATTAAGAAAAAGAAGGAGATAATACGAAAATTTAGTCTTCGAACTCTTAGGTTCTATTCATTTCATGAAAAAGTGATGTTTTCAAGAAGTCATTTTTTAGGAAAATGGCAATATTTTCCGTTATTTAGCTAAAACCTAAAAATTAACCAAAATTATTTTCAGCTGTTTGATATGGAAAATCACATTTTATTTTCCTTTGTGCACTCCTTTTAAAAACATTTCAATTTCAATTTTTTCTTTTCTTTTTAAAAAATCAAAATTTTAATAATTTTTATTTTTATTCTTTTTCTCTTTCCTTTTGGTTGATTGCTAGCCACTAGCCACAAGCAAGGTCGAGCTCACCCAAGGCTAGTGAGCCTTGAGCTCACCAAATCTGCGAGACTCGAGCCTATCTAAAGGACATATGAGAGATGAGTTCGCTAGAGGTTGGTGAGCTTGTCCCTTGCTTGTGGTCGGATGTTGGTTGAGGAAGAAGTAAAAGGAAAAGAGGGAAAATAATAAAGAAAAAGAGAAAAAAGAAAAAAAAAGAATTAAAAACTTGATTTTTTAAAGAAGAAAGAAAGAAGAAAAAGAAAAAAGAAGAAGAGAAAAATAAAAATAAAAAATAATTAAAAGGAGTGCTCAAAGGAGAACTTGCTTGGTCTAGATGAAAGAAAGAGGATAGAAAATGATTTCCTCATTTCAAAAAGAGGAAATCATCTTTCCCACTCTTGAAGCATTTTTTTTCCATGAAAAAAAATGTTTTCTTGACTTATTTATTTTCTATGAACCGAACATCGAAATCCGAAATATATCTTCCTAAAAGTTATTTTCCATGAAATGTATGAAACCTTAGTAAATATTCAAGTTGGTGTTTTTTCATATGGTTTTGTAAATCAAGGAATTAATACTTTATATATAGTAGTTTGATAACAGAAAAATATCGATTCATACTTTTGCATATATATATAATAACATGGATATTTCGGCTTAATATAAATATACTGCTATGAATGTGGGCAAATTGCCCTATGCATTGTATAAGGCTCCACTTTTAAAATGGTGAGCAAAATATTAAGATTATTCCATGTGAGAAACACCGGAATCCAACTATGACTCTTAATGAAATAACTATCTTTGGGCATTTTATAATTCTTAATTCTCAATTTGAATGGTCATTTGATAATTTGCATAGCTATTTTGTTCTTCAACTAGGTGGATCTACTTATCCTATAAAAGCACACTCATATAGCTAGTAGGACTGTATCTTACTCATCAATAATATCAAGGGTCTTGTTAAATGTGGTATCTCTAAACATTTCACTAAACTCATCATGGATACTGAAATTTCATAGTTTGAAACTTATTTGGCACAAAGTATTTGGCATCATCTAAGCATGGGAGGGATACTTTTCTTATGCCATTAATATAGAAGATACCTTACTTGGGTTCAATTGTGGAATGATTGGTTCACAATTGTTTTTTACCTTCTTGGCTTTTTGAATAGATACCGTTTGCCAACAAACAAATAAGGACCTATCTCAACATGTATATATACATTCCCCACTATTCTTCCTATATATCTTGTTGTAACCAATATTATATTAGAGAGGAGCAACAAAGTTCAAAATAAACGAAAACATGACGCTCAATTTTACTTGAACAATTAGTTTGATTAGTTACCTGAACTAAATTTTCTACGTCATGTGTCAATGAATTCTACTGATATGGATATTGATCTCATAAAATTAGCATCAGAGGGAGAAAATTTTGCAAGTAAGGTTCATACATGTAGTTATTCGCTTGATCTACAAGTAGTACCCACTTTGGATAGACATTTTTTTGTTTCCAGTTTATTTACTATAAACAGAAATCTCATCCACGTAACCTAAGCTACTAATAGTGATTTTAGAATTATTTTCATAGAAACTTAAAAAATGACAAGAAGAACCAAGCAATCTCTGCTTTTGACGGATATGGATAATATAATTCATCCTTTTCGTTTCTATATCTAAAATGATCTCAAATGAAGATTTGAGGAAGAAAATGACGGTACTTAACATTTTTTTTTTCATGTTTATTTTCTTATGGCCCTTGCAATTCAAGAATATTTAATATTAAACATCCGAGATCTACCAAAACATACTAGAATGTCCTATACAAGTTTCCATCATTTTTCGAAGCTTAGAACACCTACTTGATTCCAAATTTTACAAAGGAAATGGTAAATCCTTTTGAGTACAATCAAATAAGCGATTAATTTAAGTATTCTATAAATTTATTTCTCTACTGTCCGTGGAATAATTGACAAATGCGAAGGAACTCACCAAGAGACATCCAATCAGTCATTTTTGAATAGAGAGACTGCCCTTATGGAGCTCGGGGTATCCGAGGCGTCGGATTTTCCATTTTAGAGATAGACCTCCTTGTGACAGAGTTCTTTAATTGTACGGTTGAACTTTTTCTTTTTCGCTTTGTTGGACCCAGATTCCCTGGTTTTGTGGAAAACGTGTCGCCATTTGCTTTAGTGGGAGAAAGAGATTCCATTTTGGAGGGTCCCACTTATATTAACTCCTATTTGGCTTTGGTGGAATATTGTCATTGAGCCTCACCCTTCCAACATGGAAGGGGGTGGAGGGTTTGAATCCTAATTTCTCATGAGAGATTGGGGTGGGGATGATTTAGTTTTAGGAGTGGGTTTCGACTTCCATGCCCTATAAAGAGGCATGGTAAAAACCTGATAATAAGAGTTATAATAGGAATAGAGTATGACCAACAAAAATAAAAAAAGAATATTGTCATTGGTTGAATCAAGATCTAACTGGAAAGACATTACCGTTATCTTGTGAAGTACATGATAATGGAACATTTTAACGCTGAGGTCCGTTCCAGATTTGTGGAAGAAATTGAACATATGGAATTGTCTTACGGAATCTTTCACTGCAAGTCTTTCTAAAGCTTTGGCTCCCATCATATTTATGATTTGGCAATATCTTAATTGGAACCATAATATTATTAAGGTATACATGGACTTGATATTTACGTATCTAAAGTAGGCTTTCTAGTGACAAGTTGAACGTTTAGATGAACTATTTTAAGGAAGATTAGCGATGTTTAGTATTGAACACTAATTATATTTGATCCAGGCTGGCTTCAAATAGTAATATTTAAATTGTCTCAACTAATATACTACTTCTAATTTTTTAAAAAGAAATACGATGGACTTTTAGACGACTTTAAATGCCCATCTGCATACTATTTAAAATTCAAGCTTCAATCAATAAAAAAGTGACATTCAAATATATTTGCTTATATGACGATGGTAAAATGCTAATACTATTCTAGTCTAACGGAGGAAAAAGGAAAACTATACAGTACAAGGCCAGATGTATAGATTCTAGTGATCACTCCAGAAATTTAACAGCACACTCAACCTGTCCCATAAAACGACGAGCAGAGGCAAAGCAAAATAATATTGTGAGCAGTAAAGTGTGCTGCTTCATCCGCCCAAGTCCTATAGTCCCAAGCATTGATCCGTCCCAACATCACCCACCCCCGCCTCCTAACAATTGTCTTTGCACTAGTAAATTTCTACTTCAAGGCATCCTTACAAAGTCTGCAAAAGCACCGTTTTCTTGAATCTATATTAGACCAGCGCTGCAGAAGTTCAAATTTAGGAAAAACATGTCATTTATATACATTTCGGATCTATGGAACATCCGAGGTTTCGTCATAGTAAGCCTCTTGCTTCAAATCTTTCTCATTCTATATGCACCCATTAGAAAGCAATCAAGAAATCACGACAGTCGTTTCTTCTTGTGGTCTGCTTATTTAATGGCTAACTGGGTAGCTCCATTTGCGATTGGGCTCATCTCTCGCAATCAAGGCAATTCGAGTGCTGGTGCAACTGAAGTAGAGGGGGCACTTCATGCATTTTGGGTCTCATTTCTTTTGTTACATTTCAGCTGTCCGGAACCTAGCGAGTTTCATATTCCAACTTGGTGCTGCCATCTATGTCTTTGTGAAGATATGTCCAAGCGACAAGTCTTTGGTGATCCCAACAATATTGGTGTTATTTACCGCATTAATAAAAAATGTGGAGAGGTTATGGGCACTTTATCTCACAAACCTCCCAATGCTCAGGGAATGGGTGCTCTCGAAGCACACTTTTTCTGATGTGCTGGTTAACGAGTTGGTTGAAGAACTCGATGTTCCAAGGGATGGATATTCTAATGAAGAAGAAGCAAAGCTTGTTGAGAACATTGTGGTGAAGGATGCTTACTTCTTCTTTCAAATCTTTAAGATCTTCCTCATAGATCTTGTCTTCACACGTCAACAACGTGAAATAAGCCGTGGATATTTCTGCAAAGTTTCTGCACTGGATGCAATGAGGATCATATCAGTTGAACTCCAGTTTATGTATGAGGTGCTCCACACAAAATTTTTGGCAATACATTCCAAATGGAGCTATATTTTCCGGTTCATAGCCTTCACTAATATTGTGGTGGCTTATGTCTTGTTCAACCGCTTGAAGAAGAATCGGCTTCCAGAACTTGATGTGAAAATTACTTATGCCCTTCTTTTTGGAGGGATTGCTCTTGATGTTATAGCTTTGGTCATGCTTGTTTTCTCTGACTGGACTGTTGGCAGAATCAAGTGCTACAAAACAGGATCTAAACTAGATTCATTTTTTCACAAGTTGCTATCCGCCATGATTGACCTAAAGAAGCCTCGATTTGCCACATGTGAAGTGGAACCTAAGGCCGATGCTACGAACATATTCTTAGATACACCATTCATATTTCGAAGGTGGTCAGAATCCATCTTTGCTTCCAACCTTTTTTCTGAGTTCTTGAACGAGAGTCCGAAAAAGATTTATAAAGACAACGAAGATGGGGCATCATTTTTTTATTTGATATTTATTATTTTCTGTTTGTTATGGCCAAGAAGATCATCTTTCATTTCCATAGTCCAGGGAATGGATTAATAATTGCAAAGACGGAGTATGTGTCCATTCCCTTTATTAAGAAGTTATGGATCTTTATCTTTGAAAATGTTAAACAAAAATCCAAGAATGCGATAACTCTACAAGGTGTGAAGAATATATTTGAGGCTAGAGGCAATCTGTTTCTCCAGAGTATAGGAGGTCAGGAGGATTTTTTAGCTCATGTCACCAGTACTGATTACGACAACAGCATAATAAGTTGGCATATTGCTACCGAAATATGGTACAACATAGAGACAATCAAAAAGGAGGAAAGGGATTTCAGCAAGATCCTCTTCGACTACATGTTATATCTTTTACTTAATAAGCATGATGTGGTGTCGGCTGTGGCAGGCGATGCCCAAATGAAGTCAGCAAAGATGATGCACGAGCTATCTAGCTACATTGGTAGAGAGACCAAGGATATAAATGAGATATGCCAGAGATTGTACGATGTTCGTTCCATTCAATTCCATCCTCAGTCCGTGGTCAAGGAGGGGGTCGAATTGGCCCAAAAGATGCAAAGGCTCAATGATATGAAGTGGGAGGTGATGAGCGGAGTGTGGGTTGAGATGTTGTCATATGCAGCAATTCATATTAAAGGAGAGAATCATGCGCGGGTGCTGATAAAAGGGGGAGAGCTTCTAGCCTTTGTTTGGCTGTTGATGGCTCATTTCGGTTGCTTCTACACACTTGAATGGGGCTTGTATCGTGAATTTTGGGACGAGAGGTATGTCATTAATGAGAGGGATAACAGAGATGATGGCGATGCGAGTATTGTCAATAACGAAAACTCTACTTAGATATTTCATCCACATCAATTGTCTTGTTTACCATCTTTATGGCATTTCTACATATGTTCGTTTGAATAGAATTTACTAGTTTGTGTATCTTCGTGATTAATGCCCATAGTTGATGGATTTCATTTCTCCTAGCAAGCCATGTATAGGGCTACTTGTATTGATAGTAAAAAATTAGTTCATACTAATAATTCGGGATAAGAACAACAGGAGTGCCATAACTTTTGTATGATGCTCCCTTGAGTACCATAACTTTTTTTTTTTTTTTTTGGCTCACTTGAGTGCCATATCGAAGTAAAGTCAATCAGTTGAATGCCAATTCTGGCAAATCATCCTATGAGAAATTTTCTTAGTTCTTTCCATAATTTTTGATTTTTTTAAAACTTTTTATTTGCTTTTTTTCCTTTTTTTTTTAGGGCCAGCAAGGGTTGCCGGCATCCCTCATCTGCCACAAAACCCTCGCCCTCGGATACAAAGGCCTTGGTGGCCTCGTTGTCACTAGAGAGGCCATGAGGGCCCTCGGCCTCGGCCTTCGGCAAGGGCCTTCACAACCTCGCCGATTGCTAGCGAGGGTTGTTGGTGACCCTTGGCCTAAAAAAGAGAGAAAAAAAAAAAGCAAACTAAAAATAAAAAATTAAATTAAAAATTAAAAATAATAATAGTTAAAAAAATATTAAAAATTATTCACATCAGCACCAGCTAAGCCACACCAAACAATCAACGTTCACATTAGATTTTCCGATGAGGCAAATCGGAATTGGCATTCAAGTGATCGATTTTTCAAATTTGTGACATTCAAATAAACAAAAAAAAAAAAGTTATAGCACTTAAGTGAGTATCGTACAAAAGTTATGGCAATATTGCTACTCTTACCCCCTATTAATTCTATTAAAAGAATCCAATGAGTTGTGCTTCTTAATGAAAAATGCAGATTTTTAATTTACATAATAGATAATAATTTTCCCTTAGACGGGCTGTAAAATAAGGAATATAAGGATTTTGCGTTCACATTTAAAAAGCGTCCTATCCTCGTTGAGCAATTTAGACCAACTAAAAACCCACTGGTATTCTCGTAAAGAAGCCGATTAATTAGCTGTTTCTCGTTTATTTTTTTACCAGACTACAGATAATTGCTTTGTATGAAATTGATTTGAAATGGAACAGCTATCTTAAACAAACCGAAGGTGCACTAGTTGTGCCGTCATTTACGGTTATATGATTCTCGCTCGGCACCAACTGTAGCTCGCTCACCTACCATCGTTTGGTTGCCCGCCATCGCTCGCCCGCCGTCGCTCGGCCATCGCTCTAGTTGCGCTGCCGTTTATGGTTATTTGCTGGTTGTGTCCCCAACTCTTGCTCACTCAGGTTTGTCATGTTCTCTACATGTGTCAATTTAGTGAAAAATTTAGGATTTTGACAAGCAAGTTAGGATGCGGAGGGCAAATTGAGGGCTCGGCTCAGGAGGAAAGTGGTGGGGATCTCACTTTTATAGGGACTGAATAGAAAAATTGAGGGTTCCGTCATTCGTTCGCTTTCTTTTGTGGAAATCGAATAGAAAAATAGGGCGCGGAGGGGAAAATGGGGGCTCGACTCGGAGGGAAATAGTGGTGGGACCTTACTTTATTTAATTAATTAGATTGATTCTGTGGGGGGACTGAATGTGATTGAATTGAAAAATGGGTGGTGGGGGCCTCACTTTGTTTATTCAATTCTTTTCATTTGTTTTTGTAAAGGCACCGAATTGAATAAATTGGTTGCATTTGTTTCTTGACAACAAAATGACAAGGACTTGCATGTGAAGTTGCTGATTCGGTCATGTGGTCTAAAAAACGTAAACTTTTTCATGTGAAGTTGCTAATTCTGTCATGTGGTTCCAAAAAATAATGACTTTTTTTTTTTCATTGGGTGCAGCATCGACATGGACGAGAATCAAGTAGGCATCATTGTTTGCTATGGTGGAGAGTTTGTTATTGGCAAAAGAACGCTTCAAGTGCCATAATTTTGCCCAAAGGGACACTTAAGTGCCATAACTTACGAAAGGTACACTTAAGTGCCACATTTTAAGAAAAGTGAGACACCTGAGTGCCATCTCCGGCGAAGTTGGCCGGAAATCATACGTGGCATTAAAATATTAATATCTCTCGCCGATGTGTCTCGCCGGAGAGCTGAGTTAGCTCGAATTAACCCCAACGACATCGTTTTAAGTGTTCGCCCAAAATAGACCCCTTAAATTAACGAAAATGTTATCGTTTTCCCCATTTGCCCTAAATCTAAAACCCTAAATTGGCAAAATGCTATTGAAGCGCTGGAGCCCTAATCCCACACCCTAATTCGATTTGTCCAAAATTCTACCACCGAATATTGGAAATGGAGAGCAAGACTTTCAGCAGCGGCTCAAATTTCTCTCGCTGAAGTGAAGGAGAAGGTGAGCATTTATGTTTTTGTGGGTTACCAAGTCCAAGAAGAACATCGTGGACTCGAACGAATCCCGGGAGAAGATTCTATGGATGTGCTTGATATAGAGAAGGCTCGAAGTGTAAATACTTCAAATGGGTCGATGCGAAATTCTCTCACCGAGCCATAGAGGTGATATTGGACCTACTTGATGGATGTCATCAACCTCCATCTACGCTTGTGGATGACTTGGACGATGTTGACTCAATGCAAGCTCAAGCTCAAGCATTTTTTGTTAACCATTTGAAGAACGAAGTTGCAAAAATGAAAATTGAACGGAAGTGTTACCAAGCGTTTATTGTGTTGTTGTTTCTTTGTCTATCCTACTTTATGATGAAATATAAAGGACTAGAAGATGAGAAAAAGTTTCTCCAATTGCCATAGTTGTAAATGTGTGGGGAAATGTACTTGTTTTGAATGAATGAATGAATGAATGATTTTGACAGTTTTTGCTTATTTTCAAATATAAATCAATGATGATAGAATGTATATTAGATCGATGTGTTGTGGTGACTATTTTACTTGAATTAAATGTAAACCAGCAGCAAATGTGTAAACCAGCAGCTTCTCTGTTTTGCTATAAACCACCATATACATAGAACAGACACGAGTGATTACTTGAGTACTATAAGTTGTATCTAGTGATCACTTAAGTGCTAGTCGTGATAGACAAAGAGTCATTTAAGTGTCAAGTTATTATTAAAATGATCACTTAAATGCCACTTGTTGTTAAAAGTGAATACTTAAGTGCTAGGTTTTTTAGAATATGATCAGTTAAGTGGCATTTTTTTTGTACACATTGGCTACTACTAGCCACCACCATCGCCCACCACTGGCCACCATCTCCAGCCATCATCACCACCAGGCATCCCCAGCATCGACTTGAGCCACCACCAGCCACTACTATGCTGGTGGTATGTTGCTGCATAAGTTGCAAGTGTAAGGTGTCTTACACCAGCACTACCTGGTGCAAGCTGTGCATATTGCACATACATCTTGCACCAGGTGCAGCAAAAACCTCCAACCCAACCCACCACCATCAGGCTTTTCACCAGCAGCCACCACCAGCCACATGAGCACCCCAGTCACCACCACATATCCACCACCAGAAGTAGCAATAAGTAAAAGAAAAAAAAAATCAAAAAAAAAAAGAAAAAGGCATGCCAAAAAATGATAAGCAACAACGGTTGTTCCATTGATTTTGAACATCTGTCTCACAAACTCAATGACAAATGAAGTCTGACAAACTCAACTAACTCAATGACAAACTATTATAAAAAAAAAAAAAAACAAACATCCACAGATGTTTACAATTGAGTCCTCAGCCCCACAAACCATATCACATCCCATTTCATTAATCAATATGCATAATGCCTCCTATTTGTGCTCGTTTTGATGGACTTCGCACTTGATTCATAATCCTTGTACTTTTTCTAACTAGACGTGAAACTTCTTCATCAGCTGTCTTGGGATGCGTTGAGTCTAATGGAGTTGCAATTGTCCTAGGCTGAACTGATTCAGAAGGAGTTGCAACTGTTGTAGGCTGAGCTGATTTGGATGGACCTGTAACTGGGTTCTTCTTACTCTTCTTTCTTATTGGCACAGGCAATGTCTTCTTCTTTGTTGGCGCAGCCGTTGATTCTTGAGTTAGGCCTTAAGAGATAAGAACCTCTGAACTTCTCCCAGGCTTCAAAAAGAAAACTCAATTATCAATAAAAGTTTGCATTATAAATTAAATTAAATGTAGCCTATAAAACTTACATTAAGAATAATTATTCAAGAATGGTCATCTGTATAAAGGCCATAACCATATTATTTAAGCCTCTTCCCAAGAGCCCCTCTTGTTCGAAGGGGGGTGTTACTTTCAGGTACTTGTGATTGGTTGCCTCTTCTTCTCCCATGTGATTTCTTCAGCTCTTGTAGCTGTTCAGCTACAGAAGGGGCTTCTTCGGCCAATTCTTCAGCTAGGCGTCTTGTAGATGGCCTTCTTATAGGTGGCTCTTGATTTGGCTTTGGCTTTCTTCTTGTTGTTTTTCTAGTTATGCCTTCAGCTTTGACACCTTCGGTAGGCTTTGGTGGTGGCCCTTGTGATGACCCTTCTAGTGGCCTTTGTGATGACCTTGGTGATGGATCTTGTGGTGGCCCTTCGGTTGGGCCCTCTATTAGCAGCTGAGCTTTAGCTTGTCTTCTTTAAACCTGAGAAAAAGGCAAATGACATCATAAATATAACATCAGGCCATATTAGAATGTAAATGAAAAGTAAACTCAAATCATTTAACTGACCGAGTATTTTTTTCTCTGTTGCTGCTGAAGAACATTCTACTTAACTGGCCCTCCAGTTGTTTTAGCCAATCCTACAGTTGGCTGTCTTCCACCTTCGGTTCTTTGAACAGGCCCTTCATTTTCAGGTATAGCAGGGGCTTCGGCCAATTCTTCACATGTCATCGTGACCTGACAAAGACAAAAACATTACATACATGTCACTTATATCTATGTATATATTCATAACAAACCATAAAGCAACATAAACACAATTGTCATGACTTACTGGGTTTATTGTCGTCGACTGAAGAACAATCGACTCACTTCGCCTTTCTGTTTCTCCTTCTCCAACTGTCCCTTCACTAGGCCCTTCGGCTGGCCTCAATTGTTCCTGCTGCTCCTTTAATTGACAACCCTTAATATTGTGCCCTGCTATGTGGCAAAAAGAGCACTTTATCGGTACACCCATCCTATTCATCCTATGGTGACATGAGTCCTCTCCCTCCGTCATTTTTCTTTTTTTCTTTGGTCTTCCCATTCTCTTTTTTAGTGGCAAAGGTTGAAGTGCTTCGTGATCTGTTGGCTCCCAGAACTTGCTACTTCTAAGCAAGATATTTCGATTTCTTGTACCAATCATCAAGGTAGTCTTTTGTGTTGTGGCCCTTCAATTGAATTGCACATATGGCATGTGCAGAAGGAATTCCATTGAGTTACCATGCTCTGCATGAACACTTCATCGTACCTAAATGGACAACATACTTATCGGAACCCTTCATTATCTCATATCCTTCATCCCCATTCCAAATGGCATGACTATACCTACTTGCAGCCAAGTTGTTATCCAATTTCTTAGCAATTCTAGGACCATATTGCTTAGTCCACTTTGCAGTGTCATCTCTTTGTCTGTGCAGCCGAGTCATGACCAAAACCCGTATGTCTTCAAGCATCAAGATAATTGGTTTACATCTAGCATTTATTATCCTCCCATTGAATGCTTCGCAGATGTTGTTATCAATGTTATCGCACTTGAATTCCTCACTGAAGAACGCCCTACACCAATGCTTCGGGTCTATTTAGAACAGTGCATCATAACCATCCTTTGTCAATTGAAGCATCTCTTCTTTGGCCATCCTAAAGTCAGCCATATTCGTGCTCTTTGCTAGCCGCCAAAATTGCGACTGCAACTTGTCCCCTTTATAGGTTTTTGCCCAATTTACGTATATGTGTCGCACACACATTTGATGTTTAGCATAAGGCAACAGCTCAGCTATTGCTGGAACAAGTCCCTGCAATAATTGAAAATATAAAAAAATGTAAGCAAATGACATGTTGATATCAAAAAACAAACAAGTGATAAAATTTTTTAAAAAGCAAACATTACCTTTTGTTGGTCGCTCATGAACGCCCACCCTGCCCCATTTGTTATCTCCAAATTAGTCATCAAATTTTTTAGGAATCAGGACCAATTGTCCTTGTTCTCTACCTTCACAACAGCCCAAGCCAGGGGAAACATTTGGTTGTTTGCATCTCTTCCAATTGCGACCAGCAATTCTCCCTTGCACAAGCCCATCAAAAAACACCTGTCCAATCCTATAATTCGTCTACAACCAGATAAAAGACCTCGTTTGCATGCATCGAAACAAACATAGAATTTATTGAACTTCGTCCCAATATCAGGAAGTGGTCTCTCCACGACCTCGAGATACACTCTACTTCCAGGATTTTGCAGCCTACACTCCCAAGCATAGTCCCACAATTGTCCATATTCACCGCTATACTGACCAATGAGTATCTTCATCACCTTTTGCTTCGATCTTTTACATTGATTCCTAGATATATTGATGCCTACCTACTCCTTCACCAGCATCCTGAACTGAATAGTATTCATCTGAGGCATCAGCTTAATCAATTCAAAGAAATGCTTCGATAACCATGCACTTGTTACCTTTTTATTCTCAAAATTAATGGAACAAGTATGTTCCTCTTGGTAGGCTCTAATCTGGAAAGATCCAGTTCTCCTAACAAATGCGCCATAGATCTTCCATGGACAATTTTGCTGCGAACACCTAGCTCTTACAAAGGTCTTAGTGTTTCTAATGAAGTCAATGTTCCTTTGTGCAGCAATGGAGATCTTCAGTATAGCTTCCCTAAATTGTTTAGCATCATGAAATTTCATGCCTACCGACAAAGTGGGAGAGGCAACGGATGGATCATAAGAAGGAAACTTACTTTTCCTTTTCCTTCTATGCACAGGTCCTTCATTTTCTTCAAGCTCATCCTGGGAAGTAGCATTCTCGATACTTTCTTCATAGTCAGTCTCCTCGCCAGCAGCACCAGCATTTGTAGGGCCTTCGGGTTTGTTTGGACTTCCTTGGCTACTTGCAAAGCTATAAACTTAGTTCTCAAAAAATCCCTTCATTGTATTCTTGACTATACAAGCTCCTTGTCATCATCATCACTTATAAAATTTTCAGCAGGCAACCCTCCATCATCATCATCAGCTGATTCAGCTACTTCCCAATCTAATCCAGAGATTGTGACATCACCTATGTCATCATCACTTTGATGAACTGCATCTGCACTTCTCTCATGTCCATTATATCTATCCTGCTCTCCTTTGACCCCAACATCGGTACTACCTTGAATACCATCTCCTTCTTGTCCTACTTCGGTGCTCTCTCCATCATCATCTTCATCCTCACTTTCACTATTGTACTCAATAAATATTTTTACCTCTTCACCATGACGATAATGGTATAGAACATCCCTAAGACCATTATCATCTTTTAAGCATCTCAAACCATCTCTTAAGTCTTTCCCAAGAATACAATACAACAGCTTCTGAACTTTACAAGGCAAATAAGTATTTATATCCCTAAGAAATCCTATATAAGATGCCTTCTTTATATCTACAAAGATGGTGCCCTCATTTCCACCCTCATACTCCCACTCATCCTCCCCAATCACAAATTCCCTATTGTAGCAAACTATAACAGCGACATAATCCTTGTCATGCGCCATTACTGCACCAAGAACATGAAAAAGAATCATTAGTTTTTGGAACCATTAGACAATTGCACATGGGAGTCCCCCCACTCTCATGGACTTTAGTAAATAGAGGTCCCCACACTGACAGCCAAAAAAGCCAAAAAAGAGGTCGGCATTTATTAAAATGCTTAATTATTTGCCTTCCATTCCCTTAAAATATTAACCGAAAATAGAGGTTCCCATAGCAATCACAGCCCAAGCATGTCTACTGCACTAAACATGCGATGTGAGAGAATGTACATTAACTTAAGCAAATAAAAGCATAGCATACTCTGACATCAACTTAATCAAATCACAGCAGGATTATGTTCTTATTCAGGATTTTGGATTGATAAACATACCATATACAGCAATCACAGCAGGGTTTTGGATTGATAAACATACCCTATACAGCAATCACAGCAGGGTAGTTCAAGGACATACCCTATACAGCCTCACAAATAGGGTGGTTCAAGGACTTACCCTATATACTCTCACAAGCATGGTGGTTCAAGAACTTAGTTTTTTTTTTCTCAGAATGACATTAGTCACATGCTTTACTAGGATGATCTTAAGGAGATGCATAGACAGTGATCTAACAATCACATACTCTGACATTGGCTTGAAAGACAAATTCACCAAAATAATGAGAAATTTGGTCTCTTTGTGTAATGTCAGCAAGTTTCAGTTGAAGTGTATCAACACAAATTCCATCGGAGCTATAATAAAATAATTGAGCCCTAATTAAATAATCGAGCGAGCCCTAATTAAATAATCGAGCCCTAATTTCATCACAGGGGAGGGGGAGAAGGGGCCAAACCTAGATGATCAACAATGGTGAGCGGTGACGACGACCAAGGATGGTGAGCGGTGAGCGGTGACGGCGACCAACAATGGCGATTGATGACGGCGACCGATGACCAGCTCTAGGTGTGAAAAGCGATGGAGAGAGCTCTAGGCGGTGACGACGACCAAGGATGGTGAACGGTGAGCGATGGAGAGAAGGGCCGTGATCTATTGTGAACGTGGACGGTGAGGAACGGCATTTAGGTCAGCCAACCCTAATTAAATAATCGAGTGAGCCCCAATTAAATAATTGAGCCCTAATTTCATCACAGGGGAGGGGGAGAAGGGGTCGAACCTAGACGAGCGACGATGGTGAACGGTGACAACGACCAACGATGGTGAGTGGTGAGCGCGACGGCGACCAACAACGGCGACTGACGACGGCGACCGATGACCAGCTCTGGGCGTGAACGGCGACGAAGAGAGGGGCCTGAGATCGACTGTCAACGCGGATAGGGAGGAACGGCATTTAGGTCATCGCACAATGACCTAAACAATGTCGTTTAGTTCAGTGCACTCAATGTGGATGGACGACGTCGATTTTGTCGTCCACGTCGGCTTTTTTTTTTTTTTAAAAACATTTGCCACATCGGTAAAAGAAGTCGTCGAAAATCGCTGGAAAATGCCACGTATGCAATTTGGCCGGATTTTGGCTGGATTGGCACTCAAGTGATCCCCTTTGCTCCGATTTTGGCACTTAAGTGTACATTTCGTAAGTTATGGCACTTAAGTGTCCATTTGAGCAAAGTTAAGGCACTTGAGGGGTCCGCACGTCGTTTGTTATTTGCACCAATGATTGGGAATATACTGGTGGAAATGAAGGTACTATCTATATCAATGTTTAGAAGCTATCAAATATTGATTTTCTGAAGGATTTAGTGTATTTTTTACAATGCAAAGTGCTAAAACTACATTATTGTGTTCCTAGAAAGGAATTGAAGGATGGCTTGAGATTTTTTAATGACGATAATGGTATTAAGGATATATTCACATCAAAAGAAGCTAAGATATATATTGAGTATTATAATGAGGATGAAGATGAGGATGGGGATGGGGATGAGTAGACCATCACTGAAAGAGGAGAAGTGAGGGATGTTATTCAAGTATGTAATCAGGTCGGGGATGAATTTAGGTTAGATGAAGGGAAAAATGAGAGGGATAGATGTCAAATTGATAGAGATGAACAAACAGGAAGATGTCCTGAAATCTTGGGTGAAAATGTGGGCGATAAAGACTTCATTGGATTAGAATGAGAAATTGTTATATCCAGTGAATTGGAAGATGAATATTTGGCTTCAGTAAATTTTCAAAATGACGAAGATGATGATGAACTTGCACAGCCAAGACAAAAGCAAAGAGAATTTCTCAGAAAAAAATTTTTCAGCTTCAGCAAAGAGGCCTAAGCCAATAAATAGGGATAAAGCTCCAGTTGAAGGTAATAGAAGTCAAGATAAAGAAAGCTGCAGGGATGAAGTTGCTTGTTTGGAGAATGAGCTTGACAATGATGATGAAGAACCTGCATGTAGAAGAAAAAGTAAGTACCCTTGCTATGATTCGACTGTTGATAAATCTGTTTTGTCTGTGAGCATAAGATTTGATGATGCGAAACAGTTCAACGAAGTTGTTGTGAAGAACTATATTGGTGAACATAGGAGCATTGAATTCATTAGAAATATGAAGGAATTTGGGAGAGCTAAGTGCTCACAACCCAATTGTTCATGAAGCTCTATGGCGTGCTGAGTAAAAATGTGTCATTCCATATTATGTTATTCCAGGAGGAGCATACTTGTCAAATTATCTTTAACAATAAAAGGGTAACAAGTGTGTATTTATCAAAACATTTTCTCAATACTATCAAAGCAATGCCTAAGATCAAGAGTCCTTAATTTCAACTGTTAGTGAAGGAGCAATTAGGGGTTAATGTGTCAAATAATCAATGCAAGAGAGCTAAGCTGAGGGTGATGAAAATATTGATGCGTGGGTATAAGGAAGAATATGCACATGTGTGAGATTATGCTGGCGAATACATGTTTCAAAACCCATCTAGTAGGGTATATGTAAAGATTGTGGAGAGGCCATTGCTTGATCTTAGGCCTAATTTGATAGATTTTATATCTGTTTTATGTATGCAAATGAGGCTTCTTGGCTGGTTGTAGAAGAGTTATAAGATTGGATGGATACTTTCTAAAGGGTTTATGCAATGGGGAGTTGTTGGTTGCTGTGGGGGAAAGATGCCAACAATCAAATGTTTCTGATAGCTTGGGCGGTGCTGAAGATAGAGAACAAGGATATTTGGTCTTGGTTTCTAAAAAATTTAATGGTTGACCTTGAGATAACCGATAGGGGAGGATAGGCATTCATGAGTGACCAACAAAAGGTAATTCCATTGTCAATTATTGCATTCATTTTTAATATTAATCACTTGCATATTTTTTCTAACTTATATTTATTGGTTTGAATTTTTGTAAGGACTTATTCTTGCATTGGTTAAGTTGATGTCACATGCTGAGCATAGAATGTGCGCGATGCGCATATATGCAAACTGGTCAAGGAACTTCAAAGGAGATAGGCTGCATAAACAGTTCTAGCAGATAGCGAAGAGTACCAACATGTTTGATTTCAGATTAGCCAAACAAGGATTGTTGCAGCTGACAAATGAAGGTTTTGATGCACTCTTCCAAACAGAAGCTAAGCATTGGTGTCGGGCCTTCTTTAGTGAAGAGTTCAAATGTGATATCATTTATAACAACCTCAGTGAAGCTTTCAATGGTAGAATTTTAGAGGCCAGGTGCAAACTAATCATCAGCATGCTTGATGATATTCGAGTTATGGTTATGACTAGACTGCATAGGCAAAGAGATGAAGCCACGAAATGGACTAGAGATTGTGGCCCTAGGATTGTGAATAGATTGGATGCAAACATTGCTGGTAGTAGGTTCTACCATCCACTTTGGAATGGAGATAATGGATATAAGATTATTAAAAATCAGGATAAGTATGTTGTCAACTTGGATAGAAGAAAGTGTTCTTGCCGAGCTTGGCAACTGAATGAAATTCCCTGTGCCCTTGCCATTTTTGCTATTCAAATGAAGCAAGAAACCCATATGATTACCTACATAATTGGTATAGAAAAAGCTCATACCTTGCTTCATACCAATTCATGATGCAACCTATCAGAAACAACAAATTATGGGAGCTAACAAATCATTAAAGCCCTCTACCTTTGCCATTGAAGAAGCAAAATGAAGACCAAAAAGGAGACGGAGAATGTAGCATGAAGAGGCATCAAGTCAAAGAATGAGTAGGACTGGGGCAAAGATGAAATGCTCCTATTGCCGCAAGGAAGGGCACAATAAGAAAGGTTGTGAGCTGAAAAAGTAGCATCAACAGCAAGATGTAATGGCTGATTTAGTGCTAGGTACAAGACCTACTGAAGAGCTTCTTGTTGGGCCTATTGAAGGGAGGATAGAAGGCCTTGCTGTAATGCCTACTGAAAGGCAAACAAAAAGCCCTACTACAAGGTAAGTATCCTCTTTGCCTCAGTAACTTTTCAGTTACTAGCTTCTCTTGTGCTTTTCCTCTGTCATGCACTTGTAATTTGAGAAGTTTTCTCCATTTGTTTCCACCATGAAAATGAGTAGATGTCTAATTATTCATTGTAGTTGGTCATAATCCTGATATAGTACATTGTTGTAAGGCCTACTAAAGGGCCAAAAAAAGGCTCTATTGTAGGCTCAAGTGTAGGGACAAGGACTGTCACCTTCGCCATCCTAGCAGCGAAGACGATTGAGGTTCTATAAACTTAACCAACATTCTGCTGTGCCACTCTGATAAAATCACCCCAAAAACATTCTTCCTCTGAACGGTGCATGCTTTAGTTCATTCCTATCTCCTCCGCCATCCTAGCGGCGTCTTATCTGCAGTAATGGTTCTTATGCTCTCTTAGACCCACGCGGATAATTCCTCACCTGATGGCCATGCTGGCCACATCCAAAGCACACTCTCCTTAAACGTGAACATTGGGTTGGTCCATGCTTTCTACTACAAACTCGACACCTAACTAGTGAGTCCTCAACCTCCTGTTAGATGTTAGCATGTACCCTTTCTTGCACCGGAGGCCTAATCCAAATACCCCACTGTGCATCTTGTGGCGCATCCTCTCTACGTTCTGTTCCATCGGTGGCGGTGGCGACAGCTGTGGTCCCATCTATTTGTGCAAACAATCCTTGATCATATGACCGTACTAGCAACACTTGTAGCAAGTTCTTTCCCTCTTATAGCATGGGGTAGATCCATGTCTTTTCCTACAAATATGACACACGACGTTCAAGTTGGGTGTTGGCTTTCCAATTCTTACTCTTCCGGTTGGGTGGACTAGGATACACCTTTTTCTGACATCGGCCTATTCCCTCGCGGCGATTGATATAGCTAGTACGAGTACCTAGTCATAAAAGATTTTTCTTGAAAATTTCTTTATAATTGATGGAACCTAGCTTTGACTTAGATGCGGCAGCTTGCTCCTCGATCATAACTCTAGATTGGGCCTCGGAGCTTCGGAGGCGCGATAACAACTAAACATCTTCCTTTTTATACTCCTTTATGCCATTATAGCGTTGGCACTTACCAAAGGAATTCCTCCAATCTACCCGTTACGGCACCGGCGGTGGTAGTGATAGCGGCAACCATCGGATCTTCAATTGATTCTCTGTTCCTTCGATTTAAATAACTCCATCCTCTTTCCCTTCACCTTCGTAGCAATACCCATTCTAGGTTGAAAATCACTGAACATTTTATCATCGTCGTTACCATCAGTTGGATTTGGTCCCGACATACGAGGGTCACTGGGAATATTCGCAAGCGCTTCCTCTGCTTTACCTTTGGGAGCAATTCCCAATTCCTCCATTTTCTTCAGAAAGATGTACTCATTCCCATAATTTTTATCTTTGAGAAACTCATCCACATATTTCAACGGAGTTCCAATACTTTTCAACGCACGGTAGAGTTTGTAAATATAAGAGGTTTTTGGACTCTTACGAGTCTCGTCCTTGATTATCTCTCGCCTCCGGATGTTGACCCGCACCTTGTGGGGTAGATGGCGTTGAATGACGTGGTGGAGAGTGAGTTGGGCTCTGTTGCGACTCGATAATTCTTCCTCTTCGGTGAGATCGAAGTGGGTAGGTTCCTCCTTCATCCTCTGTGGTCCCTTGGACGGCTCGGTCTTGTGCTTGTTGGCCCAACAAGTTTCTAAGGTTCACTAGCGCCTGAACGATCCCGTCAAACCTAGGATCGCTCCACACTCACTCAAGGTATCACCAAGTATGAACACTCTTTGTGTATACAATTTTGCTCAGACACTCTTAGTACCAGCCTCCTTTATGTGGCGATACTCTCACACACGCGTTAGGGTTTCCAAGAATAGAACATTCCAAGAATACTTCGAGCAAAAGAATCGCCAGCCAAAATGATCTTCTCCGCCTCAACCATATACTTCGGCTTTGGATTTCCTTCGTCAACTGTATCGATCTTTGTCGGCGTCCTACCCCGAGTTACGGTCCTACCGACCTCTTGTGCGCCTTTCTAGGAGTCCGCAAACCTAGGATCGCTCCTCGGTCACTCATCCTACATTGCGCAGCCTATGCTCGCTCTTTATAGACACCTATTTTCTAATTCCAATACCATATTAGAATTTGACTGACCACCAAATAAGCTACTAATAAGCTATCAACCATATGCATCAACATATTAAAATGGCCTTTCCTATTAACTATCCCATGACTCATCGCACCTTATCACTCCCAACACAGACCTGCTCTGATACCACTTAAACGGGGAAGTCACGCCGCGAACTTCAAGTGCATGCACATCCCACTGTGGTTGATACAAATATACGACTTCCCAAGACGTTGCCAACCCATTCATTTTAGTTCGCATGCGGAAGCGAAACAATAAACCCCTGACAACAAATAACATGTGATAGGAAAGTAGGACAACATTTCACAAAAGTCAACTTTTATAAACAACAGCGTTTAGTTACAAAACAAAGTTTGGTCAAAAGTCTACAAAAGGTTGGCTGTCAAAAAGAAGCTGTCCTACAACATTCTAGTTGACACAAACACCGATCATTCAGACTCCACCTCCATAGACTCCGGGGCTTTGGTCCTTCACAACCACAAACTATGGACTTGAAAAGATAAGCCCACGATAGGGTGAGACAATGTCCCAACAAGTTCACCCCCTAAACCCTTATTAGGAAGGAAATACACTTAGGGGTGGCCTAGCCACACAACCACAATCAGAGAAACTCACCTTCACCTTTGTTCCTTCCTGCAAGTCAATATAGTTCATATCACTCAATCATATCTAGTAATAAGAACTCAAACAACTAGAACGACAATACTTTCATCTCAAACAATCACAGGGGTCCAGATTATAATACCAAATCGTTATGACACATCTCATACCGTACCACACAATTTTGTCCCATAATCCAGCTCGTCAACAACACTCAGCATGCGTTCCAATTGTTTATCACTGCCACACATGGGCATAGCCTACTCGCAGTTTGGCTATCTACTGGTGTTTAGCAAGGCATCGTCTCCCCATCTTGGAGCACAGCTTCGTCACTACGTCGACGGTGTTTCCGAAGGGGCATAGGTCCAGAATCTACTGCGACCCGAGCCCGTTATAAGGGCATCCCATAAAGGGTAACATCCAGCTCAACAACTTAGGATGGTTCCTCTTAACCAACACACGACCATTCAATTTCGGCCTAGGACACTATAAATTACACTCAAATGTCTCAATTAAAATAGTAATCTTTGCCTATTTTCTTCATATTACAAACACATGATAAAATAGTCGTTTGTGGGTACACTGTTAATTTGAACTAGAAAAATGGATACTCATCCCTTTCAAATCCCACTATTTGATATAATATTAAAAATCCATTTTCAGTATCAAAACTCGACACTTGAGATTTTCTGAATATATACTATATTTTCACAATCATTAGTCAATTTCATAATCCAACAATCAAATGCATACTTTGAACACACCACAACAATTAGCATGAAATTTTAATGACCTACGATCTTGGAGTAATTTCCGGAAAATAATAAATAATTAAATATATTCCGAAAATAAATAAATAAATATTATATTATATGAATATAATTTAATAAAATATTATTTATAAATTCGAAATAAATAATTAACTTAAAATAATTAATTAAGGCTAAACCAATATTACCCTAATCTAATCTATACTTAGCCCTAATTAATTATCTATTAAACTAATCCATTCCTTAATCTAATTAACATTAAATTAAACTAATCTAACCGCCTAACCACACTTAACTTAATCTAAACAACCCTTAAGGATGATTAACCTCCTAAGCGAGATTTAGAGACTAAACTCACCAATTTAGTGTTCCAGGTGAGTCCACGGTGTGACATCCCAGGGCATCACGTACTAAGCGCAAGCAGAAATTTACAATTATTATTATAATCTTGCCAAACTTGTGAATTCCATTTATTTATATATAGTGTTCACCATTGAAGCTTAGCATGTATAACATGGATTATTTAAAATCTAAAGTTTATATTATGAGGTTATCCTACAGGCACTCTACCAATTATTAATATTGGCCAATTCATTCATGCACATGGACAAGATCACGAGAAGCTTCATTTCTTATTACTATCGTCGGGGCCTACAAAATTTTATCAACTTGGACTCTTTCCATGTTCATTGCCTATATATACAACATATACATAACAAAAGTAAGGCGTAACAAAAGCCAGGGATAAATGGTGAGGGTGTTTACTCCATGAGTTCCCACATAAGCCCGCATCTAACAAAAAACAAAAGACGATCCTCCAAGCTTCTACACGATCATTGGTGTCTAGGCGCCATCCGTCCCGCTCCAGGTCCTCTTGCACCAAAGGGTAAAGGGCCGAATATCTCCCCTTCATGGTTGATAAACCATGCGACGAACTTCATCGGTATCAAGTCAGCTCTACCATCATCCATCCATAAAATAGCCTCATACTCGGAGAAATTCATGTCAATGTCGGGATCATACACATCATGAAAAGAAACATCGATGCGTGCTACCACCCCGTATCGAGCTATTGGCGGCACATCCATGCTATCAATTTGAAAAATGTAAGGTATGAGCAACAACTTTGCCCAGTAAAGAATGATAAAACTCTAACTTAAACAATCCACAGCCATCAAGATTACAAGAGAATCATGATCCGAACAATTTAAGATACTAAGGTAGGATTGTCACAAGCATAAACAATTGGATATTAACACATCATGTATGTAATCACCTTATGTGCATCCATTTCTATGCTTACCTTTCTCAAGCTCAATTTCATAGCAAGATGAAATGCAACAATAATGAATGAACTCACTTGCCAAGTAGAATTATATTTAGTGTGCATATGATCCACCCTTGATTAGTTACTAATCGGAACTCTACCGGCCTGATCGAGTCACTTCTGGAAGTTACCTTATCCGAACTACCACAATATTTCTATTATGGGCATCCACTCCAAGGCATCCCGGCATCACTCAATCGAGGTCCTCCCAAGACCACTCAGCATGGGGCATCTCACTCCGAGGCATCTCAGTATCACACAACTAAGGCATCCTTGATCACACACAAGGGCATCTCACTCCGAGGCATCCCGGTATCTCTCTACCGAGGCATCCAAGACCACACAGCATGGGCATCCCAACTTCTGAGGGGCATCACCGGTATCTTCATACCAATGGGTTCATTCACTTACTTAAGCACACGTTTCACACCACCACACCTTTAATCAATGCATTTATCGTATTCAAAAGAAAAGACTCCAAAGTAGCTAACTATATATCTAACTCTCATGAACCTAGCACACGTGTGTGTCCAAATTATAAGATAAAACCCATTACAATATGTCTCATACCATGCCGAACAGATATTTACCCCATAATCAAGCACTATGCACCGCACTCATTGCACACACATGAAACTATATGTACCTACACCTCAAATGATATATGAGACTTACTCTCACACAACTAACATCTATTATGAGTTCACTAGACTCTATGTGTGTCATGCAAGACTAATGTAAAAGACACAACAACTATTACATATTCTCGGATTTCAACAGATTATTAACTAAACAAGCAGTTTTGTTCTCAGACACAGAAAGTATACCAATTCTTATCAAAATACTACAAAATTTTAGTATGTTATATTTGAGACATATATTGACATTTTCCGTGAACAAAATTAAGTCTAATTCTCACTGAATTAAGAGTAACAATCGCCATAATCTTTACTAGCACCCTGTACCGACGTCCAGATTTTATATCTAAAAGAAAATCGTTTTACTAAACAATTATTATCCATTAAATCTCAAATTTTGACATGTTATTCCTACAGATGTGTTCTACAACTTTCATTAAGGATTAAAAGTCCAATTCTAACTAGATAATTACAGAAAATTAATATAATTGACAAAGGTCAAATCATTTCTTACAAAAACAGTTCACTGGTTTTACTAAATCCACTTCTATCTCTATGTTTTTATATTCATATGGTTATAGCTAGGTTTCTAATTCAATATAATGGATGTTTTATCATGTAGAATGGTTCCTTTATTATTTTCATCAACATACATAAAGAAAATAACACAAAACAGAAGACTCCCTAACCATATTCTCCTAGAACTGAATAGGTATACACGATTCCTTCACTTCTAGCCCAACCAAACCACTTATTTTTCCAAAAATCTCTTCTACAACACTTCAATACTTTATCACAGCAACTAAGAGTACCTTCAGCAAGTTTTTCTTTAACAAATAACCCTTCCACAGCTTGGCTCGAAGTATAATTGCATCCGTAAGTTCACTCATCACCACATCCTTCAACTCGGCAACTATTTCATCACTTACTCGGCAAATACAGCTTGTTCACACTTGGATTTTGAGACATGTAAGACTCAAAGGTAACATGCAATGGCTTCTACCTTCAATCTAGTACTTAACAAGCTTAAATCAACACAAAACAACAACTACAAATCAATTCCTCCACCATTTGGTTAGATCCTCAAGTTTTCTTGACGAACAATGGATAACTTCTAATTTAGAGTTAGATCTTTCCTTACCTTGCTTCAGCTACTAAACAACACAAAAATTCTTCAAGATCAACACCAAAATTTCACATGCAAGAGGAAGAAGGTTGCTGTTTTGCTTCTGGTTTCGCCACTCGATCGAGAGAAATGAAGAAGAAGATGAAGGTGGGTTTCGGTCTTGAGGAGAGAGAGAGGGTTTTGAAATTTATGAGGGGAAATAGGCTACAAGCTAATCCCTAGGCTATACTAATGATGAGATCTTGCTAATGATCGTGTCTTCTTGAGTTGATGGTTTCAGTTTCTAGAGGAAAGAAAACCGTGGGTGCCAAGTACAAGGAGAAACGAGAGAGTGAGGTCATGGCTTTCATGCATGAGAATTCTTGCCATTTGTCATTCGCCATCCATTAATAGTTAATTAATATCGTTAGTTAGTTCATTTGTTTCTAATGTTTTTCATTTAATTTCCTTTTGTTTCTACTTGATTTCAATCCTTTTATAATTATACAAAGTCATGACATATATAATATATCGACTAGTCAATGTTAGTCTATAAATAATTCATCACAAGAAATGCTAAAGTTATAAATAATCACTAATCAAATCATCTTAACTATAATCTATGAATCTTAACCGAAAATAAAATCACTCGGGCCTAATTATCCATTCTTGGCCCAACAGGCTCAACCTACAATGATCCGGTCTACTAAACTAAATCTACAAATCTGATAATTCCGAACCTTGGCCCGCTTCAAGCCAAGTCCAAGCCCAGCTCTTCCATTTAAGTTTACAAGCTTAGTTCTAATATAATCATGCAGCCCGCTTGCTCCTCAAGCCCACTCATTCCTCACAGTCCATCGGGTTCATTTTCTAGCCCGATCTAAATTAATCCAAGTTTATAATGATCCAATTATATTGATGATGGTTGGTGAAATTTGGGATGTCACACATGGCGACGACGATGCCAAGATGGGCAACATTCCTCCTAGCGACGACACCAACCAAGGCTAGGAAGGGCTCAGAAACGGGCCACAAAGTCCAAGACCCTTGCTGGAACTTCAACTTCTGCTTGCTGAACCGGGAAGGGAAACTAGCGGCTGAACGGTGAGGAAATGGGCCGATTGGAGCTCTAATGAGCGGATGGCCGGCAACCAATGGCTCTCGGGGGTCAAGGGGGACTTGCTGGTGGTTGGTATGGGTGGAGGTGGGGTCGAAATGGGGAAGAAAATGGCTGAAAACCACAAAACGGGTGAAATAGGCGAAATAATGCGAGTTCATATGGTCCAGTGAGCGGCGGCTTCCACTAGCCGTACGGAATGGCCGGAGAATCATTCCGATGAGTGACGGGGTGCTCCAGAATGGGCTAGATGTAATAATGGTGACAATAGTGGGTGGCATGAAGGCTAATTTGTCTAGGAAGACCACTTTTAACTCAGATCTTTGATGAAAGGTCAGTTGGAGCAAAAATTGGAACTAGGGGAAAATAGAGGGGGAAATGGAGTCCAATGGGCATGCGATGGTGGAGGGCTGTTGCTGCTTGGTTTCTCTGGTTTTTGCTGAGCTTCTCTTCTTCAACAATAATGGAGAAAGCTATAAATTAAGGGAGAAGAAGGTTGCTGAGCAAGGGGGACCCCAAAGTCTCTCTAGCCTTCCAACACTTGTCATCTCCTCCTCTCTCTTGCCCCCACCATGAGAGCCTATGACCTCAGCCATTCTTTCTCCTCAAATCTTCCTTAGCAAGCTTCCAATGGGTCCAAAATGTTCCTCCCCCCATGGCATACGAATTTTGTGCAATTTGGCCATCAAAGTCTTCAATTCCTCTTCCAATCTCTTCAATTCAATTCAATTGAATTCTCAAAAATTCCATCTAGGTGTCCACACTTGAATCCACATTTTTCCATGCCCATAAATCCATCTTGAATGCCAAAAGTGCGCTCAAGAACGGTCTTCCAACTTTCTCGATCCATCTTGATTTTCGCCAAAAAACTCGGTTTGTAGAAAAATCTTTGGAGGATGAGCCGACTTTCCTAAAATGATTTGTGACATGACAAAAATTCCAATTTTTGTAATTGGGTTCAATTTCACGATTAAATTCAATCTAGCATGATTTTAGAGTGTCCTAATCTACCGGGTAGCTTTTAGGAACTTTTTGTGCAATTGACCTATGGTCGATGGTTTTCAAACCACAAAGTGCATCTTCGACACATTAGCGACTCTTGGTTATCGTAGAAATCTCAAGGTTTCAAATACGAACACAGGGTACCAAAGTGACAGAGAAATCGGTCTAGTGCCGATCTACAAGAATTGTGCAATTAGGTGGAATCGCCCACACAGAATTATATGCCTTTGTCGAGTTGACCTATCTCCGGTCTTTAATCGATCTGTGCCATAATGACTCTTGTAGATTAGTACGGTCGAGCAGTCATTTATTGGTCAAATTCTCAAGTCTATTACATTTATATTCCTTAACGGCTTCACCAGATAGGCTAGTTATCTTGTGAGTGGCCAACTCAGATAAAAAGAGTTATAGGCGTAAAGATAAAATGCCCGACTTATTGAATTGAAAATAGAATTGGAAAATCAGGATGTCACAAAGACTGCAACGGGCAGGACAACAACAACAACAACAACTAAGTCCACTATTGAGCAAATGAGAAAAAAATATCCTGTAAGTTGTACATCACTATGTTTGTCTTTTATGGGCTGAAATTTAAATTTGTTATGTATTTTTTCAGGTGAGAAGACGAGCAACTGCTTAAGTTGTAGAGATTGCTCCCCCATTTGTTGCTGCTGAAAATGATGCACCACAGAAAACAAGAGGGGCTCTTGGAAAAAGATTAAGGCAATATGGTTATGGGATTTACACAGATGAACATACTGCAATGACTATGTTAAATGTAAAATTTGTAGGCCTCATGCATTTAATTTGTTGTACTTCAATTCATTTGATTGACAATATCGTTATGTTTTTGTAGCCTGTGAGAACTTTGGAGGTACTTCTCTCAAGGTGGGCCAACTCAAGAATTAAGGGCGCATCCAAAGAAGAGTGCTCCAAAGAAGAAGACAATGGGTGTAGCTGCAAAACAACCATCTAAAAAGAACTTAGCACTAATGATGATATAGACCAACACATGACACGTGCTAGAACAAAAAAAACCGTTGTCAAGAACAATGAAAAGGAGGTGACAGAAAGCCCAGTTAAAGAACCTACCCATCTAGTTTGAAAGAGTGCTCGAATTATGAATCAATTCAAAGCTTCAAGAGGAAAAGTAGATCGGAGTGCTGTCCATATTGACTGATGGGAGGGTGCTAGACATGGTCTCTTTTTATGTGGTGCTGAACATGGCCTCTTTTCATGTTTTCTTTTTTTAGAAGGGTGATGGATATTATATCATTGATGGTAATAGGATTGGGGCATATTGCCATTTTTTTTAAGATGGTGCTAACCCTTCAATGATTGGGGAGTGAAGTTAGAAATGTTTTTCTTTTGTAAACAATCAATCAATGTCAATGGCAATAACTGCTTTTGTTATTTTCTCTTGTGTTGGTTTCAACTAGTAATGCTAGCAAGATAATTATCAGTTATGTTGTATATTTTTTTTACTGTTCGTGCAATATTCTTATGAGGTTGATATGTTGAGATATGTGCATATACTGTTGCCGGTTAAAGTTATGGATGCTAATGAATTTGTGGGGTTTTAGTTGTATGTATTGGCGCAAGAACAAGATGCAATTTTGGGTGCTAGTGCATCTTGTTGCATCAACATTATTATGGGCTTGTGCAAGAAGATGCACCAGCAACCCAATTGGTGCAACAAGATGCAAGATGCATCATGACTGGTGCAAGTCAAGTGACGTTTGAAACTAACATATTCTTTTTTAAAAAACTTGTGCAACACAAGTGATCACTTTGTAATCTCGATTAGCACTTAAATGATCACTTTGATAAAAACTTGGCACTCAAGTGATCACTATTTACAACTTATGGCACTGAAATGATCAAACGTGAATTTGCCATCATTCCTTAATTTTGCCATGGTTTGCAGTTGAAGCAAACCAGCAAACCATTACCAAATAAAAAATGCAGCAAACCATTATATTTGGAGCAAAAATTAACCAAAACAAACATTGACAATACACAACTAAACAATAAAACTTTAAAGTGCTCACAATTAATGCATTTCAAAAGTGCATTCCAAAAGAATCTTCCATTTCGCCATGGTTTGCAGTTGCAGCAAACTAGCAAACCAACAAACCATTACCAAATAAAAAATGCAGCAAACCATTATATTTGAAGCAAAAATTAACCAAAATAAACATTGGCAATATATAACTAAACAATAAAACTTTTAAGTGCTCACAACTAATGCATTCCAACTCCAACCTTCCATTTCTACCATAGATTACAACAAAACATTATGCTCCATACAAAAATTGCAGCAAATCAAAAATGCATTTTACTTCCATTTTTACGTCTTCGACTATGGTAGACATACAAACTTCTTCCATTACTCCACTTCATATTTGAATAAACTACACAAGAGAATAACAACACAATCAATGCTCAATAAAAGTTTCTTTCAATTTTCAGCCTTGAAACCTCCCTCTTCAAATGGTCGACCAGAGATGTTAAACTCTTCATTTGAGCTTGCATTGAGTCGACATCCTCCAACTCGTCCATTAATTCAGGTGGAGGTTGATGTCGGCCTTTGAGTAACTCCAAGATCACCTCTGTCACTCGATTAGAGAATTTCCTATAAATCCATTTGAAATATTTGCACTTTGAGCCTTCTTTATATCTGCCGCATCCATGGAATCTTCTCCCGGGATTCAACCAAGTCCAATATGTTCTTCTTAGACTCGGTAACCCACAATAATAGTAACACTCACCATCTAATTCGCTTTTTTTATTTTTATAGAAATATGAGCCGCTGTTGAAGTTTCTGCCCTCCATTTGCAAGAGCGAGTTGATAACTTTGGGAAAAAATCGAAGTATGCACTCGAATTGGTCGAATTGGGGATTTAGGGTTTTCAACTTTTGGTTTCTGGTCGAATTTGGGGATTTAGGGTTTCTTATTTGAGGGAAAAGACACTAAACGGTATCGTTTTGTTATTTGTATGCTAATTGTGTTCTTTGGCGATCCACGTCGGCTTAAAAATTAATAAAAAAATTGGCCATCAGATTCCAGCCAACTAGATCGGCGTTGGCATTGAAATGATTGTTTTTCAAAATTTTTGGCACTTAAGTGATCCGACGGAAACTTTTGGCACCAAAGTGAGCACCATACACAACTTTTTGCACTGATAGTATACTTACTATTCATAAATTGGACAACATAAAGGAAATTTGCAATACAAAAATGCCAAATACATATTATGACATGTGAACTTGAACAAGTCCTTAAAAGGCTCAAGGGAGGAGAAACAAGTAGGAGATCTGCCAAGGGGTGAGAGACCCTGCAATGTCATCTCCTGTATTCCATGGTAGTGGGGAAGAAAAATATTTATCTACTAGTGAGAGGTGCAAAATATGCTGGTACTGGCACGTTAAAATAAGGAATTTAGCTTGTTAAGGCACCCCATTAGGGGATTATTGCAAGCGGCCCTTGCAGGTGGGAAACTACTTGGGTCTAGAGGGAGCTTTAGAAGGGAAACATGAACTTGACCCTTCTAAAATAATGATCTTCATGCATGCACCTAAACTATGAAGGGCTAGGGCATTATGAGTCTTCAACAAGTTATTCATGCATCGATTACATGAGATGCAGGATTATCGGTAAGAATCACAAACCAGCTCTAAAATATGGAATGAGTGAAGGTCACATATGACTTTCACCTTAGAGGGATCAATCTCAATGTCTTTGCTACTAACCATGAATTCGAAAAGCTTCCCAGACTTTGCCCCAAATATGCATTTTGCAAGGTTAAGTCTTAGCTTAAACTTCCTTAGTCGGTCAAATAACTTTCTCAATTCTTCAATGTAGTCTTCACCTTGTCTTGATATAGTAATCATATCATTGACATAGACTTTAATTTCCTTATGCATCATGTCATGGAACAATGCCACCATAGTTCTTTGATATGTTGCCCGACATTCTTCAAACCAAATGTGGCATCGTAAAATTTCCTGGCGATTTCTAGATGCATTACGACCTATAGAAAGGAGATGGAAGTGTCATTGAATTATGTTGTGACCATTAGACCAAAGAATTGTAATAGACTGAGGCTGAGTACTTTAATGGAAATATATCTTATGTTCATGGGTTATCATGTGGCATCCCAAAATTCAAAGTCAAGTTATAAGGTGTGTTAAAGCCTCTAATTAGGTAATGAAATTACCTATGGTTTATGCTTTAGCCATTAGTCTTTTTTAAGATTAGGTGATTTGTGCCTATGTTCATGAGATTTTAAATATTGTAGATTAAATAATGATAATCTATGCTTGGCCATGCACCTTATGAATTAAATAAAATGTCACAAGACTTTGGCCATGTGGAATTTAAATTTAAAATTTATGGAAGAAATTATAAAAAGGAAAGTTTAATTTTTAATTTGGTTGGGCCTTAGGCCCATTGGCCAAAGCCTTGATGGGCCAAGCTAGTCGGCCCAATTAGGCCCATGAAAGGGGGCTGTCGACCAGCCCAAGAGGAGGCCCAAGAGTGGCCGGCCCAAGCCCAAAAGCCCAAGCCCATTGTGCATGTATTGAGACAAATGGCACAAAGGAGGATGGCATGCATTGGTTAATTGAAAGGCAAACAATGATTACTAATGATGAGGTTTAGGGGAAATAAAAGGGAAGAGAGAGAGAGAGGTGGCCGGTTGCTTCAGTCGGCCAAGAGAGGGAGAGAGAGAGAGGGAGATCGTGTGAGAGAGAGGGAGAGTGGCCGAGAGGGAGGAGAAGCCAAGGAGGAGCCGCCATCCGTCCGCCGTGTTCGCCGCCGTGTGCCGCCGTTCGTGTGGTCTAGAGACAAGTTGGGGTCCTTTGCTGCTCTCGCATGTGCGTGTGTTACATGTATGTTTGGTATAGTGTCGAATTTGAGGGATTGGAAGGGGGAAACCGAAGTTTGGATGGCTTGTTCTTGAGTGGTGTTGCTGTTTTCGCTTGAACAGTTTAAGTCAGAATGTTGTGTGAGCTTGCATGCATGTTTAGAGTTCGATTTTGACCTTGATCTATTCATAAAAGTTGTAGCTAACATCTTAAACTACAATATACTAAAATTTGGTGGAAAATGATGGAGATTTAAGGGGTTAAACTCTCATTCTACGGAGACCTCAGATCTGGAACGATTTCACTGACATCTTGTTGGATTTGTGGTTGCATGTTGATTTGTGCTAAGAATCTCTCTTTGATTTCTTCATGAAAGTTGTAGGGGACATCTTAAAATACAACATACTCAAATTTGAAGTGAAATGAACAAGTATAACCTAGTAAATCGACTAAATCTTGGAGACGGTAATTCTGGAGATGTATTACAGGACACCCGAGATTTCATGGACCTAAATGACGACCATACTCTAGTTATTTGACTTAGATCTCTTCATGAAACTTGTAGAGAACATCTTGATGTAGAACATATCCAAATTTAAGAGGAAACTAAGAAGAATAGGTAGGTGAAAACTCAGTATTTCGGAGAAGCATGTACTGGACGATTCGGTGTTGGATCCAGAAGCTTCGTGTGATTGTAGAAAATAATATAAAAAGAATCTGGCTTGGAAGTCTTCACGAAAAATGTACTTTGATGTTTTGGCTATAACATGGTAAAATTTCGTAATTTTTGGAGGTCCTATGGATATTTTAATCGAATTTCTTCGGAGACTGTGCATTCTGATTTCATCCGAAAATTATATGCTGTTTTGTGTGAATTATGGATTTGTGTGGAATTCTATTTGGCCATGTATTTTGCATGAAATCATTATCCTATTGTCTTGATTATCACTCGCCTTAATTTTTTATGATTTTTGAGAATTATATAGATATTAAATTTAATATTTTGGAAGTGGCACAAGCTGAAATTTAAATAAATGTAAAAAAGGCATAATAAATGGATTATTCTAAATTGTATGAATTCCATCAATTTTATTTTTCATCCTGTGGCATGTATAATGATGACTAATGATGCATGTATGAATCAAAGCATGAAAGTGACCCTGCTTGCCATTGCATCATGTGCCGTGCTGAGTTAAGACATAAATTGGTAACCATGAATAAAGTAGATAAATGAGGAGACTGTTTGTGGCGGATGATAATGCCCGGGAGTGTTAGGATGCCCGGGATGGGGGGTGCCAGAAGTCGGATTGTATTGAGATACAAGGCCGATGGTCCTCGGGAGTGTCGAGATGCCCAGAAAGTTGGGGGTGTCAGAAGCCCTAGAGGTTTGTGGCCAGGGGGATGCCTCGTGATGCCAGTTGGGGTGCGAGATGCCCGGCTAGGGAGTGTAAATGCTAGAGCCCTATCGGAGGTCTTTGCTCGAGGGGAATGCCTTATGATGCCAGTTGGGATGCGAGATGCTCGGAATGTGGGGGGTCGGATGCCCGGTGGCCTGAAATGGTTGAATGCCGGAGGTTTTTCTCGCATGGGATGCGAGTGTAAAATATGAGATGAAATTGATGATCCGAGGAAGGGTGATGTGGTGATCAAATTGAAAGTTAAAAGTGGAAATTAAACCATGCATGTTATGATATGACATGATGATGATCACCCATGGCATGATGACATGCATGATATGATATGACACGATGATGATCACCCATGGCATGATGACATGCATGATATGATATGACATAATGATGATCACCTATGGCACGATGATATGCATGATATGATGATGATATATGATATGGCATGATGACATGCATATATGTGTGATATGATGATGTCATGGTGATGATGACATGTGCATAATATGATGATGATGACATGTGTGATATGATGATGTCATGATGATGATGACATGTGTGATAAGATGATGCCATGATGATGATGACATGTGTATGGTATGATGGTGTCATGTATATGATGATGATGATATGTGTGTGATAAAATAATGTCATGATAACGATGATATGAGTATGACATGATGATACACATGTATGTGTTATGATTGTGGTGATGATGCATGATGATATATGCATGGCTTCAAGGTAAGTAATGCCTGCAATGCATGTATGACTTGTATGATGCATTGAGTGGTTATTGGATTCCTTTACCTGCTGAGTGGTTGTACTCACCTCTTTTGGGGACCAACATTTCAGATTAGCAGCATGCCGCTTTCTACCGTCACGCGGGGTGTGTTTTACGGTCTACCATCCGATGTCGAGGTTGAGTGCGAGGAGTTTGGCTGTCCTTCTATGCCTGGATTGACGTATATACGAGTGCGCTGTTTTGTCATGTACGATATAGGCCTGGCTGGGGGCCCGGTTGTCCAGGAGTTCGTCTCCGTCCACGTTCATCACGACGGTGTGATGAGAGGGATGTTGCCACTGCCACCGCCTGATGCACCGGATTGGGTGTGAGGCCCGTGCGTGACGAGTAGGAGTTGGACTTTTTTTGGGATCGTTAGCCAACACTGATGATGGGGATTGTGCACGTGAGTTGTAGAGGGTCGAGGGTTCTTTTTGGGGTTTTAGGCCGGACATGGCTGAGTCCCGGCTTTTCCTTTTTTATGTACCGACCTAAAGGAAGTCCCATCTTGAAAATATATGTAAATAAAGTGTCGTGGCTTGTCTATAAAATCATGGTGATTAGTGGTGTGTATTTTGTATCATGATTGGTAGGGGGAGAGATGGTGATGTTTTACTTTGCTTCCGCTGATGAGTTGCGCTGGGACCGTTTTTATAAAAAAAAAAAAAAAAGTGTCTACTAATTACGATGCCTCTTCTAAGATGAAAGGTAATAAGGTGTAACATTGGCGCTTGTGGCGACCTACGAAGGGTTCGGGGTGCCACATATCAAGGTTGGTGCTATAGGACAATTTGATAAGGAAGATTTTGTTCTTGACTATGCATTTTATAGATTTGATTTTTAAGGATTAATGTTACAAGTTTTTGGCCATATTATTTTTGCAATTAGGTATCTATTTAAGTGGGAAATAATGGTAGAATTAAAGGAGGGGGTGGACTGATTTTTTTTGGGCCAAAACAAGCCCACAATCTCCCACCCTTCAACCGGCTAAGGCCCGGCCTAAGAGGCCCAATGGGCCGTCAACCAAGAGGAAACGGAAGGAGGGAGAGGCCCGGCCCATTTGGGCCATCAACCTGCATGGGAAAAATGCCAAGTGGCAAGATGGACTTACCAAGTAGTGCCGGCATGCAAAGCTAATGATGGTTAATCATTGAGGGGAAGAAATTAGTGAGGGGAAGGGGCAGATTAGGCAAGGAGTAACCGAGAGAGGGAGGGGGTGTCGCATGAGAGAAAGGGAGAAGGAGAGAAAGAGAAGGAGAGAAAGAGAGGAAGAGAGAAAGAGAGAAAGCGGGCGTGCGAGAGAGAAAGAGGAGCAGAAGACCGGCCACCGTGCACTCGCCTAGTCCCATCGTTGAGCCCGCCTTGCCCCGCCGTGTGTTTGCTGTGATTTTGCTTGGATTAGAGGCAAGTAGAGTCCTTTGATCTACACCTTGTTTGCTGTGATGGTATGTGTTGTGTGGTGTGTTGAATTTCGGAAGTGATGAGGTGAGGAATTTCGAAGCTATGGAAGCAAATGCCTTAGTCTAGTAGTCTGTTTTCTGGAAAATCAGTCCGACCCTTGGTGCTTTCATGAGCTGCATAAAAATTTTTAGATGGAATCTCACTTCGACCTCTTGATGAGAGTTGTAGAGGACATCTTGAGGAGTAACATATTAAAATTTGAGATGAAACGGACAAGTATTGGTTGGTGAAATGATTTTCCTTTGAAGAAACTAGATCTGGAATTTGTTGTGCTGACCTTTAGTAATTTCGTGAACTGTAAAGCAACTTTTTAGTTGGAATATCACTTCAACTTCTCAATGAAAGTTGTAGAGGACTTCTTGAAGTATAACATATCAAAAATTGAGAGGAAATGAATAGGTATAGGTCGGTGAAACCATTTTTCATTGAAGAAACTGGACTGGGAAACGTTACATTGACCTAGCATGATTATGTGAATTTTTATAAACTCATCCAGTTGAAATTTGATCTTGTGTCCTTAATTAAAGTTGTATATGACATTCAGAGGAATAACATACTGAAAATTGAGAAGAAACGAACATGTGTAGGTCGGTGAAACGAATTTTCTTTGAAAGGAGTTAATCTGGAAAAACAGTACTGAGAATACGGAGAATTAAATCGACTATAGCTATTAACCTAGAACGAATTTGATTTTTATTTATTCATAAAATTTTTACCTCTAGGTGTTTTATATAACATATAAAAATTTCATAATTTTCGGAGTTCGTTTGAGCATTTAATCGAAATTATTTCTGAAACTGTGCAAACTGTAGTGCTGAAATTTTAAAAGCTGTGATGCATGAACCATACCGAATGGTATGAAGTTCTTTTGATATTGTGTTCTCCATGAAATATTTGCCTCTAGGTCTCATCTATAATGTGTCAAATTTTCAGAATTTATTAATACCGTTTATTAATTTTTCTAGAGTTTTAACTGAAAGGAGTGCATTCTATTTTATCCGAAAATTGCTGCATTTTCAAAAATAAAATGAATTTCTCTATGTGATATAATGTTTTGAGTGGTTGCTTTTGCTGCACATGTGGTGAAATTTGGCATGTTATATAATATCAAAAAATTTGTTTAAACCTTTGACATTATTGCATCAAATGCCATGTTGAAAGTGAAACACATATGTGAATATAAATTGTGAAAATAATGATACCGTTGGACCCTTGAGTCGATGATGCCCTCAGGAGTGTCAAGATTCTTGGAGGTGTGTGCCGGATGTCCTTAGGAGTTTCGAGATGCCCGGAGGTGTGTGCCGGATGCTCGGAGGTGTGTGCCGGAGGCTCCTTGCGATGCCAGGTTGAGTGTGAGCAATAAAAGAGGGATGCAAACATTGATCCCTGGGAAGAAAGATGAAATAAGATGAAATTGAAAATGGAATCATGTGCATGGGTATGTGCATATGGCAGGGTGATATATGCATGACTGCATGGTGATTTATGCATGACTGCATGGTAATGTATGCTCAATAGCATGGATGATATGTACTTTACTCGTGACATCCTGATTGTTTTGCTTGCTGCACGGTATAGTTTGATGGAGCTTTACTGTTGAGTGGTCGTACTCACCCCTTTGGAGATTAACATTTCAGATTAAAAGATGCCTCTACCACCGGTCGCGCGTGGTACCTTTTATGGCTTACCGTTTGATGTTGAGGTTGAGTGTGTGGAGCACCTCTGTGTCAATGTTCCTGGTTTGGTGTTTGTTCGAGTTCGTGTATCAGTTATGTATGATGTGGGCCTGGCTGGGGGCCCTGTAGTCCAAGAGTTCCTATCTGTTCACGTTTGACGCGATGGGGTGATGCTAGGGATGCCGCCACCGCCGCCGCCCGATGCACCGGATTGGGTGTGATGGCTCCTACGACTAGTAGAAGCCGACACTTGTCGATGGATAGGTGTACATGTCTAATGTAGGGTTGAGTTCTCTTTTGAGTTATAGCCAAGTATAGTTAAAAGTCTTGGCCTTTTGCTATACCGACCCGAGATGTCCATTATGAAAATGTAAATAAAAGTGACTCGGCTTTATCTTTTATTTGATGCGTAGTTGGTGTGCATTGCATTATTGTTGTTGGAGTAAAGGATGGTGAGACTCACTTATGCTTCCATTGATGAGTTGCGCTGGGACCTTTTCAAAAATATAATAATATTTAATTGATCAACCCCCATGAACTATGATTCCACTATAATTAAAAGGTATCAGACTGGTATGTAGTAGGATAAGTGATAGGTACTTGTGGCGACCCTAATGGATCGGGGCCCGTGCCTAGGGGGTGCCACACCAAAAGGCATGATTTCATAGCAAAATGTCCCTCATGGGTAATGAGAGACGTTTTGGTCTTGTCCTCTTCCTTCATTTGGATTTGGTTATAACTAGATAATCTATCCATGAAGGAGAACAACTCGAATCCAACCGTACTATCAATCAGAACATCAATGTGCAGCAAAGGGAAATCATCCTTTGGACTAGCTTTGTTCAGATCGCAATAATCGATACATACTCGGACCCGTCCATCCTTCTTCATAACTAGGACTATGTTGGCAATCTAATCAATATAATGGGTGACTTTGATGAAACCCACTTTCAACAATTTCATGACTTCCTCCTCAATTTTCTTAGACAACTCTAGTGCTTTTGCCTCTTGGGCAGAATGTCAGGGTTGAGAGGTAGTGTGTGCTCCACGATTTTAGGATTTAAGCTTGACATATCGGCATAAGACCAAGCAAATACATCTTGTTACTCTTACAAGAGTTCAACCAATCTATCAACATCCATCTAAGAAAGGTCTGCCCTAATCTTGGTTTCTTTAGGGTTTTTCGAATCTCTTAAATTCACGGTGATTGGTTGTTCAGTTGTGAGAGGTTTGGAATTCTCATGTTTGAGTCATTCCCTTTCAATAACGCTAGGATCATCTTCATTCTTTGAATCGGAATAATCGGATTGCCAAAATCTTTTGAATGCAAATCCGAGCCATGCAAATGACTATCATGATGATGTAGGAGTAAGTACACTAGAAGTGCAAAAAGTTTATTTTGTATCACTTAAGTGCCAATTTTTTTTTTAAATGACCATTTTAGTGCAAACACCGATCTAGTTGACTGGAAATCCGACGTGGTAGTTTTTTTTATTAATTTTTGAAGCCAACGTGATCACTCGAGAGTACAATCACCATACAAACAACAAAACGATGTTGTTTAGCGTCTTTTTCCCTAAGTAAGAATCCTAAATCCCCAAATTGAAAGAGAATCGGAAGTTCAAACCTTAAATACCCAATTTGAGTGCATACTTTGATTTTCTCCAAAAATTATCAGCTTGCTCTTGCAAATGGAGGGTAGAAGCTTCAACATAGGCTAACATTCTTGCGAAAAAAGTGAATTAGATGGTAAGTGTTACTATTATTGTGGGTTACTGAATCTGAAAAGAACATCTTGGACTCGGTTGAATCTTAAGAGAAGATTCCATGGGTGTGGTGGATATAAAAAAACGGCTCGAAGTGCAAATATTTCAAATGGGTTGATAGAAAATTCTCTGATCAAGCGACAGAGGTGATATTAGAGTTACTTGAAGGCTGACATCAACCTCCCCCTACATTAATGGATGAGTTGGACGATGTTGACTCAATGCAAGCTCAAATGAAGGGTTTAACATCTCTGGTCAACCATTTAAAGAGAGAGGTTTCAAGGCTGAAAATTGAAAGAAATTTTTATCGAAGCGTTGATTGTGTTATTATTTTCTTATGTAGCCTATTCAAATGTGAAGTGAGTAATGAGAAGAAATTTGTTTGTTTACCATACTCGAAGATGTGAAATATGCACTTGTATTGGATTATTTATAAGTAAAGTGTGTTTTTAGTTTGCTGCAATTTTTGTATGGAGTAGAAAGTTTTGTTGCAATCTATGGTAGAAATGGATGGTTAGAGTTGTAATGCATTCGTTGTGAGCACTCAAAAGTTTTCCTGTTTAGTTGTATATTGTCAATGTTTGTTTTGGTTAGTTTTTACTTCAGATATAATGGTTTGCCACATTTTGTATTTGGTAATGGTTTGCTGGTTTGCTGCAACTATTACTACAAACCATGGCGAAATTAAGGGATGGTGGTAAATTCATGATTGACTATTTGAGTGCCATAAGTTGTAATTAGTAATTCTTTAAGTGCCAAGTTTTTATAAAAGTGATTATTTAAGTATGGGTCGCGATTACAAAGTGATCACTTGTGTTGCACAAGTTTTTTTTTTTTTTTAAAAAAAGAACACATTAGTTTTAAATGTCACTTGGCTTGCACCAGTCGTGGTGCATCTTGTTGCACTAGTTGGGTTGCTGGTGCATCTTGTTCTTACACCAGCCCATACAAGTATTGATGTAACAAGATGCACTAGCACCCAAAATTGTTCATGCAAGAAGATGTAGCACCCACAACTACACCAAGGCGAGCTAGAGCTAGTGCATTTTGTTCTTACACTAGCACATATAACTAGAATTCACAAATTCATTAGCATCCACAACTTCAAGCAGTAACAATATATGCACACATCACTTCTAAAAACATCATCCTCATAAGAACATTGTACCAACAGCAAAAAATTATACAGCATAATTGTCTTGCCAGCATTACTAGCCAAAACTAACACAAAAGAAAATAACAAAAATAGCTATTGCCATTGACATTGATTGACTCTTTACAAAAGAAAAACATGTATGATTTCACTCCCCAATCACTGAAGGTTCGGCACCCTCTTCAAAAAACGATGGCACCAACTACCATCGATAAAGATACAATATTCAGCACCCTCCTAAAAAGAGAAAACATAAAAAGAGACAATGTCTAGCACCACATAAAAAGAGACCATGTCCAGCACCCTCCTATCAGTTAGTATGCACAACACCCCTACCTCATTTTTCTTTTGGAGTTTTGAATTGATTCATAATCCAAGTACTCTTTCGAACTGGATGTGCATGTTCTTTAATTGGCCTTTCTGTCACCTCCTTTTCTTTGTTCTTGATAGTGGCTATTTTTGTTCTAGCACATGTCATGTGTTGGTCTATATGATCATTGTTACTTCCATGATCAGTTAGTTGAGATGGAACTGGTGTTGGGTTCTTTTTGGATGGCTGTTTTGGAGCTATACTCGCTATCTTCTTCTTTGGAGCACTCTTCTTTGGCTGCGCCCTTGATTTTTGAGTTGGCCCACCTTGAGAGATAAGTACCTTTGAAGTTCTCCCATGTTACAAGAACATAGCTATATTGTCAACCAAATGAATTGAAATATAACAAATTAAATGCATGATGCCTACAAATCTTACATTTAAAATAGTCATTCTAGTATGTTTATCTGTGTAAATCCCATAACCATATTGCCTTAATATTTTTCCAAGAGCCCATCTTGTTCGTTATAGCGCATCATTTTCAACAGTAATAATTGGGGGAGCTTCCTATGTAACTTATGCATTTGCTCGTCTTCTCACCTGAGAAACACATAACAAATTTAAATTTCAGCCTATAAAAGACAAACACAGCAATATACAACTTAAATGATATTTTTTTCTCATTTGTTCAACAGTGGACTCAGTTGTTATTGTTGCTATCCTGCTTGTTCCAATCCTTGTCCGTACACTTGGGCCTACAACAGGGACTTTTTTTGGCCCTTTAGTAGGCCTTACAATAATGCACTATATTAGGATTATGATAAACTAGAATAAATAATTAGAGATCTACTTATTTTCATGGTGGAAACAAATTGAGAAAACTTCTCAAATTAATTACAAGTGCATGATAGAGGAAAATGACAAGAGATGCCAATACACATGGTCAACCATCAAATTCTATCGAATATGAACTGAAAAGTTACTAGGTAAAGATGATATTTACCTTACAGCAGGGCTTTCTATCTGCCCTTTAGTAGGCATTACAGTAGGCCCTTCTATCCTCCCTTTAGTAGGCCCAACAAGAAACTCTTCGTAGGTCATGTTCTTGACACTAAATCAGCCATTACATCTTACTATTGATGTTGCTTTTTCAGCTCACAACCTTTTTTATTGTGCCATTCCTTGTGGCAATATGAACATTTCATCTTAATCCTAGTCCTACTCATCCTCTGACTTGATGCCTCTTCCTGCTGCATTCTTCATCTACTTTTTGGCTTTCCTATTTGCTTCTTTAGTGGCAAAGGTAGAGGGCCTTTATGATTTGTTGGCTCCCAAAATTTGTTGCTTCTTATAGGTTGCATTATGAATTGGTATGAAGTAAGGTATGTGCTTTTTTTTGTACCAATCATCTAGGTAATCATCTAGGTTTTATTATTTCATCTGAATAGCACAAATGGCATGGGCATAGGGAATTCCATTTAGTTGCCAGGCTCAGCATAAACACTTTCTTCTATCTAGGTTGACAACATATTTATCATGATTTTGAATGATCTCGTATCCATTATCTCCATTCCAAACCGGATAGTAGAACCTACTAGCAGCAACGTTTGCATCCAATCTCTTCACAATCTAGGACCACAGTCTTTAATCCACTTCGGAGCCTCATCTCTTTGCCTATGCAGTCTAGTCATGACCATAACTTGAATATCATCAAGCATGCTGATAATTGGTTTGCACTTGACCTCTAAAATTCTGCCATTGAAAGCTTCACTAAGGTTGTTGTCAATGATATCGTATTTAAACTCTTCGCTGAAGAAGGCCTGACACCAGTGCTTAACTTCTATCTGGAAGAGTGCATTAAAACATTCCTTTGTCAGCTACAACAATCTTTGTTTGGCTAATCTGAAATAAGTCACGTTGGTACTCTTCGCTATATGCCAGAACTGCTTCTGCAACCTATCTCCTTTAAAGTTCTTTGACCAGTTTGCGTATAAGTGCCTCGCGCACATTCTATGCTTAGTATGTGGCATCAACTTAGCCAATGCATGAATAAATCCATACAAAAATTTAAACTAATAAATACAAGTTAGGAAAAATATGCAAGTAATTAATATTAAAAGGGAATTAATTGACAATGGTATTATCTTCTGTTGGTCACTCATGAATGTCTATCCTCTCCCATCGGTTATCTTAAAGTCATCCATTAAATTTTTGAGGAACCCGGACCAAGTATCCTCGTTCTCTATCTTCACCACTGCCCAAGCTATCGAAACATTTAATTGTTGGCATCTCTCCCCATAGTAGCCAACAACTCCCCATTGTATAAACCCTTTAAAAAGTATCCATCCAATCCTATAACTCATCTACAACCAACCAAGAAGCCTCGTTTGCATGTATTAAAACAGACACAAAATCTATCAAATTTATGCCAAAGATCAGGGAGTGGCCTCTCCACAACCTTTACATATATCATACTAGATGGGTTTTGAAGCATGTATTCACCAGCATAATCCCATACCTGTGCATATTCTTCCTTATACCGATCCATCAATATTTTCATCACCCTCAACTTAGCTCTCTTGCATTGATTTCTCGACACATTAATCCCTAATTGCTCATTCACTAATAGCTGAAACTGAGGACTCTTGATCTTGGGTATTACTTTGATAGTATTGAAAAAATGCTTCGATAACCACACACTTGTTATCCCTTTATTGTTAAATATAATTGAACAAGTATGCTTCTCTGAAAATGACCTAATCTGGAATGACCCATTCATAATTAGCGTGCCATAGAGCTTCCATGAATAATTGGGCTGTGAGCACTTAGCTCTCACAAATTCCTTTGTATTTCTAATGAATTCAATGCTCCTCTATTCAGCAATGAAGTTCTTGACAACAGCTTCCTTGAATTGTTTGGCATCGTCATGCCCACAGACAAAACAGGTTTATCAATAGTCAGATCATAGCAAGGGTACTTACTTTTTCTTCCATAAGCAGGTTCTTCATCATCATTGCTAAGCTCATTCTCTAAACTAGCAATTTCATTGCTGCAGCTTTCTTCATCTTCACTTCTATTACCTTCAATTGGAGCTCCATCCCTATTTACTGGCTCAGGCTTCTTTCCTGAAGCTGCAACATTTTTTTTGAGAAATTCCTTTGCTTTTGTCTTGACTGTGCGAGTTCATCATCATCTTCATCACTTGGAAAACTTACTAAAGCCAAATATTCATCTTCCAATTCACTAGATAGAGCAACTTCCCATTCTAATCTAATGAAGTCTTCATCGCCCACATCTTCACCCGAGATTTCAAGACATCTCCTTGTTTGTTTATCTCTATCAATATGACTTCTCTCACTCTCATTTTGCCCTCCATCTAACCTAAACTCATTCCCAACTTGATTACTCACTTGAGTAGGATCCATCACTTCTCCTCTTTCGGTGGTGGTTTGCTCATCCCCATTCGCATCCTCATCCTCACCATCCTCATCATCACTATAATACTCAACATATTACTAACTTCATCACCGTGAAGATAATGGTAAATGATATCTTTAATACCATTACCGTCATTAAAAAATCTCAAGCCATTCTTCAATTCCTTCTCAAGAACACAATAATATAGTTTTTGCACTTTGCATCGTAAAAAATACACAAAATCCCTCACAAAATCAGTATATGATGGCTTTCAAACACTGACATAGATAGTATATTTATTTCCACTAGTATATTCCCAAAGCAAACAATGACGCCTACCTGATTCTCGTCCATGTCAATGCTGCACCCAAGGAAGAAAAAGAGTCATTAGTTTTTGGGACCACATGACAGAATCAGCAACTTCACATGCAGGTCCTTGTCGTTTTGTCGAAAGAAACAAAGGCGACTAATTTATTCAATTTGGTCCCTTTACAGAAACAAAGGAAGCCAAATTGAATAAACAAAGTGAGGTCCAATTTGGTCTCCCAAAGAAGCAACCCAACTAATTAAACAAAGTAAGGTCCTACCACTGTTTCCCTTAGAGTTAAGCCCCCATTTTCCCCTCCACACCCTATTTTTCTATTCGGTCCACCACAAAAGTAAGCAAATGACAAAATCCTAAATTTTTTTTTTATTCAGTCCCCACAAAAGTGAGATCCCCATCCACTTTCCTCCTGAGCCAAGCCCTCAATTTGCCCTTCGCGCCCTAACTTGCCCGTCAAAACCCTAAACTTTTCACTCAATTGACCCACGTAGAGAACATGACAAACCTAAGTGAGTGAGAGTTTGGGACATAGCCAGCGAACGACAGTGAACAACAACACAACTACGACGGGTGAGTGAACGATGGTGGGTGAGCAACGGCGGGCAAGCAAACGACGGTGGGTGAGTGAGCTACGTCCGGTTGAGCGAGAATCGTAGTTCATATGCCACCTATATGAACCTTATTTCTCCCTCTTTAGCGATGTCGTTTTGGCCATAGAGCAATGCGGCGTCGTTTTTGTAAGTGAGTCCACGTGGAATGGCATAAACGACGTCGTTTCTTACGGAGAAAGGAAAACGGTGTCGTTTTATGCCATTCCACATGGACAGTCTTCTTCAATTTTTGCCATGTTGATTTTTTTTTTAAATATAAAAGCCACGTAAATTCATTTTGGCCGGAATCTCTCTTCGGTGGCACCAAAGTGATCGTTTTTCCTTCGATTTAGCACTTAAGTGATCCGATGGAAACTTTTGGCACCAAAGTAAGTGTTGTACACAACTTTTCACACTTCTAGTGTACTTACCCCTGATGATGTAAAATGTCATGCTTAAGATGCAACCAAGAATGGTTAGTATGTAAGGATAACAAATGCAATGCATGCAATGTCATGAAAAACTTTTTTTTTTCAAATTCCAAGTTTTTGGAAAATTGATTAAGAACTCACCCTCATGTCATCGAACATCCTTGTTCCACTAAATCATTTTGAAACCATAGATTGTGTAGAGGCCCAAGCCTCAAAGCATCATCATAGAACTAGTTTAGGATACCTCACACTTCTATTAACATATAATGTGAATTTTATTGATATGCGAAAACACCACTACAACATATATTATCTTGGATCAATAAAGTTCATGATCTAGACTATTACAAGACATGAATGAAATGAACAAATGAAATTCCCTCAAGAGAGAAATGAATGGAATATAGCTGAAAAAAAAAAAGAAGTAGAAATAGAAACATCTCTTACACATTGAGATCAACAGGCTCTTCTTCTTGACCAATGGCACCAATGAGGCCATCTTCAAACAGGTAGGCAAAAATGATGGACAATGGCTTCCTTTTCTTGCAAGAGCCTTGGTGGTCTAGGAAGAAATCCTTTAATGGTAGAGGTAGAAGGTGTCTGTAGCTTTTGCCTTTAATGCTTGGGCTCTCTCGATCACCTTAGTAACCTAAGCCTTCATGCTTGCTGCTCTTGATTGCCTCAATAGGGCTTAGAACACCTTAGGTGAGTTTGCCTAGTCCTTTACTAGTAGTGAACCCATTCTTGAGCATTATTTTGCTTAATATTAGGGATGTCTTTGAGAATTGGGGCTTCCTCATGATCGTTCCAACGGGCACGCGACTAACAAACACGAGCTCAAATGAATGGTAGCTCGACTCTCTTTTGATTTCAGACTTGATGTAATGTATAGCAGTATTGTGGAAAGTCTCCACGTCCTTTTGCATCGAATGGTTATGATCTTACCATCAAAAGTGAGGCGCATCATTTGTTTAAGCCTAAAGGGAATGATCCTAGTGGCATGAATCCAAGGATGCCCCAACAGTAAGCTAAAATTGCTTGGGAAATCAAGCAATTGGAAATGCGAAGTGATTGTGATGGGCCCAACCATCAATGGTTGGTCGATCTCTCCTAATGCTTCTTTCCTTATCCCATCAAAAGCTCTAATGGGAGTCTTTGCAGGGGGAATGCTATCCATGCTTATCTCCAATTGACTGGAGAGTGGATAGAGGACAAATATTCAGAGCAGAGCCATTGTCGACTAAGACCCTTGAGATCCTAGTATTGAAGTATTGAGCGGATACGTATAATGCCCTAGTATGCACTTGTCCCTCAAGAGAGAGATCCTTCTCAAAGAAGGATATTTGGTCTCCAAGGAGTATGGCTCCCACAAACTCCTCTAATTAGACTGTTCTAATGGTTTTAAGTACATGGACCTCATTTGGGATCTTGAGGAGAGCATTCTTATGCTTCTCAAATGACTTGAAGAGTTCCAATAATGAAATCTAAGCCGACATCTTTCATAATTGCTCGATTACCTTAGCTTCACTTGTCTTGAGGAGCTGTTCAGCCTCCTCATCGATTATGACTTTCTTTTCAACACCTTCATGGGGAGGATAGACTTGACCCGATTGTGTAACAGCATCGATCTCATTGGCATCATAGTTCCACGGGACTGCCTTAATACTATAAGTGGAAGGCATTTTGGCCTTTGAGCTTTCGCCAACTTACGGTGGTACTTCGATGACCACGGGTTCAAACCCACACTAGAAATCTTCAAGGCTTCGACATTTTCGACCAATGGGTTCAATTCAATGGCATTCATGTCAGTTGAATGAGCTTCACGAGTAGCATTCTCCTTAGTTAGGTCGATCACAATGGCTCAATCATAACTACAAAATCGTCATCAAACTCATCCCCCTATTTACTAGGAACAATATCCTTGGGATTCTAAAAGAAACTAGGAGTAGTATATTTAACCATAAAGTCATACTTCCTACTAAGTTGCCAAGGGGTATCCACCACTTCACCCTTCTCATGAGCCTTCCTCATGAATTCTCAATCCCAATAAGAGGTCTTGTATCTAGATTCATTATCAAAAAAATTCCTTCACGCTCTAGCATAGGTTTAATGGTATTTTCTTCATCATCCCATTCACTTGAGATAATGTATTAAGAAAGAAACTTGGTGGAGGAGCGAAATTCACTTTGAAGTCTTATTTGCCACTTGGTTGGTCAAGGATATCACAACTTCACCACTCTATTGAGCATTCTTAATGAACTCACGATCCATGCGAGAAACTCCATGCTCATCTTCACTTTTGGTGTCTAAGTCCTCTTCTTGATACATGAGGGCTTTCTCCTTTGAGGCTCAACGATCATCATTTTGAGGATAATTCTTTCTCAGGTTCTCAGCTTCCCTTATGAACTTAGAGATCATGTCTTCACCAGACAAATCAACTTCAACTAAAGTTATTGACTCTTGAGTGGCTTAATCATCTTCATATTGAAGGACTCCAAGGTCAGCCAACTTAGCTAGGCAAGCTATTTTCTCATCATGTGAGAAGTTGTCACCCTTTATTCAACGATCAGCAAGGGACATTACTTGGCCCAACTTGTGTATATCAATGAGAAATGAATGCTTGTCATCATCTCTAAAGATTACGTTGACGTCTTCAATGTGCTTCGAGAGAGGATTTTGTTGGACATTCGGCACTGAGTCCTTGAAGGTTAGCAACTTCTCATCCGGCAAATTCTAGATCTTCGATTTAAGGACAAAGCAATTGTCCACGTGGTGTCCTTTCTCGCCCACATGATATTCACTAGTCTTGTCAGGGTCGAACCCAGGGAACTTCAGCAAGTTATCCCTCGGGACTTCTTTTCCCACAAGATGGTTTACAATTAATATTGGAAGTAGCTAAGACATTGGTCTTGATAATGGGGTGAATTGCCTCTGTGAGGGAATTCCCTTTACAGTCAAAGTTTTAGGAAAAACTCCTAGCTTCCATAGCGGGCTTATGAATAGGTGGAGTATACGTCTTTTTCAGCAAGTGCATTATGAATGTAGGCAATCTCCATAGCAGACTCCTTGTCTTTCTTTGGGGCAAATCTGCAAGTTGTGGTATCAACCAATCTTCTTTCTCACATGATTCTCTCAATGCGTTCTCCTAACTCAACCAATGAGGCAAAGTTAATGCAGGTATGGTTATACATCTTCTTAAAGAAGTCTCAAGGCATAGCTTGAAGTAATAATTTCATAACTTCCTTCTCGGACAAGGGAGGTATCATGCCCGATCCTCGAGCGTGTGCTCTTCCCTCGATAGTCGATTAAATATGTCACTTCCCAAGACAAGTCGCCAACCTTTTTCATTTTATTGCACATGCAAAAGCGAATAACAAATCCTTGATAGTAATCATCTCGAGATAGAAAAGTAGAACAATAGATTCACAAACAAAACATGCTTTTATATATATACTAAGTCATGTACAAAAGTCTACAAAAAAGACTTTTAAAAGATCGACTCTCAAAAGAAGTTGTCCTAACTGACCTATACCTCAGCTCTAGATCCACCACTCTACGGTTCTGAAAAGAATTGATCCCATGACGGAGTGAGATATAAATCTCAACGAGTTCACACTTTAAACCCCGATTAGGAAGGTAATACGCCTAGGGCATCCTAACCACACAATCACACAACCATAGAGACTTACCTTGTCTTAGATCCTCCCTGCAGGTCAGCACAATTCATATCATAGACAGCCATCAAGAAATGAGTAGCAAATGAGCTCATCAACTAGAATGCCACACTCAAATTTCAGACAAGCATAGGGGTCCTAATTATAGGGCCAAATCGTTATGATACGTCCCATACTATGTCACACAATTTTGTCCCATACCCGACACATTCCACTCAATTAAACATGTGTTCCAATTGATTATCACTACCCGCACAAGTAGTTTTGCCCGACACACATTGGTCTTTTGGCGTAGCCACTCCTTTGAGCATGACTACATCCTCCGACACACACCGGTGATGGCATTCCTTACGGCATTCCCGAAGGAACGTCGGTCCAGAATCTACTACGACTAGCGCCCATTGACATACATCGGGGATGTTTCTCTTAATCAACACACGATCATTCAATTGTGGCTAAGGACATTATGCTTTGTACTCACATGCCTTAATTAAGATAACGACCTTGGCCTATTTTCTTCGGATTAAAAACACTGTGAAAATAATCGTGTGTGGGTACACGGTTAGATCAAACTAGAAAAATTAATATCATTCCTTTTTAAAATCCCACTATTTTATATAGTATATAAAACCATTTTCAGTTTTAAAACCTGACACTCGAGATTTTCTAAACAAATATCAAAATTTACAAATTTTGGGATACTTGACCAAAATTCCAATCAGCACTCAATTTGCACAAATTAACACTTAATTGCAGAAATTAACCACACCATTGCAATTAGCACGAAATTCCGGTCATCAGCTATCTCGGTCTAATTTTTGAAAAATACTAACTAATTAAATAATTACCAAAATTAATTAAATAAATGCAATTAATTACCAAAAATAGAAACTTAGGCTGTAATTGCTAAATTAACCACCTAAATGAGCCAGGAAAAGTCTCAAACCTATCTAGATAAATAGCACAACCTATCTAAGCCTTAATTAATCTAATCTAACGACCTAACATGCATAATTGAATAATTAAATCACTAATATAATCTAACTAATCACATAATCCCTAATTAACTTAAATTAAACAACCCTTAAGCATAATTAACCTCATAAACAAGGTTTAGTAAGTAAACTTAGTGGTTTAGCGTGAAAACCGGTTTATCGCGACGGCAGCGTGATGGTGGCCGAAACTTGAGCCTATGGTGATGCCAAAGGGAGCTTGGATTGGGTTGAGAACTCTTGCAAGCCAACAGCGAACTGCTGGGCTCGGTTCTGGTCTGTAGTGGTTGAAGACGGGCTAGCTTCGGTGGGCAATGGGCCAGCTGAAAGGGAGACGAATGAAGGAGCAGCTTCAAGGAAATGGAGCTGGTGTGGGAATTCGCTGGCAGAAGGGTAGTCCACTTTGGGGCTTCGCTGGTTGACTTGGACCTGGTAGAGGAGGGCAGACGCTAGCGTTAAGAGGGGAACAACAGTGGGGATGTTGACTGGTGGAGACGTGGACTGGGCCGAGCAAATTCGTGGGTGGAGATGGGTGTTACTAGCGCAAGGGAAGCAGAAGAATGAGGGGAGCAGTGAAGTCAGGGTCTGGGGGTTTCGTTTGAGGAGGGCTAACCTAGCGGAGACAAAACTTGGTGGAGGAGCAGAATCAAGGTGGAGCAGTGGAGCAGTGGAGCTGCACGCGATCGTCGTTTTTGGTGGTTGATCGAGTAGGGTGAAGACGCGAACATGTGGCGTTACTTCAAGGAAAACCGAAAGAAGATGAAGCTGCGGGGGAAATGAAATGAAAGCGGGAGTAGTGAAGGAGGGGGAGTCTATGGAGGTGGCTTGCTCGAGAAGATGGGAAAAAGGAAGTAAAGTCATGATAAATATCTTCAATCAATTAAAGCTTGGTCCCTTTAGTCTTTAAGCATATCTCCTTGGTCCCCCAAATTACTTTCTTGCATAAAATTTCACAATTAACTCAATTTTGATGCCAATGTTGCAGCCCCCCATGTGGCATCCCAAAATTCAAAGTCAAGTTATAAGGTGTGTTAAAGTCTCTAATTAGGTGATAAAATTTTCCATGGCTTATGCTTTAGCCATTAGTCTTTTTAATTAGATGATTTGTGCATATGATTGTGAAAATTTAAATTTGATAGATTAATAATCTATGCTTGGCCATGTACTTTATAAATAGACAAGATGCCCCAAGACTTTGGCCAAGATGAAAATGGAAATTTAAAAATATTTATAGAAGGAATTCAAAAAAAAAAAAAAAAAGAGGAAAAAGAAGTTCAAAATACAATTGGGCCTTAAGCCCAAGAGTGGAACTTTAATGGACCAAGTTGGCCGGCCCATTAAAGCCCACAAGTGGGCTGTCGACCAGCTCAAGAGTGGCCGGATGGCCCAAGCCCAAAAAGCCCAAACCCAATTCAAAATTCAACATGACAAGTGGCAAGGGAGAAGGCCATGCATTGGCCATAGTTAAGGCAAAGCAATCATTACTAATCATGAGAGTTTAGGGGTATAAGAAGGGAAGAGAGAGAAGGGTGGCCAGCCATTTGCTCGCCCAAAGAGAGTGAGAGAGAGAGAGTTGTGCAAGAGAGAGAGATCGTGCGAGAGGGAGGAACGGCCGAGAGAGAAAGGAGGAGGGAACCGCCGTCCGTCCGCTCGTGTGCCACCCGTTTGCCGCCGTGTGTCGTCGTCCGTGTAGTCTAGAGGCAAGTGGGAGTCCTCTAGCTTCTCTTGCATGCTTGTATGTCGTTTGCATGTTGAGCTTTTGGGTGTTAGATGAGAAAAACCGAAGCATGGATGAGTTGTGTGTGAATGGTGTGACTGTTCTTGCTTGGATTGTGTGAGTCAGTAACTTGTTTGAGCTTGCTTGTGTGTTTGGAGTCCGATTTTGGCTTCGATTTCTTCATGAGAGTTGTAGCTAACATCTTGAACTACAACATACTGAACGTTCATGGAAAATGATGGATATTTGAGGGGTTAAAGTCTTATTCTACGGAGACCTCAGATCTGGAGAGTTTTTACTGACCTCTTGCTGGATTCATGATTGCATGTTGGTTTTTGTTGAGAATATCACTTCGATGTTCTCATGAAAGTTGTAGGGGATATCTTAAACTAAAACATAATCAAATTTGAAGTGAAATGAACAAGCATATCCTAGTAAATCGACTAGATCTTAAAGACAGGTGGCTTGGACCTAAATGATGACGATTTGTCTTAATGAAACTTGGAAATGTAGAGGAAGTAAAGTTATGAGAAATATCTTCAATCAATTAAAGCTTGGTCCCTTTAGTCTTCAATATGCATATCTCCAATTGATGATCACCCAAATTATGCTTTCTTGCATAAAATTTCACAATTAACTCAATTTTGATGCCAATGTTGCATGATGATGATGATAAGTAATGCAATATGATGATCCCCACACCAAGCCTCCAAAATTCCTCATAGAGCTTCAATTTCTTCACTAAATTCCTCAGTTTTTTTTTTTTTTTTTGCGGAGGAAGTCTACACAATTTCTACCATTTCCATTCACCAAGTAGCTTGGTTTGGAAGTAAAAAATCTCTTCAATTTGGCCCATCCGAATTTCCGCTCTTTTTCGAATCATTCGAATTGATTTTTCATAAAAATCTCGAGCTCACCGAAAATTCTTTGGAGGATGAGTCAACGTTCATAATATAAATCGTGACATGATAGAACTTTTAGTTTCTGAAATCGAGTTCAAATTCGTGGTTAATTTCAATCTGTCGCGATTTTAGCGTGACCTAATTTATCGAATAGTTTTTAGGAATTTTTAGTGCAATTGAGTCGTGGTTGATTATTTTTGAGCCACATTGTGCATCTTCGATATATTGGCGACTCTCAATTATCGTGAAAATATCAAGATTTCAAATACAGACACAGGGTACCAAAACAAGAGAAAAATTGGTCTAGTGCCAATTGACGAGAACTTTGCAATAAGGTGGAATCACCTATGCTTTGATTACATATCTCAGTCGAATCGACTAATCTCTGATCTTCGATCAATTTTGACAGTACTGTAATGTCCCTTGCAGACTACCACGATTGAGTAGTTGATTTCTGGTCGAATTCTCATGTCTATTGCTTTAAAATCTTTTAATGGCTTTACCTGATAAGCTAGTTATCTCGTGAGTGGCCAACTCAGAGAAAAGAATTATAGGCACATCGATGAAAAGCCCAACTTATTCAATCGAAAGTAAAATCTAAAATTTAGGATATTACAACTCTTCCCTTCTTATAAAAATTTCATCTTCAAAATTTAAACATTTATAAATCTTAAACCAAAAAGGTGGATGTATTGAGGTCTCATCGAGTCTTTACTTTCCTATGTTGCTATTTCCATGTTGTTGTGTTACCAGACCACTTTAATCAGTGGGATTATCTTGGTATGCAGAATCTGTTCTTTCCGATCCACAATCTAAATCGGGTTTTCCACGTACGACACTCTATCTCCCACATCTAATTCCTCAAAATTTAACACATGGGTCGAGTCAGGCTCATATGTCCTCAACATCGACACGTGAAAGAAGTCATGCACTTGCGCCAACCTTGGTGACAATGCAAGATGATACATTAAAGTCCTGATTTTTTCCAGTATCTCTAAGGGACCTACGTACCTCGGACTTAGCTTTTCCTTCCTACTGAAGCACGAAGTACCCCTCATTGGTGACACCTTCAAAAAGATGTGATCACCAACTTGGAATTCCAATGGTCTCCAACGCTTATCTATGTAGCTCTTTTGGCGGCTCTGAGTAGTCTTTAATTTGTCTCTGATGATTGTAACTGCATCCAGTGACTGCTGAACCAACTCTGGGCCTGTGATCTTTTTTTCTCCTACCTCATCTCAACATACTGGCATTCTGCATACTCTGTGATACCACACTTCAAAAGGAGCCATTTGAATTCTTTGTTGGTAGTTGTAAACCTCGGGTCTCGGTTTGATGTAATCGTTACCAGCACTCCATGCAGACGAACAATCTGACGCATGCACCACTCTGCATGCCTATCCAAATTAATGTCCTTTCGTACATCGATAAAGTGAGTCGACTTCATCAGTTTGTCGATCACTACCCAAATGGAATCATTACCCCTCTGATTCCTTGGTAAGCCTGTCATAAAGTCCATTGTGATATGTTCCTATTTCCACTCGAGAATCTTGAGAGGTTGCAAGAGTCCTTCCGGCTTATAATGTTGTGCCTTTACTTGCTGACACTTTAGACACTTGGCGACATGCTTTGCAATATCCGCATTCATACCAAAACATCAGTAGTGTTGACACAGATTTTGATACATCTTCGTACTACTAGGATGAATCCTGTAACTGCTATGATGAGCTTCTAACAAGATCTCTTCTTTAAGTGCTACATCGTCAGGTACACACAATCGTCCTCCGAACCTTAGTGTTCCGTCTTCAAAAATCTGAAAATCAAATTTTGTCTTCTTGGTATCCTCTTGCAGGATTTTCTAAACATCTTGGTCTATCAACTAAAACGTCTTGATTCTCATATGCACATCCAGCTCAATTCTAAGGGTGGCCATAAGATTCGAAAGGTGACCTACTTCAAATTTGAAAACCGAATCTCGTGTTCTCTTGAGTAAAGTCCATTCCTTAACCATCACTGTGCGACTAAAACTTCCAACTCAGCGTATTTGCGACTTTATTCGCTTTTCCAAGATGATAAAAATATCACAATCATAGTCCTTTAGAAATTCCGTCCATCAACGCTATCTCATATTCAATTCTTTTTTAGAGAATAGATACTTGATACTTTGATGGTCAGTGAAGATCTAGAATCTTTCTCCACGCAAATAATTTCTCCAAATCTTCAAAGCGAAAATAATTGCTAGGAGTTCTACGTCATGCGTCAGGTAATTGAGCTCGTGAGGTCTCAACTGACGGGACGCATATGCAACAACTCTACCATGTTGCATCAACATGCAACCCGATCCTTTAAATGATGCATCATTGTAGATCTCGTATTCTCCAAGACTAGATGATATCGTCAGCACAGGTGCGATAGTCAGTTTCTGCTTAAGTTCTTAGAAACTACAATCGCACTTGTTTGTTTACACGAACTTCTCTTCCTTCTTCGGTAGTTGAGTCAATGGTGATGCCAAAGCTGAAAATCCTTCCACGAACCTTCTATAATGCTCTGCTAAACCCAAGAAACTTATGATCTTTGTCACAGTAGTTGGCCTTGGCCAGTTGATAACTACTTCAATCTTAGTCGGGTCCACGGAGATTCCTTCGCTTGAAATCGTGTGACCTAGGAATGCCACACGAGTTAACCAAAACTCGCACTTGTTAAACTTAATGTACAGTCATGATCTCATTGACTCCGAAGCACTATCCTTAACTTCTTTTGTGCTTCTTAGGACTTCTTGAGTACACTAGGATATCGTCAATGAAAACGATCACAGACTGATCCAAATATTCCTTAAACACACGATTCATTACAACAAGATGCTCCTTGAACCAAACATTTTTATATGACATCAAATTTATCCATAAGCAAAATAGTCATGTACAACCCTAGCTAGTGATTCTCCTTTTTACAACTTCATTTCAACAAACTAAAATTCTACAACCTTAACCAAAATTTCGTTGCAGTACTCTAACAAAATTATTCCAAAACCATTCTTCTCCCGATCGATGCATGGCTCGGTTCCTTTTGTATCCTTCGCCATCCTAGTAGCACCCTATCTACGGTGCATTCCGTGGCGAATACCATCTATTTTGTCCCATTGATGGTGGTGGCGGCGGTAACTGTTGTTGTCCCATATGCTTTCTAGGACAATTCCTAGCTATGTGACCCTATTGGCCACATTCATAACACGTACCCATCATTCCTGTTGGGTGGAATGTTATACCTTCCCCCAGGCACAAGTCTCTTCCCAAACCTATTCTCATCTCTATTTGAACTAAACCATGACCCAGATGTCGTAGCTTGTTCTTTCTGGTCTGTCTTTATTAGCTGGGCTCGTTCAAACATGTCATTGTAGTCCTTCATATTGGAAGGCACCAACAGACTCCTTAATCTTGGTATGAGCCTATCTTTGAACCTACGAGCTCGATCTATCGGATCCTCGATCAATTTGGGGGCATAGTGTGACAGTTTATCGAACTTCGATTCATACTGATCTACCGTCATTGTACCTTGGCGAAGGCACTGGAATTCAACCATCTTCAGTTCTCAAGCATTGTTCCGAAAAGTACTTGTTGTTGAAGACCTTGACAAAGGCATTCCATTCTAGGACCACACCTTCCAAGAACATTATTCCTCTGGTGGCTCTCCACCAAGTGCTTGCAATTCCCTAAAGTTGATAGACTGCAAGTATGACCTTCTTCGCCTCGGTGCACATCAGCAATGCAAAGGCCTTATCCAATTCCTGGATCCAAAGAGCTGCAGCCTCGGGATCTCCTACACTAATGAACCTCAGTGGGTACAACTTCAAAACTGCTCCACTAACTTATGCCTCTCTTTATCAGCGATCACGATCCTAGATGGAACTTCGGCAGGTGCAACAATAACTACGGCAACAACAGTGGCAGCAATAGTAGCATTGGCTGTGGCATTGGCAATTGCGGTAACGGTGGCTATAGCTATGGATGAAATAGTGGCGACAGCAGCTTGATTCTGGGCCGGCGCCTAATTACATTCCCAAGCGTCTCTAGTACCTACATGATCCCTACGAACCTTAGATCATTAGGGGTTACTACTCCAGCACCAACAGGAGGTGGTGCTACTCCACTAGCGCTGGCCTGAGCCGGTGCTCGACCATGACCACCTTAGATACCGACCTTCGTCTGCGTCCTACTCCGAGTAATAGGTCCAATGGTTCGCTTTCTAGGAGTCCTTTGCTCCTAATCGCTCATGATGTAGACTTTCTACAAAACCTGTTCCCAATTCCATACGGAATTAGAAACTGAGTGATCCTCACAAACAATCTACCAATCAGCTATCACTAACATGCATCAGCATAAAATAAAGGCATTTCCTACTAACTATCCCAAGAACCCATCTCACCTTATCACTCCAACTATCGACTAGCTCGATACCACAAAATGGGGATGTCACACCTTGAACCTCGAGCGTATGCCTATCCCTCGATGGTTGATAAAATTTGTGACTTCCCAAGACGAGTCACCGACCCTTTTTCATTTTATTGCATATGCGGAAGCAAATAACAAATCTCATGACGATAATCATCTCGGGATAGAAAAGTGGGACAATAGACTCACAAACAAAACATGCTTTTATATACACACTGAGTCATGTAAAAAATTCTACAACCAAAATACTTCAAAAGATCAACTCTCCAAAGAAGTTGTCTTAACTGACCTACACCTCAGATCACCTCAACTCGGCTCTAGATGGAGTGAGATATAAATCTCAGCGAGTTTACACTCTAAACCTCGATTAGAGGGTAATACACCTAGGGTGTCCTAACCACACAATCACACAACCATAGAGACTTACCTCGTCTTAGATCCTCCCTGTAAGTTAGCATAATTCATTTCATAGACAGCCATCAAGACATGAGCAGTAAATGAGCTCATCAACTAGAACGCCACACTCAAATTTCAAGCAAGCACATGGGTCCTGATTATAGGGCCAAATCATTAAGACACGTTCTATACCGTGTCACACAATTTTATCCCATAACCTGACACATTTCACTCAATTAAACATGCATTCTGATTGATTATCACTGTTCGCACAGGCAGTTTTACCCAACACACATTGGTCCTCTGGTTTAACCAGTTTTCGTCTCACTTCTTTGAGCAGGACTACATCCTTCAACACATATCAGGGACGGCATTCCTTATGGCATTCCCGAAGGAACTTTGGTCTAGAATCTACTGCGACCGACGCCCATCGACACTCACCAAGGATGGGTAATGTCCACCGACACACACCCGGGATGGGTTCTCTTAATGAGCACACGATTATTCAATTGTGGCCAAGGAGATTATGCGTTGCACTTACATGCCCCAATTAAGATAATGACCTTGGTCTATTTTCTTCGTATTAAAAATACTCCGTGAAAATAATCATGTGTGGGTACACGGTCAGATCAAACCAGAAAAATTACTATCCTTCCTTTTTAAAATTCCATTGTTTTATATAGTATAAAACCATTTTCGGTGTTAAAATCCAACACCCGGGATTTTCTAAATAAATATCGAAATTTACAAATTTTGGAATAAATGACCAAAATTCCAATAAGCACTCAATTTGCACAAATTAACACTCAATTGCAAAAATTAACCACACCATTGCAATCAACACAAAATTCCGGTCACCGGCTATCTCAGTCTAATTTTCAGAAAATATTAAATAATTAAATAATTATCAAAATTAATTAAATAAATGCAATTAATTACCAAAACTAGAAACTTAGGCCGTAATTGCTAAATTAATCACCTAAATGAGCCAAGAAAAATTCCCGAACTTGACTAGATAAATAGCACAACCTATCTAAGCCTTAATTAATCTAATCTAACCATCTAACATGCATAATTGAATAATTAAATCACTAATCTAATCTAACTAACCACCTAATCCCTAATTAACTTAAACTAAACACCCCTTAAGCATAATTAACCTCCTAAGCAAGATTTAGGGAGTAAACTCACTAGTTTAGCGCGAAAACTGGTTCACCACGATAATGGCACGACGGTGGCTGAAACTCGAGCCTATAGTGACGTCGAGGGGAGCTTGGATCGGGCTGAGAAGTCTTGCAAGCAAATAGTGAACTGCTAGGCTCAATTTTGGGCTATAGCGGTTGAAGATGGGCTAGTTTTGGTGGGCAATGGGCCAACTAAAAGGAGACAGATGAAGGAGGAGCTTCGAAGGAAATGGAGCTGGCGTGGGAATTTGCTGGCAGAAAGGGAGTCCACTTAGGGGCTTCTCTAGTTGACTTGGACGTGGCAGAGGAGGGCGGACGCTAGCGTTGAGAGGGGAACGATGGTGGGGACGTTGATTGGTGGAGATGTGGATTGAGCCAAGCAAATTCATGAATGGAGATGAGTGTTGCTAGCACGAGTGAAGCGGACGAATGAGGGGAGCGGCTAAGTCAATGTCTAGGGGATTTTGTTTGAGGAGGGCTAACCCGGCAAAGACAAAACTTGGTGGAGGAGCAGAATCAAGGTGGAGCTATGGAGCTACACATGGTCGTCGTTGTTGGTGGTTGACCGAGCAGGGTGAAGACGCGGACATGTGGCACTGCTTCGAAGGAAAATCGAAAGAAGATGAAGCTATGGGGCAAATAAAATGAAAGCGGGAGCAACGAAGAAGGGGGTGTCGGCGAAGCTAGCTTGCTCAAGAAGATGGGAAAAATGGGGCAAAGTCAAGATAAATATCTTCAATCAATTAAAGCTTGGTCCCCTTAGTCTTCAAGCATATCCCTTTGGTCCCCCAAATTACTTTCTTACATAAAATTTCACAATTAACTCAATTTTGATGCTAATGTTGTAGCCCCCCACACCAAGCCTTCGAATTTCCTCAATAGAGCTTCAATTTCTTCACTAAATTCCCAAATTTGATGTCCAATTTTGCTGTGGAAGAAGCCTAAACAATTTCCATCATTTCCCTTCACCAAATAGCTCGGTTTGGATGTAAAAAATCCCTTCAATTTGGCCCATCTGAATTTCCGCTCTTTTCCAAATCATCCGAATTGATTTTCCGTAAAAGTTTCAAGCTTGCCAAAATTCTTCGGAGGATGAGTTGATGTTCCTAAAATAAATCGTGACATAACAGAACTTTCAATTTTTGAAATCGAGTTCAAATTTGCGGTTAATTTCAATATGGTGTGATTTTAGCATGACCAAAATTACCGGATAGCTTTTATGAATTTTTAGTGCAATTGACCCGTGGTCAATTATTTTCGAGCAACATTTTACATCTTCAATACATTGGCAACTCTCGATTGTCGTGAAAATCTCAAGGTTTCAAATACGGACACAGAGTACTAAAATGATAGAAAAATCCATCTAGTGCCGATCGACGAGAATTTTGCAATCAGGTGGAATCATCCACGCTTTGATCACATATCTCAATCGAATCGACCTATCTTTGATCTCTGATCGATTTCGACAGTGCCATAATGACTCTTGTAGATTAGCACGGTGGAGCAGTCGATTCATAGTCGAATTCTTAAGTCTATTGCTTTAAAATCCTTAAAGGAATCACCTGATAGGCTTTAAAATCTCTTAAAGGAATCACCTGATAGAATTATAGGCGCGTCAATGAAAAGCCCAACTTATTCAATCGAAAGTAGAACTTGAAATTCAGGATGTCATAGGAGGTTTCACTTGAGATGCAGTGGCTCTCCACATTTGAGCATATGCCCTAAACGTTTCTGTCTTCCTCTTCTCGACTCAAACCAACTCCTCTCGAGTTGGTGCAATCTTGGTGTTGAACTTATATTGTTGCAGGAATTCATCTATGAGAGCCTCCTAGGTATGGATCTTCTCCAGATCCAATTCGATGAACCAGGTCAACGCAAGACCAACCAAGCTATGTTGAAGTGGGCTGGTGCATGAGAGGGATAGAAGAGCGAAGCAGTTGTCATTAGGCAAGCAGGAGGCTTTAGTAGAGAGCAAGATCGCAAGAAGAAGAAGGGCAACTGGCCTTGGCATCTTAGAGAAGCCAAAGGAGGGAGAAAGTCAACAAAATTATTTACTCAATTAAATGCTTGGTCCCCTAATTATTTCTTGCAAGATAAATCCCCAAATAATCAACTTTGGACAGCAAAATTGCCATTTCCCTCACACATCCGAATTTATTTCTTTTTTTTCCGAAATATCCGAAATTCAATTTCTTAAGAAATCTCTCCAATATGATGGCCAAATTTGTTGAGGAAGGTGCCCATGCGAATTTCCACAATTTCCCTTCACCAAGTAGCTCACTTTGGAGGCCAAATATCCCATAAATTTGGCCTCTCTGATTTTTCTTTCTTTTCCAAATTGTCCAAATTGATTTTCCATAAAAATATCCAAGCTCACCGAAAATTCTTCAAAGGATGAGTTGACGTTCCTAAAAAGATCCAAGCTCACCGCTACAGCTGCCACTATTGTTGTCGTTGCCACCGCCACCGAGGGCGCAGCCATTGCCGCCCCTACCGAAGTTCCACCCGAGAATGTAGTTGTGGAGAGAGAGAGAGACCGATTCATAAGCTCGTGGAGCAGTTCTTGAAGTTGAACCCGTCAAGGTTCACTGGAGCAGGAGATCCCGAGACTGCATCACTCTGGATCCAAGACTTAGAGAAGGCTTTTGCACTTTTGATGTGCAATGATGAGGAAAAGGTTGTCCTGGCAGTATACCGACTATAGGGTAATGCGAATACTTGGTGGAGGGCCACCAGAGGTAGAGTATTCCTAGAAGGCGAGGTTCTAGTGTGGAACGCCTTCCTCAGAGCCTTTAATAGCAAGTACTTTCACGTAGCGCCCGAGAGCACAAGATGGAGGAATTCCATCGCCTTTGCCAAGGAATGCTGAGTGTAGATCAGTACAAAGCAAAGTTCACGAAGTTTTTGTAATACGCTCCAAGACTGATAGAAGACCTTGAAGATAAAACTCGGAGGTTCAGGAACAGCCTCCAACCAGAGCTAAGAAATTCATTGGTGTCGTTTGATCTTAAGGATTAAAATGAGGTGTATGGTGGGGCCCAGCTTATAAAGAGAAGTTCGAGTGAGCAAGCCGCCTCACCTAGGTCAAGGTTTAGTTCGAATAGAGATGGGAACCGATTTGGGAAGGAGCCTATGACAAGAGGAAGATATTTAATTCCACCCAATAGGAAGGGTGGGATAAACAAGTTATCACCGAATCATAATGGAGTATGTCGTTTCTATGGGAGATGACATGGATTGGTCTCATGTTTTCCTAGGACAAGAATTTGTTACGAGTGTCACTAGCACGGCCACCTAGTCAAGGATTGTCCGAACAGGTCGATGGGATCTCAGTTGCCACCGCCACCGATGAGACAGAACAGAGGGAATGCACCGTAGATAGGGTGCTACTAGGATGACAATGAGACGAAGGAACCGAGCCATGCAACAATCAAGAGAAGAATGGTTCTAGAATAATTTTTTCGGTAGCGCAGTAGAATTTTGTTTAAGATTGTAGAACTTCAATTTGTTGTAATAAATTCATAGAAGGGAGAATCATTGGCTAGGGTTGTACTTGAATATTTTGCCTATGTATAACTTTGATGTCATATATAAAAAGGTTTGATTCGAAGAACATCTTGTAGTATTGAATCGTGTGGTCAAGGAGTACCAAAATCAGTTTGTGATCGTGTTCATCGACGATATTCTGGTGTATTTGAGAAGTTCGGAGGAACACGAGAGGCATTTGAGGATGGTACTTCAGATCCTGAGGAATCATGTGCTGTACGCCAAGTTCAGTAAGTGCAAGTTTTAGTTAACTTGTGTTGCGTTCTTAGGTCACGTGAATTCAGGCGAAGGAATCTCCTAGACCCATCCAAGATTGAAGCAGTGATCAACTGGCCAAAATCAACTACCGTGACAAAGATCATAAGTTTCTTGGGTTTGGCAGGTTATTACAGAAGGTTTGTGTGGCACCCCGAACGGCCCTCGATCCGTAAGGGTTGCCATAGTTTGCTTACCTTTCACATTCTTATTAACATATCACTTTGATACCATTTAATTATAGCGGGTCCATAAATCCCGGGGGTTAATTAATTAATTTTTTTTTGAATTGGTCCCAACACAGTTCATATAATGGAAGCATAATTAAATCTCCCTATCCCATACTCCAACATCAATAATGCAATGCACACCAACTACGCATCAGATAAAAAGATAGAGCCGAGTCACTTTTATTTACATAACTATGATGGACTTCTCGGGTCAATACAACAAAAGGCCAAGGCTTTACTAAGCTTAATTACAACTCAAAAGTACCCAACCCATACATCAGTCATGTACAGCGCTCCATCGTCCATGGAAACTGATTAGATAAGGCATTCACACCCTTCAATCCAAAAAGTGTCATCCTCTATCAGTCGTACGCACAATCGCACTCAACTCGGTGCATCGGCCAGTGGCGGCGGTAGCATTCTTCTCATCACCTCGTCGCGTTGAACATGTACAGACAAGAACTCCTATACTATAGGGCCATCAGCTAAACCCACATCATACATAACCAAAACACAATCTTGGATAAACACTAGACCAGGAACACTAACACAGGAATGCTCGAACACTCAACCTCAACATCAGATGGTAAGCCATAGAAAGTACCACGCATGACCGGTGGTAGAGGCATCTTTCAATCTGAAATGTTAATCCCCAAAAGGGTTGAGTACAACCACCCAGCAGTAAAAATCCATCAAACTACACAGTGCATCAAACAAAACAATCAAGGTATCCCGAATAAGGCACATATCATCCATGCAATCAAACATACATCACCATGCAGTCATGCATACATCTCCATGTAGTCGTGCATATATCACCATGCGGTCGTGCATATATCTCCATACGGTCGTGCATATATCTCCATGTAGTCATGCGTATATCACCATGCAGTCGTGCGTATATCACCATGTAGTCATGCATATTACCATGAGATCCATTCAATGCTTTGGTGATCACACTCTAGAAAATCAAACAATACCAATTCCAGTTCATAGATAATTTATACACTAGGCCATATGCACACACATGCACATGATTCAACTTCCATGTTGATTTATTTTCAAAAGGATCTCATTTTTCTTCTAGGGACTAGTGTTTGCATCCCTCATATCGCTCACACCCAACCTGGCATCGCGAGGAACCTCCGGCACACACCTTTGGGCATCTCGCACCCCAATTGGCATCATGAGGCCATCCAACACACACCTCCGAGCATCCCAACACTCCTAGGGCATCATCGGCTCACACCTCCGACGGTATTATAATCATCACGATGCATATTCACATATATATCTCATTTTAAAATTAGCATTTGATGCAATAATATTAGAGGTCTAAACCAGCCTTTTTGATGTTATATGACATGCTAAATGTCACCACATATGCAGCATGATTAAACACTCAAGACATTATATCTCATAGAGCAATTCATTTAATTTTGAAAATACAACAATTTTTGGATAAAACAGAATGCACTCCTTTAGTTAAAATCCTGAAAAATTAGTAAACAATCTTGATAAATTATGAAAATTTGACATGTTATAGACGAGATCTAGAGAAAAATATTTCATGAAGAACACCATATCAAAAGGGCTTCATGCAAGTTGCTACAATCCATACATCACAGCTTCTAAAATTTCAGAACATCGCCTTTGCACAATTTCATTCACAAATTCGGTATAAATGCTAAATCAGCTCCAAAAATTCTGAAATTTTGATATATTATAGAAAAAACCTAGAGGTAAAAGTTTTGTGGAGAACTCAAAGTCAAATTCGGGATAGATTAAAATCTATGATCACCATAACCATCGCTAACCTTCGGCAACAATTTCCAGATCTAACCATTTCAAATAAAAATCATTTCACCGACCTACCCTTTTCCATTTCTTCAACCAGATAATTTTATAAAATTCACATAATCACACTAGGTCAACATAATGATTTCCAAATCTTATTTTTTCAAAGTAAAATGGTTTCACCGACCTATACTTGTTCATTTCCTCTAAAATTTTGATATGTTACTTTTCAAGAGGTCCTCTACAACTTTCATCAAGAACTCAAAGTGATATTCGAACTAGAAAATTGCATGCAGCTCCTGAAATCACCAAAGGTATTTTTCTAAAAATAGATTGCTAGGCTAAGACACTACTCTCATAACTTCGAAAATTCTCACCTCTACCACATCCGAAATTTACCATTCATCACACACAATCACAGCAAGCAAAGTGTAGATCAATGGACTCTACTTGCCTCAAATGCAAAGAAAATTACAGCAAGCACAACAGTGGGGCTAGGCAGCATCGACGGTCTCCTCCTTCCTTCACGGCTCACCCTCGGCTTCCCCTTTCTCTCGGTTCACTCTCCCTCTCTTGGCTTTCTCTCTCTCTCGCATGACAACTCCTCTTCCTAGATCAATCCGCCAATCCTCTTTTCTTCCCCTTCATGATTAGTAATCATTAGCTTGCATGGCAATGGACACTTGGATAATCTTCTTCACCACTTGTCATTTTTTTTCATGCAAGTTGATCGGGCCTCCTTTAGGTTGGGCTTGGGCCATCCGGTCTCACCTCCTTTGGTCGGCAGCCCTTTGGGCTTCTTGGGCCGGTCGAACGGTGGGGAATGTGGGCTGGTTTGGCCTAAGAAAAATTGGCCCACACCTTCTCCTAATGACCCACCCTAATCCTTATTTATATAAATACCTAATTACAAAATTTATATGGCCATAAAACTTGTAACATAAATCAATAAAAATCCAACTTATAAAGTGCATAGCCAAGAATAAAGTTTTCCTTATCAATTTGCCCTTTAGTACAAACCTTGATCACACATGGACATAGGATAGATTTTCTAGCAAAACATATGTCCATTAAATGCTCGGCCTTGATTAATTGTAATCCATTGGACTAATGGCTATAATATAGTCCGATGGAATTTCCATCCCCACTTTCGTAGGTCGTAATGCATCTAGAGATTGCTATGAAATTTTTAGGATGTCACTATTCATGGAAGGGTTTTTAGCTTTAGCTTTGCCGTTGACTCGACTACTGAAGAAAGAAGAGAAATTTGTGTGGATAGATAAGTGCGAGCATAGTTTCCAAGAGCTTAAGCAGAAGCTAACTACTACACCTGTGCTGACCATTCCATCTGGTCTAGGAGGATATGATATCTATAGTGATGCATCGTTTAGAGGATTGGGTTGTGTGCTGTTGCAATATGGTAGGGTTGTTGCATATGCGTTCCGTCAATTGAGACCTCGTGAGCTAAATTACCCGCCGCATGACTTAGAACTCGTAATGATTATTTTCGCTTTGAAGATTTGGAGATACTATTTGTGCAGAGAAAGATTCCAGATCTTTACAGACCATCATAGTCTCAAGTATCTATTCTCTCAGAATGAGTTGAATATGAGACAGCGTAAATGTATGGAACTCCTGAAGGACCATAATTATGATATCTTGTATCACCCTGGAAAGGTGAATAAGGTCGTAGACGCTTTGAGTCAGAAGTTTTCAGTTGCACAAATGATGGTTAAGGAATAGATTTTGCTTGAGAGAGCTTGAGATTTGGTTTCAAATTTAAGGTAGGCCACCTTTCGAATCTTATGGCGACCCTCAAAATTGAGCCGGAAGTGCAGATCAAAATCAAGACGCTTCAGTTGACGGACCTAGAGATTCAAAAGATCCTGCAAGAGGATACTGATAAGAGAAAGGTTGATTTTCAAATTTCTGAAGATGGAACACTAAGGTTCCGAGGACAATTTTGTGTACCTGATGATGTAGAGCCTAAATAAGAGATCTTATCAGAAGCTCATCGTAGCAGTTACAACATTCATCCTGGTAGTACAAAGATATATTGGAATCTGCGTCAACACTATTGGTGGTCCGGTATAAAGGTGGACATCGCCAAGCATTTCGCTAAGTGTCTGACGTGTTAGCAAGTTAAGGCACAATATTATAAGCTAAGAGGACTTTTGCAATCTCTCGAGATTCATGAGTGGAAATGGGAGCACATCATAATAGACTTTGTGACGGGCTTACCAAGGAGTCAGAGATATAATGATTCCATTTGCATAGTGGTTGACAGAATGGCGAAGTCGGCTGACTTCATTATTGTACAAAAGGACCTTGATTTGGACAAGCATGCAGTGTTGTATGTGTGTCAGATTATTTGTCTGTATGGAGTACCGGTCACGATCACATTTGATAGAGACCTAAGATTCACAGCTGCCTTTTCGGAAAAGCTTGCAGGTTGCCTTAGGAACAAAGTCACAGTACAATACGGCTTATCATCCTCAGACAAATGGCTAGTTTGAGAGAAAATCCAAATTCTCGAGAACATGTTGAGAGCATTTGTGCTAGACTTCAAAGGAAGTTGGGAGGAACAGCTTCATCTAGTTGAGTTCGCCTACAACAATAGTTATCAACAGAGTGTTTAAATGGCACCGTTTGAATCATTATATAGCAAAGAGTGCATAACTCTAATGTGTTTGGATGGAGTCAGAGAACGAAGATTACAGGCTCAGAGTTAGTCTAGCAGTCAATAGATGCAGTTGCCGTAATCAGAGACAAATTAAAGACTACTCAGAGCCACCAGAGAAGTTACGTTGATAAGCGTCAAAGACTATTCGAATTCCAAGTTGGTGATCACATCTCTTTGAAGGTGTCACCAATGAGGAGTACTTCGCACTTCGGTAGGAAGGAAAAGCTGAGTCCGAGGTATGTATGTCCCTTTAAGATTCTAGAAAGAATCGGGATCCTAGCGTACCATCTTGTATTGCCACCAAGGTTGGCGCAAGTGCATGACGTCTTTGATGTGTCAATGTTGAGGACGTATGAGTCTGACTGGACCCACATGATAATATTGAAGAATTAGACGTGGACAATAGAGCGTTGTACGTGGAAAGCCTAGTTTAGATGGTGGATCGGAAAGAATAGATTATGTGCACCAAGACTATCCCGTTGGATAAAGTGGTTCGGCAACACCACGATACAAAAGGAGCAACTTGGGAAAGTGAAGATGCGATGAGACACCTGTACCACCACCTTTTTGGTTTAAGATTTGTAATGGTTTAAATTTCGAGAATGAAATTTTTATAAGAGCGGAAGAGTTGTGACATCTTGAATTTCATGTTCTGTTTTTGATTGAATAAGTTAGGTGTTTCATCGGTGCGCCTATAGTTCTTTTCTCTAACTTGGCCACTCACGAGATAACTAGCCTATCAGGTGAAGCCATTAAGGGATTTTAACGTAATAGACTAGAGAATTCGACTAGGAATCAATTGCTCGATTGTGCTAATCTGCAAGGGTCTTTACAGCACTGTCAAAATCAATCAGAGACTGGAGATAGGTTGATTTGACGGAGGTAGGAGATTAAGTGTGAGTGATTCCACCTAATTGCAAAATTTATGTCGAACGGTACTAGACTGATTTTCTATCATTTCTGTACCTCGTGTTTGTATTTGAAATCTCCTTATTCTCACGACAATTGAGAGTCACTAATGTGTTGAAGATGTACAATGTGGCTCGAAAATAATCGATCACGGGTTAATTGCACTAAAAATTCCTAAAAGCTACTCGGTAGGTTATGTCACACTAAAATCGCGTCAGATTGAAATTAACTACAAATTTAAACTCGATTTTAGAAATCGAGAGTACTGTCATGTCACGATTTATTTTAGAAACGTTGACTCATTCTTTGAAGAATTTTCAGCGAGCTTGGATTTTTTTATGGAAAATCAATTTGGATGATTTGGAAAAGAAAGAAAAATCGAAGGGACCAAATTGAGGGGATTTTTGGACTCCAAAGTGAGCTACTTGGTGAAGGGAAATTGTGGAAATTGGCATGAGCACCCTCCTCAACAAATTTGGCCATCAAATTGGAGAGATTTGTTAAGAAATTGAATTTTGGGCATTTCGGAAAAAAAGAAATAAATTCGGATGGGTGAGGGAAATGGCAATTTTGCTGTCCAAAGTTGATTATTTAGGGATTTATCTTGCAAGAAAGAATTAGGGGACCAAGCATTTAATTGAGTAGACAATTTTGTTGACTCCCCCGCCTCCTTCGACTTCTCCAGCACGCCAAGGCCAGTTGTCCTTCTTCTTCATGTGATCTTGCTCTCCACCAAAGCCTCCTGCTTCGTTGATGATAGCTACTTTGGTCTTCTCTCCCTCTCACGCACTAGCCCACCACTCCACCGAGGCAACCCCTGCTGCCACACGTCCAAAGACCACCGCTCCATCTCCATCGAAGTCCTCTGCCCTTCTTACATTTTGTGTTCTTGCGAAGCTCATGCTAGCTCATTCTTCCTTTGCTCTGCCGCATGCCATCTCCCTCCACCGAGTCAACTTCCTTCCATCGAAGCCCTTGGCGTTGACTCCGTAGGCTCCATCGTCCTTTGTCCGCAACTTCACTCACTACCAGCGCATCTTCAGCTGCTCCCATCTATTTCCACCGCAACACCTCCATCGTCAACCCATCGAGTAGCCCCACTTGTCCACCCACGGCGCCACCGTCCAGCACCACCAAGACCGGTCACAACTCCTTCACTGAGCACCCTATGCAGCCACCACACCTCAGGCCATCGCACCACTAGTCCGCCAACTCCTCCATGAGCTGCAGCCCCGAAACCAGCAACTTCAAAGCCTGTTTTCCCAGCTTGAGCAATGAGCTTGTTGGTAGTTTGCAGCCTCGTTCGGGCCTCCCTTTGCACCGCCGTAGGCCCTAAGGTGATGCATTAGGATGAATGAATCCCTTATCCAACAACTCATGCATCTGCACCTTTAGTTCCTTCAACTGAGATAACGTCATTCGGTAAGGAGCCTTAAAGATTGGCTCTGTTCCGGGAGCTAACTCAATCACGAACTCAATCTCACTCTCTATCGGTAGACCTAGCAATTCTTTCGGAAACACGTCTGAAATTCTTGAACCATAACGATGTCTTCGATCTTCAACTCCTCAACCGTCGTAATTACGACAGTCGCCGTGTAACCTTAGCAACCCCCGTCTAACAAACAGGTTGCCTTAAGCGACGAGATTAAGGTAATCGAGGGTCCTCCTCGACTCCCAATAAACTCGAAACTTTTACTTGCTAATTGGTTAAATTGAATTGCTTTACGATAGCAATCCATCTTAGCTCATTGCTTGGTGAGCTAGTCCATGCCAATTATTACATCAAAATCATAAATGGCTAGGACTATCAAATTTATCATCCCCTCTCGCTCACCAATAACTTGCATGCAAGACAACCCACTATAGCTAACACCTTATCCTTTAATGGTGTAGATATACTAACTGCTAACTCTAACAACTTAGGAATCAATCCTACCAGCTTAATAAATTGCTCAACTATAAACGAATGAGTTGCACCAGGATCAAATAAAGCATAAGCAGCCTGGTCATTCAGCAAAACAGTACCTGTGATCACATCAAGCGAATCATCTTTGTGGCATCCTTAAATTCTTTGCCAGTCAATAGGGGTGCTCCAATTAATGTCTTGTATTGAGATCTATGGCCGAGTTTAAATGGATAAATCTTGGAAGAAGATGACTTATCTTTGGCCATATGTATCGTGAATTAGAATATATGGATTTGTGATTTTAAGTGTTTAGTTATTTAATTTTACCCTATAGTACTTTAGTCCAATAAGGATTTAATTAGTATTTAAAAAGAAGGTTAAAAGTTGATTTTAATTAGGTTTGGGCCTTAGGCCTAATAGCTTGGACTCTTGGTGGGCCAAATGGCCGGCCCATTGAAGCCCAAAGAGAGGTGGCCGTCAACCAAGGAGGGGAGGAGTGGCTGGCTCACTTCTTCCAAGCCCGAGCCCATCTTGCATGCTTTGCCAAGTGACAAAAAGAAAGTCCCATGCATTGGCCATTGTGGGTGGCCCTTAATCATTGCTAATGATGGAGTTTAGGGGAAACAAAAGGGGGGGAGAGAGTGGCCGGTTGAGGGATTCGGCCAAGCCAAAGAGAGGGAGAGAGTTGCAAGAGAGAAGGGGAAGCCAAGAGAGGAGGAAGAAGGAGCCGTCGCCATCCGTTCGCCGTCCGTTCGCCGTCCGTGTGTGCCGTCCATGTGCTGTCCTCCGCTTGATCTTAGAGGCAAGTTGGGATCCGTATTCTGCTCTTGCATGTGTGTCTTGCATGTGTGATTGTTTGGTGGTAGATCTCGGATGTTTAGAGTAGGCAAAACCGAAGCTAGAGTGTGTTGTTCTTGAAATAGGTTGCTGTTTTCGTGTATACCGCCTGACCCAGAAATTTGTAGAGGCTTGCATGCATGTTTCGAGTTTGCTTTTGACCTCGACTCCTTCATGAAAGTTGTAGAAAACATCTCAAAGTATAACATACTAAAATTTGAGACAAATAGACTGAGTTTTAAGGGGTTAAACTCTTCTCCTACGAAGACACTAGATCTGGAACTGCTTTACTGACCTTTTGGTAGTTTTGTGGGTTGCATGTTGCTTTTTACCGAGAATTTCCCTTCGACTTTTGCATGAACCTTGTAGAGAACATCCTAAAGACTAACATACTCAAATTTAAGGTAAAATGAGCAAGTGTAGCCTAGTGAATCGACTTTCTCTTGAAGACGGTAAATATGGAAATACGGTACTGGACACCCGAGATTTTGTGGACCCATATGGTGACTATTCTTTGGAAATTTCACTTATATGCCTTAATGAAAGTTGTATGAGACCTCTTGAGTCACAACATATCAAAATTTCAGAGGAAACTAAGAAGGATAAGTAGGTGAAAATTCGATATTTCAGAGATAGCTATACTGGACGTTTCGGTGCTAGAAACAGGAGTTTCGGACGCCTATAGAAAAATTTCTAGAACGAATATGGCCTAGATGTCTGCATGAAAAATCTACTTTAGGGTCTTAACTATAACCTGGTAAAATTTCATAATTTTCGGAGGTCATTCGGGTATTTTAATCGAAATATTTCAAAAACTGCACAATCTGTTTCTATCCGAAATTACATGCTGTATTTGTGTGAATTATATCTTCTTGTGTGAAACTTGTTTGGGCATGTGTTCTTCATGAAATTGTTACCATATTGTCTTGTCTATCACATGTCCTGATTTCATGATTTTTGGGAATCATATGGATTTTTAATTTAAATGTTTTCTAAAATGGTACAAGCTGGAATTTAACAAACTTCAAAAAGGCATGATATATGGACTATTCTAAATTGTATGGACTCCATGAATTGTATTTTTATGAATGAATGTGTCTTGCTGCATGCATGATGATGATTGGAAATGCATATATGAATCAAAGGATGAAAATGATCTTGTTTGCCATCACATCGTATGCCATGTTAAAGTTGAACTATAATTGAAGATGTGAATTAAGATAAGTGAGAAGGCCGTTGGAGGTGTGAGCCGACGATGCCCTGGGAGTGTCGGGATGCCTGGTTAGAAGGGTACAGCTGGTTGCCCGGTGGCCTTGAATGGTCGAATGCCGGAGGATCCTTGGGAGTTTTGAGATGCCCAGAGAGTGGGGGAGCCAGAAGCTCAGTAGGTATTATGCCAAGGGATGCCTCGTCATGCCAATTGGGGTACGAGATGCCTGGCAGGTATTGTGCCGGATGCCTGGCAGGTATTGTGTCGGATGGTTCTCGCGATGCCAAGTGGGGTGCGAGTGATAAATGTGGGATGCAAACATTGGTCCCGAGAAAGAGAAATGTGGCGGCCCAAAATGAAAGGATGAAATTGGGAAATTGAAATTGAATTATGCATGATGGTATATGTATGACATGATGATGATGATTGCATGGATACATGATGATGATGAGTGCATGGATGTATGTGCACCTATGGCATGATGGTATATGTGTGGCATGATGATGATGAGTGCATGGATGCATGATGATGGTGAGTGCATGGATGTATATGCACTTATGGCATGATGGTAAATGTGACATGATGATGGTAAGTGTACAACATGATGGTGATGATTATATGATGATTTATGTACATGCGGTATGATGACATGTGCATGATATCAAGGTAAATTATGCATGGATGCTTGAATGACATGTGTTTTGCTATGGTTGTGATGATTGTATGGTATGATGCATTGAGTGGTTTATTGGTCCTTTACCTACTAAGTGGCTGTACTCACCCCTTTGGGGACCAACATTTCAGATTAGTAGGATGCCGCTCTCTGCTGTCACGCAGGGCGTCTTCTACGGCCTTCCTTCAGATGTAGAGGTTGAGTGTGTGGAGATCGACTATCCCACCATTCCTGGTCTAACATTTATTTGAGTTTGTGCCTTAGTGATGTATGACGTGGGCCTAGCTAAGGGCCCTGTCATTCAGGAGTTCATATTCGTTCATGTCCGTCGAAACGGAGTGATGCGTGGGATGTTGCCGCCGCCACCGCCTGATGCACCGGGATGGGTGTGAGGGCATGTGCGTGAAGAGTAGGAGCTGCAACTTTTTGGGAAGATAGCCGACACTAGTTGATGGGAGATATTGCACGATAGACATAGTGGGTTGAGTGTTTCTTTTTGGGGTTATGGCCGAGTGTAGTGTGAAGTCTTGGCCTTTCTTTTGATGTACCGACCCAAGGAAATCCATCATAAAAGTATGTAAATAAAAGTGTTGTGGCCTTATCTTTTCTTATGGTTAGTGGTGTGCAATTGTATCATGGTTGTTGAGGGGGGACTTAGTAAGACTCGATTATGCTTCCACAAATAAGATGCGCTGGGACCGTTAAAAAAAAATGTATACCTAGGAACTTAGGTACTTCATTGGTAAGATGTGGTGACCTTGGGCGTTTCGGGGTGCCACAATCTTCCCGTCCTCTAGTGATAGCATACATCATTCCTTGAGCTGAAGGTTTGATTAGTCCGCCCTGCTATGCATTCGGGGTGTGTATCCTTGATTTTGACCCATCGGTGGTGGTGGCGATGGCGGTGGCAATGGCGGCAACTGTGGCGATCTCATCAGTCTTTTAGGATAGTTCTTGGCCATGTGACCTTACTAGCCACACTCAAAACAAGCACCCAGCCTAGAATGACACGGGTTGACCTATGTCGTCTTCCGTAGAAATGACACGCACCATTTTGTCTTTGCGTTGACATTCCTATCCCACCCTTCCTGTTAGGTGGAATAGGGTACCTTCCTCCAGTCATAGGTCCTTTCCCAAACCTATTTCCATCCTTATTTGAACCAAAATGCGACCCAGATGCGCAGGCTTGTTCATTCTAGTCTTTCTCTATCAGCTGGGCCCGTTCATACAGGTCGTTGTAATCCTTCAAATTGAATGGCACCAGCGGACTCCTCAACTCTTGTTTGAGCCCATCTCTAAACCTTATAACTTGATCCATTAGATGCTCGATCAGTCTAGGTTGTACTGCAATAATTCAGTGAACTTCGCTTCGTACTAATCTACTGTCATTGCACCTTGGCGAAGGCACTGGAATTCAACCATCTTCAGCTCTCTAGCACTATCCGAAAAGTACTTGCTATTGAAGACTTTGACAAAGGCATTCCACCCAAGACCACACCTTCCGGAAACACTATACCTCTAGTAGCTCTTCACCAAGTGCTTGTAATCCCCTATAGCTGATAGAGTGCAAGGACGACCTTCTCCTCCTCTGTGCACCTCAGTAGTGCAAAAGCTTCCTCTAAGTCTTGAATCTAGAGAGTTGCGGCTTCGAGATCTCCTACCCCGGTGAACCTCAGCGAGTTCAACTTCATAAACTGCTCAACGATCTTATGCATAGGTCTCTCTCTCCACAACCATGTTCCTAGCTGGAAATTCGGTAGGTGCGGCGATAGGTGTGGCAACGACTGCGGTAGCAACTTTGGGGGCATTAGCGGTAGTAGTGGCGGCTGCATAGTGGTGGCTGTAGCGGTGGCTAAAGTAGTAGTGGCGACAGCTTGATTCTAGGCATGCTGCCCTACCACATTTCCAAGAGTCTCTAACGCGCCGCATGATCCCGGTGAACCTTGGATCATCAGGGGCTACTACTGCGATGCTACTCCACTAGTGCTAGCCTGAGCTAGCGCTTGACCACGACCCCCTCAGGTACCAACCCTAGTCGACGTCCTACCCCATGTTGTAGGTCCAATGGTCCTCTTTTTAGGAGTCATTTGCTCTTTATCACTCATAATGTAGACTTTCTACAAAACTTGTTCCCAATTCCATATAGAATTAGAAACTGAGTTATTACACCAAACAAGTAACCAAATGGCTATCACTCAAATGCATCGGCATAAAAGAAAGACCTTTTCTACTAATTATCCCCTGAACCCTCGCACCTTATCACTCCAACTATCGACTATCTCTGATACCATTTCAGGCAAGGATGTCACACCTCGATCCTCGAGCACATGCCCATCCCTCGATGGTCGATAAAATTTGTGACATCTCAGGACGGGTCATCAACCCATTCATTTTAATGCACATGCGGAAATGAATTACTAATCCCTTGATAGTAAACAGCTCGGGATAGAAAAGTAGGAAATATATTCACAAACAAAACACACCTTTATATACACACTGAGTCATATACAAAAGTCAATAAACAAAAGGCTACAAAAGACCAGCTTTCAAAAAGAAGCTGTCCTAACTAGCCTACACTTCGGATCCCCTCAGTTCGGCTCTAGGTCCTCCACTCTACGATCCTAAAAAGAATTGAGCGCATGATGGGATGAGATATAAATCTCAGCAAGTTCACGTTTTAAACCCCAATTAGAAAGGTAATACGCCTAAAGGCGTCATAACCACACAATCTTACAACCATAGAGACTTACCTCGTCTCAAATCCACCCTACATGTTAGCACAATCTATATCACAGACGGCCACACAAACGTAAGTAGAAAATAAGCTCATCAACTAGAACGACACACTCAATTTCAACCAAGCACAAGTGTCTTGATTATGGGCCAAATCGTTATGACACCTCCTAGACCGTGCCACACAATTTTGTCCCATAATCTGGCGCGTTCAACTTAATTAATCACGCGTTCCTACTTTTGATCTCAGCTTATAGCACAGCCTACTCGTTGTTTGGCAGTCTTCTGGCATAACTAGGCATTGTCTCACCCCATTGAGCATAGCTACGTCTTTCCTAGACGACTTTCTTGAAGGAGCAAAGGTCCAGAATTTACTATGACCGGCTTCCGTTGTCCGGGGCATCCCATATAAGGGTAACATTCAACTTAACGGCCCGGAAAGGGTTCTCTTGACCAACAACGATCACACAATTACGACCAAGGACACCGTGCATTGCACTCAAATGTCTCAATTAAGATAATGTACTTGGCCCGTTTTCTTCGTATTAAAAACAACCAATAAAAATAATTGTGTGTGGATACATGTGGCATCCCAAAATTCATGGCAACCTCTAGTCACATTTAGGTCTATGAATAGGAGATGGAAGTACCATTAAGTTATTTTATGGCCATTTAATCCATAATTTGCAATAAGATATATGGCCAAGCTTTTAAGGGATAATTATGTGATAGGAAAGAAAATTCTATCATTGGCCATGTGCATCATAAATTGGAATTTATGGATTTGTGACTATAAGTTTAATGGCCTTATTATTTATGCAATTAGATATTTATTTAAATGATGAGTAAGAAAATAAAATAAACTTGGGCCATGTAAGTTTAGACCTTAGGCCCAAGTGAGATGGGCCTAAAGTAGGCCATAAGCCCAGCCCATTGTCGGCGCATGGAGGGGGAAGGAGGAGCCGCATGGCTTCCTCCAAGTGTCTTCAACAAAGGAGACACTTGTCTCCTTCTTAGGGACAAGTGTCCCCCATGCAAGAGAAGAAAGCATGCAATATATAAGCCACCAAAAAAAAAGAAAGAGAGAGAGAGAGAGTTGCTGGTTTTGAGAGAGTGAGAGAGAGGCAGAGAGTTGCCGAGAGAGAGTGAGATGCGAGATAGAGGGAGGCCAAGGAGGAGGAGCTCGCCCGTCGCCGCCCATTCGTCCACTAGTGTGCCGCCGTTCGTGTGGTCTAGAGGCAAGTTGAGGTCCTTTGCTGCTCTTGCATGTGTGTGTGTTACATGTATGTTTGCTATAGTGTCGAATTTGAGTGATTGGAAGGGGGAAACCGAAGCTTGGATGGCTTGTTCTTGAGTGGTATTGCTGTTTTCGCTTGAACAGTTTGAGTCAGAATGTTGTGTGAGCTTGCATGCATGTTTAGAGTCCGATTTTGGCTTCGATATCTTCATGAAAGTTGTATCTAACATCTTAGACTACAACATACTAAAATTTGGTGGAAAATGATGGAGATTTAAGGGGTTAAACTCTCATTCTACGGAGACCTCAGATCTGGAACGATTTCACTGACATCTTGATGAATTTGTGGTTGCATGTTGATTTTTGCTAAGAATCTCTCTTCGATTTCTTCATGAAAGTTGTAGGGGACATCTTAAAATACAAACTACTCAAATTTGAAGTGAAATGAACAAGTATAACCTAGTAAATAGACTAGATCTTGAAGACGGTAATTCTGGAGATGTATTACAGGACACCCGAGACTTCATGGACCTAAATGACGACTATACTCTGGATATTTGACTTGTATCTCTTCATAAAACATGTAGATAACATCGTGATGTATAACATATCCAAATTTCAGAGGAAATTAAGAAGAATAGGTAGGTGAAAACTCAGTATTTTGGAGAAGCATGTACTGGACGTTTCGGTGATGGATCCAGAAGTTTCGTGAGACTGTAGAAATTAATCTAGAAAGAATCTGACTTGGAAGTCTTCATGAAGGATGTACGTAAATGTCTTGGCTATAACTTGGTAAAATTTCGTAATTTTTGGAGGTCGTATGTATATTTTAATCGAATTTCTTCGGAGACTGTGCATTCTGATTTCATCCGAAAATTACATGCTGTTTTGTGTGAATAATGGATTTGTGTGGAATTCTCATTGGCCGTGTATTTTGCATGAAATCATTATCCTATTGTCTTATTTATTACTTGCCTTAATTTTATGATTTTTGAGATTTTATAAATAATTAAATTTAATATTTTTGAAAATGACATAAGCTGGAATTTAAATAAATGAAAAAGGGCATGATAAATGGATTATTTTAATTGGCATAAATTCCATGAATTATAATTTATTAATAATTTCACCATGTAGTATGTGTGATGGGGTCTTGATGTATGCATTGACATGCATGTGTGAATTCAATGTTGATCATGATTTTTGGTTGCCATTGCATCATATGCCATGCTAAATTGAGACCGAAATTGGTGAACATGAATAATGTTAAATGAGGAGATTGATGTGCTAGATGATAATGCCCCGGGAGTGTCGGGATGCCCGGTGGTATACGGTACGTAATTCCAGGAGAGGCCTGGTGGTATGTTGGTACGTAATTTCGGAAGCCCTGGAGGTTTGTGCCCGGGGGATGCCTCGTGATGCCAGTAAGGGTGCGGGATGCCCGGCCAGGGAGTGTAAATGCCGGAAGCCCTGTCGGAGGTCTTTGCCCGAGGGGAATGCCTCGTGATGCCAGTTGGGATGCGAGATGCTTGAAATGTGGGGGGCCGGATGCACGGTGGCCTAGAATGGCTGAATGCCGGAGGTTTTTGTCGCATGGGATGCGAGTGTAATATATGACATGAAATTGATGATCCGAGGAAGGGTGATGTGGTGATCAAATTGAAAGTTAAAAGTGGAAATTGAACCATGCATGATATGATATGACACGATGATGATAACCATGGCATGATGATATGTATGATATGATGATGATCACCTATGGCATGATAATGATGACAAGTGTGATATGATGATGTATGATGTGATGTGATTATGATCACCCATGGCATGATGATATGCATGATGATGATGATGATGACATGTGTATGGTATGATGGTGTCATGTATATAATGATGATGACATGTGTGATATGATGATGTCATGATGATGATGACGTCCATCTCTATGTAAATAAACGTGTTCGGTTTTAACTTATATAAGATGTTTAGTAGGTGTGCATCTCCTTCCGCATATAAATTAAGGGAATCGAAAAAAAATGTAAACCCCCAAGTTGTATGGACCAGCTGTTGGTATTAGAGTGACATGTTATTAGGAAAAGTGAATGGTATAAAATTGGGGGCCGTCGAGGGGTGCAAATACACGGTTTCAACTCGAAAAAAGTGATATCCTCCAATTTAGAATCTCATTGTTTTACATAGTATATAAAACAACTTTCGGTGTTAAAATTTGACACCCGTGATTTTCTGAATAAATGTCGAAATTCACAAATTTTGGAATAAATGACCAAAATTCAATCAGCACACAATTTGCACAATTTAACACTCAATTACATAAACTGAACACACCATTGCAATCAGCATAAAATTCTAGTCACCAACTATCCCGGTCTAATTTTCAGAAAATATTAATTAATTAAATAAATACCATAATTAATTAAATAATCCAATTTAAATGCAATAAATAGCAACTTAGGCTGGAAATGCTTAATTAATTGCCTAAATGGGCCGGGAAAATTCCCGAACCTATCTAGATAAATAATACATCTTGTCTAATCCTTAATTAATCTAATCTAACCACCTACATGCATAATTGAATAATTAAATCACTAATCTAATCTAACTAACCACCTAATCCCTAATTAACTTAAACTAAACACCCCTTAAGCATAATTAACTCCTTAAGTTTTAGTAAACTCACCGATCGTTCAATGAGTTCATGGTGACGACAACATGAAGGCGAGCAACAAACCTCCTAATGGCAACACCAAACAAGGCCCGGAATGGCTTGGAAAAGCCACATGAAGGCTCATGGCCACCCTTGGCCTTTGGTTCTGTCCAAGGGTCGAAGGGGCTAAGGCTGAGCGGTTGGACGGGTTGGAAACGAGCAAGGAGGGCGGAGGAGTCTACGCAGCGAGTGACGGCGGGTGACGTTAGCTGCTCCAGTGAGCCAAGGGCTTCAACGGTGACCATGAACGGCTCAGGGGACGGCGAAGAGGCTCGGAACGAGCGGTTGGGCGCAGTAGGGCCGCAGGCTGGTGGAGCGAGACGCGCAGGCGAGCAGGCACGAGTGGGCGGCGTGCGGTGGCTTCGGCGACTTTAGGCAGACATGCGACGGCTAGGGGGAAGGCTACTCGATTTTCTCTAGTTCTTTAGAGCTTCAAAAGGGACTAAAATGGAGAAAGTAAGCCCTTGAAGAAGAAGAAGATAGATGAAGATAGAGGAGGGTCCCCCTTGGCCATACCTATCCTCTTCTTGATCATTGCTTGGCTCCCACTTGCCTTGGCTGTCATCCTCATTCATTTGCAGCTGCCAAAGCTTCCTCAACAAGCCCCCATGTGGTCTAAATGTTGCACACCACCAAGGCCTACAAATTTTGTGCAATCCCCCTTCAATTCCATTCAATCTCTCTCTAATTGGACCTAAATTGGAGTCCATAAATCCATCCAAGATGCCCACACGTGAATTCATATTTTTCCTCACCCATTTGTCCAACTTGAATCCCAAAAATACGACAAAAAATGATCCTTTGATTTTCTTGGTAAAAAACGGCCCTATTTTGAATTTTTTCCAAAAATCTCGGTTTGCAGAAAAATCTTTGGAAGGTGAGTCGACACTCCTAAAATGAATCTTGACATGATAGAACTTTTAATTTATGAAATTGGGTTCAAATTCGTGGTTAATTTTTTTTTTTGAACAATTCGTGGTTAATTTTAATCTGGCGTGATTTTAGCGTGACCTAACCTATCGGGTAGCTTTTAGGAATTTTTAGTGCAATTGACTCGAGGTCGATTATTTTCGAGCCACAGTGTACATCTTCGACACATTGGTGACTCTTAATTGTCGTGAAAATCTCAAGATTTCAAATACGGACACAGGGTATAGAAATGACAGAAAAATCGGTTTAATGTCATTCGATATAAATTTTGCAATTAGGTGAAATCACCCACACACTAATCACATACCTCTATTGAAATGACCTATCTCTGGTCTCTGATCGATTTTGACAATGTCGTAATGACCCTTGTAGATTAACACGGTTGAGCAGTTGATTCCTGGTCAATTATCAAGTCTATTACGTTTAGATTCCTTAACGGCTTCATCTAATAAACTAGTTATCTCATGAGTGGCCAACTCAAGAAAAGAACTATAGGTGCGTCGATGAAAAGTCCAACTTATTCGATTGAAAATAGAGTTTGAAATTCAAGATGTCACATCAAACCCAGGGAACTTCAACGAGTTTTCCCTTGGGACTTCTTTTGCCACAAGATGGTTTTCGATCAGTATTAGAAGTAGCTGAGACATTTGTCTTGATAATGGGGTGAATTGCCTTTGTAAGGCATTCCCTTTATAGTCAAAGTTTCAGGAAAAACTCTTGGCTTCCATAGCGGGCTTATGAATAGGTGGAGTATATGTCTTTTGAGTAGGTGCATTTTAAATGTAGGCAATCTCCATAGCAGACTCCTTGTCTTTCTTCGGGCCAAATCTGCGAGTTATGGTATCAACCAATCTTCTTTCTCGCATGATTCCCTCAATACATTCTTCTAACTCAACCAATGAGGCAAAGTTGATGCAGGTATGATTATACATCTTGTCAAAGCAGTCTTGAGGCATAGCTTGAAGTAATAATTTCATAACTTCCTTCTTGGACAAGGGAGGTTTCACTTGAGATGCGATGACTCTCCACCTTTGAGCATATGCCCTAAATGTTTTTGTCCTCCTCTTCTCAACTTGGACCAGCTCCTCTCGAATTGGCGCAATCTTGGTGTTGAACTTATATTATTGCAGGAATTCATCTTCAAGATCCTCCTAGGTATGGATCTTCTCCAAATCCAATTTGATGAACTAGGTCAACGCAGGACCAACCAGATTATCTTGAAGTGAATTAATGAGGAACGGAGGATTGTTGGAATAGCGGGCCATCTCACCCAAATAGTACTTCAGATGAGTCTTCAAACACCTAATGCCATCGTATTTCCTTGTGAACTCGGGCTCCTTGTAAATACAGGAACCCTCACTATGGCGAAGGGTGACAATTTGTCAATCCTTAAAGTTGGTAGCCTTGCAGTATGCATAGGCATTCCTTGATCTTCACGAAGCATTTGGAGCTTTTCTCATCAAAGTGAGGAGTCGAGGTCTCCTTAGATGGAGCCTCCAGGTCTATGACAGTTGGGGTAGTAGCAAGAACCTCTTCAATAGGCCCTTTCCCAATAGGTTCAACCATCGACACATCAGCGGGTGCAGTGGGAAGATTTGTAATAGCAGCAGGAAGGGTTATGGCGTTAAGTTCTTGACTTGATTGAAGAGATCGGTCAATAGCACTATCACTTGCGCCATTTTATCTCCATGGTAATGATGCAAGTGCAAGTATCCTCATTCTCTATCCTTGCTTGGTGGTGAGTATGTATGATGGAGTGTTTCTCAGCCATCTTCTAGTGCCTTTTCGGAAAAAAAAATAAAATTCAAATCAGTATGTGAGTCAAGAAAATCAAGAAAATGCGGAACCTTGTCAATTCTATATTTAGTGAGACGAAATAATGAGAAGAAGCATATATGATCCCAATATCATATAACATCATCTCATCAAAATTTCCTTAAAAGAAATTATATAATTGAAAAGGACGATGACAAATATTTAATTTGAATGTCCCTTTTTCTAAAAATTATATGAAAATGAATAATTCCATGAATTTGCATTGATTACATTGAACCATTCCAAGGGAAGCAGAACCTTACATATTCGAAACTTACAAAGCAATTCGATTTTACATTTAATATGAAAATGAATACAAAGGTATTCCAATGCAAAGGAGGGAAATACAAAGGAAATCCCTTTACAAAGAACGAGAAATACACGAAAGAATGTCAAGTAAAAATCCTAAGAACTAGGTGGGATCATGCGGAGATGCATTTATCATAGGCCAAGCATTTCACATCGATAAAGGCTTTATCTTCATGCTCCTTAATATGAAGCTTGTTGAAATCCTTGAGTCTTAGGAATATCAGGGAACTCAACTTAAGATACCAGATTGCGAGTAAAAAGAATAAGTGGGCGCAACACACGTGACCTTGCGAAAGGGGGGAAGAAGACGGTGGATATTGCTATCTTTTGGTCTTCGTCCACACTCGACGAAAGAAGATAGCAAAAGTTGCGGTTTTTGTGGCCTCGCTTAATGCAAGCAAAAAGAAAAAAAAATATATAGAAAAAGCATATTGCGAAGCCTTGATGCCAATACCTGCAGATTAAACAAACAAGCCCGCAAGCCCCTTAGCAAAAACCAGCAAATTATTTTTACTTTGTTTCTCAGCGTACTTCAATTCAGAGAGTTCTTTATCGCTCTTCTTTGTGCAGGTTTTCCAGTGATTGTCCATGCACCAAGGAGCCCCAATAATCCCAAAGGTCTTCTGCGTTCGTTGTCGCCCAAGTCTGCCCACTGTCGCTTGTCCTTGCTGGCATCACCCTCAATGGCCGTGTCGTGAGTTTGCCGGCTACTGACTAGCTCGAGCCGAGAAGTCCACACCAACATGAGCAACTGCTGCTGTGAGCCAATCACCCATCGCCATTGCCAATTGCGACCCCGATCACATTAGGCCCGAATTCGGAAATTATCTTCAAATTTAGGGAAGATACTCGTGCCTAATTTATTCGCCACCTAATATACGTCTATTAGAATATAACATGCACATTTATAAGTGATAGACGTATTTCTTGATTAAGGTTATTTGCCTAATTCGCAACCGCACGCCGATTTTTTATTCCATCTATAAGGCTTTAGATGAAATAATTAATCAAGCGGGAATAAAATTGATATCTTGATCTTTAAGGCTTAAGATCAATTTATCTATTTTATTAGCGAGATATTATCCCTTGATATGAACAATGTATGATACCTTTGGTGATTGCGAATGATTTGGTGTTTTATCATTTAATTGCTTTATTGATCCCAAAATACAAAATATTGCATTTGCATATCATGTAGATTAGAATTGGTTTCCTAGATAGAATTTCATGATAGAGTACGATTTGGCGATAGATATAGTCAATAGACATGTGCCGTGTCCTCATTTCTCCTTCCAAGTTGGACTCATCAAACGGCAACCACATGACATGAGGATTGGGAGTACCATATCCCAAGAACACCTAGAATCGCAGCTTCAACATGGCCAATTTGGTTCTCCACAATGACCTCATTGTGATAATCAATATAGTACAACCTCAACTTGAGGATTGGTGGGATCGTTTGAAGTATGCGATATTGGCGAAGCACCCTTAAAGGGTAATATGACGTTAGAGCCATCAATCCCACAAGAGGAAACAAGTCATCAACTCTACTAACAATGCACACCTTGGGATTCCCTAGCCAGCGGACATGCCATTGGATTAAGCTTGGGGTGAGACTCTTGAGGAAATAGAACCATATAGCGAAGGACTATGATGAAAAGAATTCATTTCTTTGGTGAAGCCTAAGAATGGGATGATGGTGTTTCGTGACATCAACGATCCTCATGCGAGGGGAAAATTCTTTAATGTGAGAAATAGGCCAAATTTGGAGAAGTCTTAATGGGGCTCTAAGAGTTCCTCGACCACTTGCTTTGAATCGATTAAGAGGCACAAAAGTTTCAACGAGGATCATGTGTGTAAAGCAACTAAAGGCGCATACTTGATTAACAATGTGAGTGACTAAATGATATGTTATTTTTCGAGTATGCGGGAATACTACGAAGCCAAAGAATATGAGGAGGAAAACACAAGGAATTTGATTCCCAAACTTAGGCTCGAGGCTAGGAAAGTATTGTTCAAGGAATATGTAATTCGAATTTTCCTTAAGAATGGCTCTAATTTTGTCGGTGGGGATATTGAGGAATTGACTTAGAAGAGAGATTGGATTTTGACCAATAGGAGGAGTAGCAAAACCTAGGGAAGCCTTGCTTAACCCACTAGCTATCCAAAACTCCTCAATTATAGGGGTCAACTCATATTGGTTAAACACGAAGGTGACGATCATGGGATTCCAAAAATGGACCCATGCCTTCACCATCACAATTTGGGGCTCAACCTTCAGAAAGGTTGGGAGGAAGCCAATGCACTTCTCCAAGTAATCATGATGTCTCGAGTTGAGATTCTCCCATGTGGACTTGAGACTCCTCGACATAGGAATAATGTCAATACGGACTTGCCCATTTAGGTCTAAACCTAAAGGGGCATTCATGATTAAAAACATATCATCATTGAAATATAAAGTGTGTAATAAAATATGGAAATTAAGAAAAATAACAACGATAAGAAAGGAACAATGTCTTACCAACCAAACACATGACAAGCACAAATCATATATCGCATGAAACTAGTGAGATTTCAACACCTAAGATGAGGATACTAAAGGGTTAATGTCTTCATCCCAAAGGATAAAAGAAGTTTATCTACCTCAATTGTCGTCAGTCGGTGCAACTTTTATCAATCGAGATGAATGGGTTTATGGAAATATGGATTAACACAAGTATTCACTCGCAGATTCCATCCATAAACCCTCCTAAGGTTCCAAATTGGGCGATTGGGGGTTTTGTACCGCGATTATGTATGTAATGTAGTGCTAAAACTTGTAATCATGCGTTTAAAATTAAACAATCATCACTTCAATATAACCCATCATTCATTCATACACCCTTACTCTACCTGCAAAACAAAGGGTTTACATACACTCCAACCCTTATATCTCCCACCTACAACCATTTAACACATAGTTAACAACTCACCTCTTTTTCCACGCAATTTTGACATGCATAATCCTACACGGGACATGTTCACGACAACCATTTTTTAAAAGGCTTCAAGTCCTTTTAATCTAGTAACCAATCCCTGGTGGAGTCGCCAAGCCTATTGCGACCCAATCTCGCCGCCCTTACCTCCTCAAGGAAGGGAAAGGGAAAGATTGGATTTAAGGGTTCTTGACCACGGAGTTCTCTTATAGTTCGCATTCGACAATAGCGTCATCACCTTGCCTTTTGGGACTAACCTCTTGTGAGTTCTCTTAAACTCATATGTTGCGTGACAGCGGAAGGTGTCATGACCCTACCTCGATGTCGCGGCACGTCTTGATTGACAGTTTTAAGGTCGAAAGGAAACCAAACGTAATCGTGAGTTTAAGGGTATTTTGATGACCATGATAGCCTTTCTCAAAATGTACATCTGCTAAAGATGGCATCACTTCATCTTTTTTAATTTCACATCTTGAGTATGCTAAATCATAATTGTGAACCTTTTCCTAAGGCTCATGCCCTTGTGATAGGTTTATTAAGCGATCTAGTTGTTTAAAACAACCTAGAAAATAAGATGAAAGTCACCACTAGCCTCATTTTTGGAGGTTGGTTAGAAAACCCAATCGAGGGTTGGGGAATTGAGTTATACTAATATTTTTATTAGCACCATTTTGGTACCTAATGGTATGTCGTGTTACCTAAAGTGGTCATGCATGTCTTTTTACTTTTTTTAATCAATGATCCTAAACTAAGTGATCATGCATGAATGGTCGTTTTTGTGTACTTCTATTTCTATAGAAAGGAAAAGAAAACAAACAATTATATTTAAAGGACAAGACGGTAAGTAAACAAACAATTGAGCAGTTGTATGGAAAGCAGTAAACTTAACATGCAATCTAAACAATGAACAAAAATAAAGGACAAGAAGTAAAACCCACATCTCATCGGGTATTTATCCAAATGAAGAAACCCAAGACATATATCAAGGATGAATGTTACAAAATTACGATCAAAGTGGACATTGACCCTCGCCATCTTCATGTCTCGATGATCTTGAACTTCCATGGGTCTAACCTAGTCCTAACCTAAAAAAACTAGAACTAGGTACGTGCGATGGAAAGAAATATTCATACATGACAAAATAGTCAAAAGCACAACATGGAATTAAAATCAATTGATCAAGTGAAGCAAGGTTCAAAATTAATCAAATTTGGGCCTCAGGGTTGGCCTTTGCAATTTATGTATAGGTCCCTCTAAATATCTACCCAATTCATTTTATGACTCATAGCCATTAGTGACCATTTGTCTTCTCACATTGTCACGCTCCGATTCTCGGGAACGCACCCATCCTTCTACTTGGTCGATTTTAGAATGCGATATCCAAGGACTATGTATCGTTGACCCTTTCATTTTTAATGCGTATGCGAAAGCATTTATAAAATCCCCAGACAATAAAATAATGGGATAGAAAAGCAGCCCATATTTTTTATATTGAAATTCACAACCACAACTTTATTAACAACACAACTCATAGTATATTTTACAATACTATTCACAACATACTAGTCTCACACCTATCTACACTAAATAAGGTTCACAAAAGGGATGAGATCTCAATCCTCATCCAGGTTGTACTCAGGATCATCCTGATCCTTTTCAGTTTCCTCTTCACTGAGCTCATTCTCTTCTAGCTCTTCTTCTTTCTCTTCAGGCTCATCCTCAGCTTCAGATGCGGCTCATCTTCAGGTACCTCCTTAGCTACTCCCCAATCTTTGTCCTCCTCCGGTCCTTCCACCTCTTATTCTTCAATTTCACCATCCTCATTATTCCAGTTGTCATCGTCAATAGAGTACATAGGAGTATGAGCTTCAGCCTCAAGTGTCGGGTTCTGAACATCCACAACTGACCTATCCGGGTGGTCCATGTACCTTCCCAAACGCCTCTTCTAGAACGTACACTGACACGTCGTTCTCTTGAATAGGTCCCTCTCTTCACCCGTCATAATACTCACGGTACCAAGACCTATAACAATGGGGCCTCGGAGCGTTCTCTCCTATGTCAACCCAGACGATTGACTTGACCAACACATACTTCAATCCTTCTGGGTGAGGGTGGATGTGGAAGTGGATCTCTAGCTCAGTCATCTCCTGGGGAATACCAAAATACATAAAAGGAGGAGGAGGTGGAGGTGCTGCCATCTAGGGGCCAAAAATGATTATATAATAACCATGAGACAACGTCTCAATGAGTTCTACCCCCTAAGACCCGATTAGTAAACTAAAATACTATGGGCTGCCTAAACACACACAGGTCAAAGGACTTACCTTGGCCTTAGATTCCACCTACAAGTTATTACAAATCAATAACAGTACCCATTTAAACCATATGGATCGAACTATCGATCAATCGAATCAGTCGATTACATGTCAATCAAACCATACATTCCCCACGAGGTATATCTAGTCGTCGAGCACACGTGCAATCTCTTAGGCACTAGTTCGCCAAAGTGATGCATCAAATCACTGAGCCCACGTGTCTCTTCCAAGATGCCACACTTAATTCCTTGGGCCCACGTGCATTCTCTTAAGTGCCAAATCTGCCAAAGTGATGCATCAAATCACCGAGCCCACGTGCCCATTTACGATGCTTGGGTTTACGTGCATTCTCTTAGGTACTAATTCACCAAAGTGACGAATCAGATCACCGAGCCACGTGCCTTTTTTAGATGCCAACTTAACCACCAGTCCACCATCAATGGTAACAACCGACCTCCAATCATTTCTCACTCAAATAATAAAAAAATAATCATTTAGTCCTAAAAATTCACATTTAATTTAATTCTGCACAATTCAAAGCTCAATTAAATAAATGGACTACACCACGACAATCAGCACAAAATTCCAATTACCAGCCATCCCGGTTGAATTTCCGGAAAAATAAATAAATAATTAATTAATTTCGAAAAATAATTATTAAATATAAATAAATCCAATTTAGGCCCATAATGCCTAATTGGAGGACGATACGAGCACGAAAAATTACCGAGACTCGTTCAATAAATAACAGAACTTTTCTATTTGCTAATCACTAAATCTAACCACCTAACATGCATCAATAAGTCACTAATTTAATTAATCTAAACTAATCTAACCACCTAATTGAACTTAATTAAATTTAATCAACCCCTAAGCATCATTAACAAACTAAGCGAAGATTAGTGAGTAAAACTCACTTGATTAAAAGTGAGTACCAGGATACTACGACGGCGGCCGAAATCGAGCTTTCGATGACACCAAGAGGCTTGGACTAGGGCCAACGAACAAAGAAGTGGCAAGGCCTGCTGCTTCGCTTGGATTTCATTAGGCCGAGACGCACGTGTGGATTGAAGACAGCATTGGCGTTGGCTCTTAGACTTGAGCTGGAAGGGACGCGTGGATGGAGAGAGACGGTCGAGGACTAAAGCTCGCTCGGTGGTCTTCAACAAACACTGGAGTTGGTTGGCGTGCTGCAGTGTGAAGGAGAGTCAACAATCGAAGGCAGCAGGGGAAGTTTGACTCTTAGGAGACAAACGGTAGTGGAGATGGGTAGTGGAGGCTTTGCTCAGCGGAGAAGGGGACGCTGTTAGAAGTATGCCCTAAATTAACTAATTAAAAAAAAAAGTAAAGCTTCATGCATGTGCACAAATTCGTGCACATGCACGAAGCGTAATGGTCAGTGGTTGCTGACCATTATGCACGAAGCATTGATGGTTAGCAACCGCTGACCATCATGCCAAGATCGTGCATGAGCAACTGCTCATGCACGATCGTCTACTATGGACGATCAGCAACGGTTGCTGATCGTCCATCGATTAGCAACCGTCATTGGTCGGTTTTTTCTATAAAAACCATTGAGGGACGAGAGTAAAAAGAGCTACTGAAAAATTGGAAAAAGAGACTTCGTGTGTTTTGTCTTCTTGTTCCAGATCCGCTCTTCACCATGAACAAAAATTTGGAGTTCTCTAGTTGCTGAATATTGAGAAAAAGTGTGCGTGTGTTCTTGTGTCTTTGAGACACGAGGAAGAGAAACAATTCTCTCGTTCGGGCCATGACTATTATACATCAAGAATACAACAGATTCTTTCCACGTGATTACTAGCATGATCGAAGTGGTGGATATCCGAAAGTTATCTCTTCCGTTCGACGTTCGTTATTGGTATGTCTGAACTAGAGGTCCGACGCTTGTGGGACTCATACTGTAGAACATCTGAACCGACTTGTTTCAAACCGCGCTTCGAGAGGTATTTCGTTTAACTCCCTTTTATGTTTAGATTTTTGATTAAAACGCACGAACAACGCCTTAGGAGAATCATGTCTAAAATATATCTTTGTTTCCGCTGCGTTTATTTTGTTAATTTTTCTTATACATGATTCATGAAACCCCAAACAGTGGTATCAGAGCCAACCTTAGGCGTTTCGTGCGTTTAATTGATTTATAGTTCAAATATGTTTTTGCGTTCTAATGGCCAATTTATTTTTATTAAGAGAATTGGTTCTCTTGCTCAAATGTGGCCTATAGAAGTTGATTGATTTATGTGATAAATTTAATCAACAAAGCAAAAATTAGAACTAAATCAATTTTGAATCAAAAATCCGTAACTTGTTATACTTGATGTTTATATTTTGCAATTGATACGCAAAATTTATGCATGCCTTCCAAAGCTTTAAATTTTGAATTTATGGCTCGTAAGGAAGGGTGGTGATCATGGAAAAATCCCTAAATGTTGTGATTGTTGTATGGATAAATGTATGATGATTACAGGTATTCTTTTTGGGGATGTAATTATTAAATGGAGGCTGCGTCCTTCTTTTTATATTTATTTTTACGAAATGTAATTTAAGTATAGTGTAGTATTTCAATTATTGATGTAAATACTACAAGAGAGGTGGAGCCATTGGAGGAGCCATTAAACCGGTGAGCTCTTTAGGCCCGGTCTTTGAAGAGTTCAAAGATTGAAGAAAAGGTGAAGAGCAGGTCCATATTATTAAAACATTAAAATGGCTAAATGGGTCTCTTTGGCTCGAGACCCATTGAACCATAATTCCATGATCACCACATAGGATAGATATAATGTGATATCTATTTATTTATTGTGTTTATGGTATTATGCATGTTAAACCGGTTAATGTGCAAAGTGAGACCATTAATAACGACCAAAATCTCCTTACAAAGAATATTAAGTCGAAACGGGTGTTGGACTCGTGGCCTTCCATCGTCGTGGTTTGATCCAATATTATAGTGGTTAAGTAACCGGTTATGGATACATAGGGGTTAATTATCATTTATAATATTTGACCACTCCATTATACATATGATGCTGTGGGGTTGGAGCCAAATGATTTCTAATAACTGTCAGGTGAGGGAATCATTTGTGTTTTCAATACTTCCATGAGACGATGGGCTAGACTTAACTATGATCATGATGCCAATAACTGTTAAGTGAGGCTTTCATGGTCTAAAGGCCGAAGTTATGATTGGGACTCGCATATGATGCGTTGAACAAGCTGGTTCACTCACTAAGTTCATAGGACACCAATAATTATTAGGTGAGGTGGACTTTGGACTAGTGGGACTCCAATCCCCACTAGTAATCTTTACCCAACAAAGATTACCGGCTCCCATCTTAAAGGGTATGGGATTCGAATATAAATTTAGTGGGAGGATCTATTTCATTTAAAGGCCAAAATGAAATAGTTACTTTGAAAGATACAACAGCTAACAATTTATTTTCTGCAACAGATATATTATTACTCTGAAAATGGTGACCACAAACCCACTCGCTTCTATACTTGACAAGAATTGTTTGACTGGACCCAATTTCACTGACTGGGTGAGGAATTTGAGAATTGTTCTCAATTCAGAAAAAAATTGGGTATGTGCTTGATGAAAAGATGCCAACCTCCTTTCCTGAGGGTGGGACCCAAGAGGAGCATGTCACTTATGATAAGTGGCGTGACGATGACTTAAAAGTTAGGTCATATATGCTTGCTTCTATGAATAATGAATTACATAATAAGTATGAATCTATGGAAGATGCTGGGTCGATCATTTTGCACTTAAAGGAATACTTTGATGAGAATGGTCGAACCTCTAGATATGAGATATCTAAAGGCATTGTACCGTATGAGGATGGCTGAAGGATCATCTGTTAATGATCATGCTTTGAAAATGATCTGGCACATTGAAGAATTGGCTAGGCTGAATCTCGTTGTGGACAATGAGTTAGCTGTGGATTTGATCCTCCAATCTTTACCCGATTCCTTCTCTGGTTTTGTCCAAAACTTCCACATGCATAAAATGGAGAAAACTCTTGCTGAGTTACATAGCATGCTGATAGTTTATGAGAAGGAAATGCATAACACGAGGCCAAATGTAGTGGCTATGGCTAGGGCTTCTTCTTCAAAGGGTAAGACTGTTTTAAAGAAGAATAAATGGAAGAGGCCTGTCAAACCTGTTGTGCAACCAAAACCCATGATTGATAAAGGGAAATGTCATTACTGTGGTGTCAAAGGGCACTAGAGAGGGAACTGTAAGAGGTACCTCGCGAGCTTGAAGGTCAAGCCCAAGAACCAACCTTATGAACGTATGATGTCTATGCTTATTAAAACTAATCTTATGGTTAGTGCTGAATCCAGCTCATGGGTTCTAGATTCTGCTGCAACTTCACATATTTGTATGTCTTTGCAGAATCTGGAAATAAGCAGGATGCTAGGGCGAAATGAGATTGTCCCGACGTTTGCCAATGTAGCAAGAGTTGCTGCATTAGCTATAAGGACTTTTCGTTTATGTTTGCCTTCTAGACATGTATTGGTTTTAAAGAACTGTTTGCATTATAAGAATGCTGTTAGGAACATCATCTCTATATCTCGTTTGGGTAAAGAGAATTATGAATTTTCTTTTGCTGATGATGTATGTTCTATTTATCATAATAGAATATGTGTTGGTTCTAGCTTATTAATCAATAATATTTATACCATTACAATGTTCGGTAATGCGATTACCAATGTCAATAAGCAAAATAGAATTGATAGAAATGCCATTACTAATAAATGCCCTAGAGACGGTCCAAATAAAAAGTATGTTTGGCATCTCCGATTAGGTCATATTGGAGAAGACATAATTAACAAGTTGAGTAATGATGGATACATTGATCCTTCAAATTTTGAGTCATACTCGACTTGTGAGGCATGTCTTCTAGGAAAAATGACCAAAGCACCTTTTGTGGGACAAAGTGCGCGAGTTGCTGACATATTAGAATTAATACATACAGATGTATGTGGACCAATTAATGAAACTGCTAGAGGTGGTTATAATTACTTCATTACCTTCACTGATGATCAGTCACGGTATGGTTATTTATACCACATGAAGTATAAATCTGAATCCTTTGAAAAGTTCAAAGAATTCAAGGCTGAAGTTGAGAAACAAGCAGGAAAATGTATTAAGGCTCTTCGATTAGATCGAGGAGGTGAATACCAGACTTTCTTAAAGAGAATGGCATTTTATCACAATGGACACCTCCTGGAACTCCAGAACATAATGGTGTAGCTGAACGAAGAAATCGTACTTTATTAGATATGGTACGATCTATGATGAGTTACACCGATTTGCCAATATCCCTTTGGGGATATGCCCTTGAGACAGCTGTATATATACTGAATAGAGTGCCGTCCAAATCTGTTCCAACTACGCCCTATGAGATATGGCATAGTAGGAAACCTAGTCTTAATCATATTAAGATTTGGGGTTGTCCAGCTTTTGTAAAAAAGCTGAAAATAGAAAAATTGGAGACAAGATCTGAACAAGGTCGCTTCATTGAATATCCAAAGGAAACTCTTGGATATTATTTCTATTTTCATTCAAACCAAAGAATTTTGGTATGCAAGCACGCTTCTTTTTTGGAGAATCAGTTCGTCCAAGAAAGTGGTGCTGGGCGGAAAATAGTCTTACAAGAAGAAAATAATAAAGTGCCAAACAACCGAGTTTAGATACCAATCTCTAATTTAGTGGGAGCTTCCGATACACAACCTCTTAGGAGAAGTGCGAGAACGTCTCGCCCACCTGCTCGTTATAGACACTCGGTTGATCATATCGAACCATTATTCATTGTGAATGATAGTGATCAACCCGGTGATCCTAAAACCTATGAGGAGGCGATGTTGGACATCGATTCACGGTAAATGGCTAGAGGCCATGAAATCCGAAATGGATTCAATGTATTCCAATGAGGTTTGGACCTTGACGACCCGGCCGATGGTATTATACCAATTGGCTGTAAATGGATCTTCAAGAGGAAGATGAATGTTGAACGTCAAATTGAAATTTACAAAGCACGGCTGGTGGTGAAAGGATATCGTCAAAAGAAGGAATTGATTATGACGAAACTTTCTCACCTGTGGCCATGCTAAAATCCATTCGGATTATGTTGGCTATAGCTGCACACCTTGATTATGAGATATTCCAGATGGATGTCAAAACGGCTTTTCTAAATGGTTTTCTCGATGAGGACATCTATATGGAATAGCCATAGGGTTTTGAATGTAATAGTGAAAAACAGAAGGTGTGTAAGCTTAAGAGATCCATTTATCGACTCAAACAAGCCTCTAGAAGTTGGAACATCCGTTTTGATGAGGTAGTCAAATCGTTTGGCTTCATAAAAAATCCGGATAAACCTTGTGTATATAAGAAGATCAGTGGGAGTGCAATTGCATTTCTGGTTTTGTATGTCGATGATATACTTTTGATTGGAAATGATGTACCAATGATATCATCGATAAAACTGTTCTTGTCACAGAAATTCTCCATGAAAGATTTAGGAGAAGCAACCTACATTTTAGGTATCAAGATCTATAGAGATAGATCAAGACGATTGATTGGCCTCTCACAATCTACGTACATAGACAAAGTGTTAACACGGTTTAACATGCAATATTCCAAGAGAGGATTATTGCCTTTTAGGCAAGGGATCCGTCTTTCTAAGGAGATGTGTCCCAACACTCCTGAAGAAAGAGAGTGGATGGCAAATATACCATATGCATCCTCTATTGGAAGCATAATGTATGCTATGCTATGTACTAGACCTGATATTACGCATGCTGTAAGTATTACTAGCGAGATATCGATCGATCCAGGAGAAGAGCACCTTTGGATAGCGATCAAGAATATTCTTAAGTACTTGCGAAGGACTAAAGATTTATTCTTGATATATGGAGAAGGAGAATTTAAAGTTGTAGCTTATATTGATTCCGATTTTCAATCGGATCCTAATGATTATAAGTCTACGTCTGGGTTTGTCTTTACATTCAATGGTGGTGCAGTTAGTTGGAAAAGTTCCAAACAAAGCATAACTGCCGATTTCACCACTGAGGCAGAATATGTAGCTGCTTCTGAAGCAGCAAAGGAAGCCGCTTGGATGAAGAAGTTTATTTCTGAACTTGGAGTCGTTCCTTCAATTGAGCAACCGATCACATTGTTTTGTGACAATAATGGGGCGATAGCTCAAGCTAAGGAACCAAGGTCTCACCAGAAGTCCAAGCATATCGAGAGACGCTTCTATCTCATTAGAGAAATTGTTGGGAGAGGTGATATCGCCTTGCAGAAAATTGCCTCAGTAGAAAACGTGGCAGATCCCTTAACTAAAGCCATACCTCAGTCTTCTTTTGAAAGACATATTGACATAATGGGTTTGAGGTACCAGACAAGTTGGCTTTAGTGAAACTGGGAGATTGTTGGATGTATACCCTAAAACTACTATGTAATGGTTACATATTAGGGATTTCAGTTGTACTTTCATTATTATTATTTAATTAATGGCAATGACGTATTCATTCATTTATCCAATTATTTTATATTGATGAATGATTCCATAAGATCAGTTGCAACTAGACCTATTCTTGAGACGTCAAGAATATATGTGACTGGTTCATAGTTAGACTGAATCTTTAAATTGTTCCCGGTCGATGGATTATTGAGTGGATATTAATAATCCTGTTGAGGCCGGTGTGTTCTTAACTTCGCCATTAAGTATTGGATACTTAAGGGAATGATGAGTCACATGTCATTGGGTATTATGATGCTTGGGTTAGAACACAAGTGTTTGTATTAGACAAATTCACTGAACGTGACACATATGGAACGATTAGCGACATGGAAGCTTTTAGCGTGGTCAATGTCTAATTGTTCATGCTTTGGTCTTGTGTAAATAATCCTTAGACCTGAGGCACAGTGTTAACTTGTGTATCGAACAACTATGGTTCACGGGTGCACATAATGCCGGGTTGTTGATCCGTCTTTATACTTGATGGTCATAGTTTGTTCATATACGAAGTTACACGTGTGCGCAATATGGAATCTGTCTCCTTGTTATATGCAAGCTATGATAATGATGTCCTATGTGATCTAATTGTGACACTGCATTGAAATCCTCGGCCGGGGTTGTAACCGAGAATAAATTGTTTATGTCTCGAATAAAATGCATGTCAATTAGATTTGTGCATATGATCGAATTAATGACTTGACAAATATTCCATGGTCTTTGTTTGATCGGGACATAGTAAGACAAAGGGATTGAATTACACTGTAGCCAAAGCTGACAGGTTCATTATGTTCTTAAAGTATTCACACTATCTGGGTAGCCATGACATATTGCTAGATGTCAATCGCGGCTTGTAGGACCTAAAAGATTAATCGGGACAATTAATTCTTTTGGAAGTACTAATGTGTTAGTACAAGTCTTACTACCAGCTTAGTGATGAACCTAGGGATGTCACACACCATAAACAATTAGGATGACGTGGAACGAGAGAGAAATATTATTGCAAATGTGTTTGCAATTATTGCAATCGAATTGAGTCTATTTGAAATTAAATTAAATGAGATTTAATTTAATTTGTATTATAGTCACGAGCCTACTTGCATATGATGCACACGCATGCCCAAAGTGGATATATGTTAACATACCAAACAAGTTGGCTTTAGTGCAAGTGGGAGATTGTTAGAAGTATGCCCTAAATTAACTAATTAAAAAAAAAAAAAGTAAAGCTTCTTGCATGTGCACAAATTCGTGCACAAGCACGAAGCGTAATGGTCAGCGGTTGCTGACCATTATGCACGAAGCATTGATGGTCAGCAACTACTGACCATCATGCCAAGATCGTGCTGAGCGGTTGCTCATGCACAATGGTCGTGCATGAGCAACCGCTCATGCACGATCGTCTACTATGGACGATCAGCAACGGTTGCTGATCGTCCATCGATTAGCAACCGTTGCTGGTCGGTTTTTTCTATAAAAACCATTGAGGGACGAGTAAAAAGAGTTGCTGAAAAATTGGAAAAAGAGACTTCGTGCGTTTTGTCTTCTTGTTCCAGATCCGCTCTTCACCATGAACAAAAATTTGGAGTTCTCTAGTTGCTGAATATTGAGAAAAAGTGTGCGTGTGTTCTTGTGTCTTTGAGACACGAGGAAGAGAAACAATTCTCTCGTTCGGGCCATGACTATTATACATCAAGAATACAACGGATTCTTTCCACGTGATTGCTAGCACGATCGAAGTGGTGGATATCCGAAAGTTCTCTCTTCCGTTCGACGTTCGTTGTTGGTGTGTCTGAACTAGAGGTCCAACGCTTGTGGGACTCGTACTTGTAGAACATCCGAACCGACTTGTTTCAAACCGCGCTTCGAGAGGTATTTCGTTTAACTCCCTTTTATGTTTAGATTTTTTATTAAAACGCACGAACAACGCCTTAGGAGAATCATGTGTAAAATATATCCTTGTTTCCGCTGCGTTTATTTCGTTAATTTTTCTTATACATGATTCATGAAACCCCAACAGACGCGGTTGCTGGCTTTGATCGAGGAAATGAAACTGTGGACAAAGCAGAATCGAGGAGGGCTAGTTTGCAGTGAACTGCTTAGTTTTTCTTCAGCTATGGCATCGCACAAAATGGGGAGGATGGAGGAGAAACAACCCACGGCAACTTGAGGGAGAGGATGAGGGAGAAGTGGGGGCCTTTAGCTTGATTTTTCCACAACAAAAATCTTCTTTGTCCCCTAATCTTGGACCATTACCATAGCTGTCTTCCACCAACTCTTTGCAGACCAAAATGCCCCCATCTAGAAGGTTTAATAGGTTCAAAAGTTAGGTCATATGGGGTGCTACAAATTTCTTAGCAAGGGCTTCAATTGCACATCAATTCTCTCTTGATTCACTCTCATTTGGCCTCCATAAAATTAATTAACATCTCAATTATCATATTGATGGTTTTCCTCACCCAATAACCAATCTTGCATCTTAATTTCGCAATTGAAAACCATCTTCAGCATTTTCTGCATTAAAATAACCCAGCGACGACTTTTTCCCAAAAAGTGTTAGGTATCAGAAAAATCTTGTGAAACTAAGTCGATGCTCCTATAATTTATTGTGACATTATAAAAGTTTCAATTTCTGAAATCGAACTTGAATTCACAGTTAATTTCAACTTGGCACGTTTTTAGCGTGACTTAGGCTACCGAGTAACTTTCAAATATTTTTAAGTGCAAATGACCCATGATCGATTTTCTTCGAGCCACTATGAATCCACTCGACTCATTGGCGACTCTCGATTATCGTGAAAGTCTTGAGAATCCAAAAACGTACATAGGGTACCAAAACAATAAGAAAATCAGTCTAGTGTCGGTTGACAATAATTTTCTAATTTAGTGGTGTCACACATGATTAGCCACACATTTCTGTTAATCCAATATATCTATGATTTCAAATCGATTTTTAACTATTCCGTAACGGCCTTTAAAGATAGACACAATCGAGAAGCCGATTTCTGATCAAGTTCTCAAGTCTATTGCCTTAAAATTCCTTAATAATTTCCTCAAATAGTTTGGTTATATTGAGAAAGATCAGTTATGAGAATAGCCATATAAGTGCGTCAATGAAAAGCCCGATTCATTCAGTAGAGAATAGGGTTGAAAAATTTGGGTTGACACCTAATTTTTTGCCCAAATTATTGCATATAGATTATCTAGGTGTTTAGTATAGTTTTTTAAAATGGAAGATGTTTTCCTAAAAAAAATAATAATTAATTAAAAATTTAAAATTTAAAAATTTTAAAAAAGAAAAAAAATTTAAAAAAGATTAAAAAGAAAAAAATTTGGGGCCAATGATCTAAATGTGACTAGCCAAGCTCAAGAGGTCAGATTGGAATTAAAATGGCAAATTAGGGCCAAAATACAATTTTCAAAAGTTGAGAGACCAATTCGCAAATTTTGCAAAATTTCACTCGAGCCCTTAAATCATCATCTGGGCCCCCAATTGAGTTAAAATTGAACTTGGGTCAAGTCTAATTAATCGAATCGAGCAAAAAGGGACCTAATTACATTGTATTTGGCATTCTCGGGCAAGAAAATGGCCAACTTTGAGGGACTTTCTTGCAAAATTGGGTGGAGACAATTGCGAAAAATGGTAAAGATCTTAAACTACTATACATGAGGTTGTTAATTGATCAAAAACCGCGGCCAAATTGATGGATTAAAGCACGCAAACCAACTACCAAAACCCAGCCCACGGTTAGGTCTTAATTTGAAGCTGCTAAGTAGGCATATTGGTGGCCCCACCATATCCCACTCAACCGCCCATTTAGCTCGATCTTTGCACGTGCTGAAAGACCGTATATAGTAGTTCAAGTGGACGAAAATTTGCCAGGGATAAGCTGCTGAAAGCACCAGAAAATTGCAGCAAAATCCGCATACTCAACAGCTGCAGAAGTTAAAAAAATTGGCTAAGTCAGAGAGTGGGAGGAGTAGCCCTGTTGACAGGCTTGGTAGGTGGACAAGAGACCGACCAAAAATCCCTTAATTCAGGGGATAAGATCACTGAATCAAGGTCTTTGAAGGGATGAGAGAAAGGAGACGAGAGGGAGAGGAGAGAGCTCGGAATCGTTACCCAAAGACACCTTCAGAAGCAACTCCAGAAAAGCAAAACCCAGAAAATCCAGACCGACCTTGAGAGAGAAAAGTGAGATTTTCACAACCCTTCGGCCAAAATTAGCCAAAACCTTCAAATAGAGAGTGAAACTTCACTCAAATATCTTTCCATCCATTGGTCGTGCGCCCCAAATGGAGATCGGGAAGGCCTCCTAAAGCCCCCCCGAAAGAACACCCTCCTGGCGGGCCAAGAAACACTGGAAATTTTTGTAATGTGTTGAGCCCGGTTGGTCACGAGTGAGGGAAAGCCAGGGTTTTTGAGAAAGTCGAGAGATAAATGAGGAAAATCTTGACTTTTACCCCAAACTAAAATAAATATAGTTTGGTTTGGTGTCAAGTTTTCCAACAAAAGATGTCTTGAATTCTAATTTTGGAGGTCAACAAAAACCTTCGTTCTTAGTTCTTTTTTTAGCATATCTCCTTTCCAGTTTGAAGGAGCCAAATTCCATGTGCCCCCGAGGATAATTTCTTGATTTTCTCGGCCAAGAACCACTTGTAAAAGAAACTAGGAAGCAAGGTAAGTATCCTAGATGTATTTTTGTTCGATTTTGAGCATTTTTTGATCATGAAAATCAAGAGGAAAACCAGCCTGAAAAACTGATTTTTGAGGCTGGAATTTTTCTAAGTGTTGAAATCTCTTCAAAAGTTTTGCATGTATGCTTCTTAGAGAGGTCGTTTTGATGTTGTTTGGTGGGTCATTTCTCTATGATGTTTGTTGCATTTGAAAGCTCATGTTACCTACTTTCACTCAGATTAAGTAGTGTTTCCCTTAGATCTCGTATGTGATGAGTTTCGGGGCTTGAATATAGGCATTCAACCTGTTTGCTTGACTTTGGTTTAAACCCAAATTTGCAAAATCAGCTCAAACCCGCATATTTGATGATGATTCTAGCTTGGTTTTCGTGTGTTTCAAGCTGTGATTTCTATCTAATCTTGCTCCTTACATGTGGTAGTATAATCTTGATACTTTAGTTCCGCGTGAGATTGCTTATGGGTTGAGATTGAAGGCCGCAAACATGGCCCGACGAAGCTATTTTGGGGTGATTTAATGCACGCAAAGTGTTCGATGAAATGTGCAAACCAAGTTTTGATCTTGAAACGGTCAATTTGAGCTTGATTATTGTAATATTCATATGCTGTGTTACTCCATGTTAGCATAGATCGGTTTAAGGAATTATTATTAATATTTTTTAAAATAATAATAAAATAATAATAAAATCTGAAAATTTCAAAAATATCAAAAAATGTTAGATAGTATCAATTAGGATAGAAATGGCATCTATTAAATTTTCCTAATTTTAAAAGGTCATTTTCCTAATTTAGTGCTATTTTGGTATTTTATAACCATTTTTGTAAATAATCCATTTTGCATAGATTAAAATTATTTAGAGTAATTTCATGCACATTTGAATTCTCATTTTGCTCATGGTGGTCTTGTCCCAGGGCGTGATAACAAGGCCATATAATATTATTTGCCCGACTTGTATCGGGTTTACCTTTTCCGCGTTTATTTTCAAGTCATTTCAATTTCTTGGATGTTTACTTATATGCCACTTTTCATTAATTTGAGTGTAAATTTCTCTTCTAAATTATGCTAGGATTAGTCTAGACATTAAAAAAGAAAACTACAAAAACATTTGCGTGGACACTTAGTGGTTTCATAAAGATTATAATTGGTAATCAAGATTGTGTGGCCATTTAGATAAACAACCTTCCAAGTTAGTGGTACCGCAAGGGCGCTAATAGAAACATTGGCGTAAACAAGTCCCTATTCCTAGAAATCTCTGGTTGCGTAGGAATCGAGACAACACTCCCGTGTCTTGATTGGTTTCTAGCCGACCCCAATAGGCTAGTGGCGACTCCTAAAATTACATAGATGTTTATGAACTAAAATTCAAAATCCAATGTCGCGCGAGGTATAGGCTTAGGAGAGCTCGTGCCTAATTTAGGGCGATTAGTCTACCTCTTTAGGCAAATACCCCTAAACTTTCTTCTTTTTCCACGGACAAAAAAAAGGAGGTCGTGACAAATGTCTCACACATGGCCATGAACACTTATAAGTTCTTAGGACGAGTTATAGGTGAATCTCAAGATTTAACCCATGGGATCAAGCATCGCACCTTACATACATTAAACAACCATGTGACACCCTCGAAACAGCCCCCGATCCGTTAGGGTCACCACAATTCGCTTACTTTCCCTTTGCCCTAATAATATGTCACTCTGATACCATAGAATTATAGTGGGTCCATAAGACCTGGGGGTTTATATCATTTAAATCGGTCCCAACGCAATTCATGTAGCAAAAGCATATTCAAAACCTCCCTATCCCATACTCAAACAAAATAATGTAATGCACACCAACTACACATTATATATATAACTTGATAGACATCATGAGTCAGTACATCAAAAGGCCAAGGCTTTTCTAAGCTCGGCTAAAAGTACCCGACTCCACAATAGTCATGTACATTGGTCCATCATCCAGTGTCGGCGGTCCAAAAGCTTCATCTTCCATCCATCGCACTCAGTCACACCCAGCCCGGTCCATCAGTTGGCGGCGGTGGCAGCATCCCTAGCATGATCCCATGACGGCGAACATGCACAGACAAGAACTCCTAAATGACAAGGCCGGCGGGTGATCCAACGCCGTACAAAACCAAAACCCGCACACAAACAAAAACTAACCCCCATATCTCAGGGTGATGATGCTCCGAACACTCGCACTCAACATTGGTCAGTATGCCATAGAAAGTACCGGGGGTGACTGGCGACAAAGACATATCTCCTAGTCTAAAATGTTAGTCCCCAAAAGGGGTGAGTACAACCACTCAACAATAAAAGCTCCACCAAACTACACGATACAACAAGCAAGACAACTAAGATTTCATGTGAAATGTACATATCATCTATGCAATCATGCATAAATCTCCATAAGATCCATTCAATGCTTTAATGACCACATTTTCAATGCCAAATAGTACCAACTCAAATTCATAGACAATTTATGTACCATGCCATATGCACACACATGCGCATGTTTCATTTCCCACTTTGATACTCAAAAGGATCTCATTTTTCCCAAGGATCAGTATTTGCATCCCTCATGGCTCTCACACCCAACTTGGCATCACAAGACCTCCGGCACACACATCCGGGCATCCGGCACACACCTCCGGGCATCTCGAAACTCCCGACACATCATCGTCTCAGCCGTCCGACGGTATCATCAACATCACAATATATACATATGTGTCTCACTTTGAAAATAACATTTGATGCAATGCAATCATAAGTTTCCATGAGTTTACAAAGCCTCATCAATCTCATTTTCTTGATGTCATATGATATGCTAAATGTCACCGCATCCATTGTATAAATGATGACCCAAGGCATCACAACTCATAGAGCAATTCAATTGTTCTTGAAATAAAACAGTTTTCGAACCAAAACAGAATACACTCCACTAATTGAAATTTTGGAAAAATTAGTAAACGATCTTAATAAATTCTAATAATTTAACATGTTATAAATGAGATATAGAGAAAAAGGTTTTATGAAGAGCACCAAGTCAAGAAAACTTCGTATTAATCGCAATGGTCCATGCATAACAGCCGTAAAACTTCAAACATCACTATTGCACAGTTTTAATAAAAAATTCGGTATAACCCCTAAATGAACTCATAAAATTCTGAAATTTTGATATGTTATAGATAAAACCTAGAGGTAAAATTTTCATGAAGAACTCGAGGTCGGATTCATGACAGATCAAGAGCTATAATCACTATAACTATCCCTAATCCTCGGTAACAGTTTTCAGATTTATCACTTTCAAAGAAAAATCGTTTCACCGAACAATACTTGTCCGTTTCTTCTAAAATTTTAGTATATTACTCCTCAAGATGTTATTTACAACTTTTGTCAAGGACATGAGGTCAAATTTCAACTAGATAATTGCATAAAATTCACGGAGTCATGAAAGGTCAAGCTGTTTTTCCATGAAACAGTTTACTAGTCCTAAGGAACTACTTCTATCCTTTTGAATTTCCAACATCCAGCATCTCCAAAATCTATTACAATTCACACACAACCACAGCAAGCATGGTGTAGATCAATGGACTTCACTTGCCTTAAGTCCGAACGCAACCACAACAAGCAAAACGGCAACTTGAGGACTTCAGGCGGGGGTTAATCGATGGCGAAGCTATGTGGCGTCGACGGCAACAGCAGTAGCATGCACGGTGGGGCTGATCTCCTTCTTCCCCTTGCCAATGGACCCTCACAACCCTCTCTTTCTCTCTCTTTCTCTCGATCACTCTCTCCCTTGGTTTCTTCCTTGTCCATTCCGCCCCTTTCTTTTCCTTTTAATTTCTTAATTAGCTAGTAATCATGAGGTTTTGCATGGGAAGGACAAGTGGAAGATGGTTATGGACAAGTGTAAAATAGCATGGCACATCTCCCCCCCACCCTTGTCTGATTCTCTTCTCCTCCTCCCCCTTTCTTTCGGTCGACAGCTTTAAGGCCTCCATCGGTTGCTTGAGCCCAAAAGTTTTGGGGCCAAAAGAAAATCCAAGTAAAAAGGCCCATAAACTTTATAATATAAACCCATAATCTTTGCACCATTATGAAGCATTTTATTATTTTTCTTAAAGAAATAAATTTTACATTCTCATAATCCAATTGCTTCATGTACAACTGCATAACCAAAGTTCTTGCATGGAAAAAGAATTCGATCAAGCGACAATATTTCTTTTCCTTACTTGTCAAATCGCACAATGAAGAGATGCACATGATCCTCAAGTTCGACCCAACTCCTCAAAATTTTATCCTTAAATTTCAGCATGCATGTTCCTCTCACTGAATCCAAATTCCATCCCTTCGTAACTAGAAAAATATTATTCAGTCATAGTCCAAAGCTTTTCTCTTGTTGCATGGTTGATTAGTCCATTGCTAGACATATCATGTCAATCCAATAAACAAATACGAATTTATGCCCATAAATGATATCAATGCCACATTCCAACGATACTCCCATCATTGATCATGACTGTCACCTATCCAAGGATTGTTTAAATTTTTGGATGCCACAATTCTCCCCTCCTTAGAGACTTTCATCCTTGAAATTAGGCATTACTTATGTCTCTTTAAACAAGTGATGGTACATTTCCCTCATTTCATTTTCACTTTCCCATGTGGCTTCCTCCACATCATGATGTCGCCATAATATCTTAACCAATGGAATTTTCTTTGTCTGAAGAACTTGCTCCTTTCGATCTAGTACTTGCATAGGCTCCTCAATGTATCTCATTTCCTCATCCACTTTGATGGCTTCATGATCAAGTATGTGACCAGGATTAGGCTAATATTTCCTTAGCATCAATACATGGAATACATCATGCAAGTTCTCTAGCTTCGGAGGTAATGCTAGTTGATAGGCTACATCCTCTATTCTTTCTAATATCTCAAAAGGTCCAACAAATCTATGGCTCAACTTACCCTTCATTCCAAATCATATATTCCTTTCATAGGGGAAACTTTAAGGAATACAAGATCCCCCACATTAAACTCTAAAGGTCTTCTATGCTTATCTCCATAATCTTTCTACCTACTCTGGGCTATTTTAAGTCTTTTCCAAATAATTTCAACAACCTCAGTAGTAACTTGTACCAGTTCAAGTCTTGTCAATCTCTTTTCACCTACTTCATTCCAACAAACAGGGGTTTTGCACCTTCTTCCATATAATGCTTCATACGGAGCCATGCCTATACTTTTTTGAAAACTATTGTTATAGGCGAACTCTATCAAGTGCAATTTTTCATCACAAGTTCCCCTAAAATCAATAATACAAGCCCTCAGCATATCTTCCAGGGTCTAGATCACTCTTTTTGTTTGTCCATCTGTTTGAGGATGAAAAGCAGTACTAAATTAAAGCTTTTCCCTAAGGCATTTTGGAGACTTCGCCAAAAATTTGAAGTAAACCTAGAGTCTTGATCATATGTGATCATTACAAGATTACCATGTAAGCGTATTACCTGGCTTACATATATCTTAACAAGTTTATCCATCGGATAGTCTACGCGGACCATTAGGAAATGGGCAGACTTAGTCAAACAATCTACTATCACCCAAAATGAGTCATGGCCACTTGATATCCTTGGTAATCCTTGCACAAAATCCATCGTCACATGCTCCCATTTCCATTATGATACATCTAATGGTCTCAATAGTCGTGCAGGTTTGCGGTGTTCCGCTTTCACTTGCTAGCATGTTAAACACTAAGAAACATGTTTAGCTACATCTCCCTTCATGCCATTCCACCAAAATTGATGGCATAAATTTTTATACATTTTTGTGCAACCCGGATTAATACTATAGTTACTCCTATGTGCTTCTGACAGAATTTCCCTTTTTACTTCTTCATTATCGGGAACACAAAGTCGTCCTCGGCATCTTACTACTCCATCCTTAGAGACTTGAAACTCTGGTCTTTTCCCTAAAGACATAGCGTTTTGTATCTTCACAATCTCCGGATCAGATTCCTGTAGAATCTTAACTTTCTGAATAATTTCAGACTCAATTCTTAATGTAGTGAACATACCAATAAGGTGGTCTATTTCCAACTTGAAGTCTGAATTTGCTATTAACTTTAACAGATTCCATTATGTTATCCTTAGACTAGCCATGTCCATAGCCGACTTTTGACTAAGGGCATCTACCACCTTATTTGCTTTTCCTAGATAGTACCGTATTTCGCAATCATAATCTTTTAATAACTCCATCCATCTCCTCTATCTCATGTTCAACTCTTTTTGTGAAAACAAATACTTCAAGCTCTTATGATCTATATAGATTTCAAATTTCTCTCCATATAGATAATGTCTCCATATTTTCAAAGAAAACACTATAGCTACTAATTCTAAATCATGAATTGGGTAATTTAACTCATGAGGTTTCAACTGCCTCGATGCATAGGCTATGACCTTGCCATGCTGCATCAAAACACATCCCAATCCTTTATGAGATGCATCACTATACACCGTGAATCCATCAAATCTAGATGGTATAGTTAGAATTGGAGTTGTAGTCAATTTCCTTTTAAGTTCCTGAAAACTTCTTTCACATTTTTCACTCCATTCAAACCCTACATTCTTTCAAGTCAATTTCATTAAAGGGCCTACCAATTGTGAGAATCCTTTGATAAACCTCCTATAATAGCCAGCCAACCCTAAGAAACTCCATATTTCAGTCGGCGTTGTCGGTCTAGGCCAATTTACTACCATCTCAACTTTTGCAAGGTCTACTACTATTCCATTTCCCGACACCACATGTCCTAAAAATATTATCTGGTCTAGCCAGAATTTGCACATACTAAATTTGGTGTATAACTTATGATCCTTAATGTTTGCAATGCTATCCTCAGGTGTCATTCATGTTCTTCAGGTACTTTAGAATATATTAGGATATCATCAATGAAGACAATTACAAACTGATCCAAATAAGGCTTAAATATCCTATTCATTAGATCCATGAATGCGGCCAGTGCATTCGTTAATCCAAAAGGCATAACTAGGAACTCATAATGTCCATAACTGTGGCACCCCTCGACGGCCCCCGATCCGATTAGGGTCGCCACAGTTCGCTTACCATTTACTTTCCTTATTAACATATCACTCTGATACCATTTCAAATGTAGGGGTCCATAGCAACCTGGGGGTTTACATCTTTTAGATCGGTCCCTTGTGCAATTTAAATACGGAAGCACATCCAACAAGCTCCCTTCCCTATATTCAGAAAACGATGCATACCTACTAAACATCTTATATAAGTTAAAGCCAAATACGTTTATTTACATAAAGCAGATGGACATCTTTAGTTAGTACATCGAAATGCCAATGTTTCTATATTCGGCTATACTTCAAAAGATGACCGACATCTCCTCCCACAATCGTATGCTTAAGGTACATCAACCAGTGTCGGCGTCCAAAGGTTCTCTCCTTTGCTATCCTTCTCCTCGCGGTCATATCCAACCGCTCAAACCATCTACTAATCTGAAATGTTGGTCCCCAAAATGGGTGAGTACAACCACTCAGCAGATAAGGAATCCAATAACAACTCGAAGCATCATACAAATCATACATGCATTGTAGGCGTTACTTACCTTGAAGCCATGCGCATACTATCATGCATCATCATCACAATTCATAACATATACATGTGTATCATCATCATGTCATACATGTCATCATTATCATGACATCATCACATCACACATGTCATCATCATAGCATCATATCATATATGTCATCGTCATCATGGCATCATCATATCATACATCATCGTCATCATGGCATCATCATATCATTTATCATCATGCATATCATGCCATGGGTGGTCATCATTGTATCACATCACATATCATCATCATCATCATCATCATCATCATCATCATGCATATCATCATGCATATCATGCCATGGGTGATCATCATTATTTCTCATCACATATCATCATGCATATCATCATGCATATCATCATGCATATCATCATGCATATCATGCCATGGGTGATCATCATTATTTCTCATCACATATCATCATCATCATCATCATCATGCATATCATGCCATGGGTGATCATCATTATTTCTCATCACATATCATCATCATCATCATCGTCATCATGCATATCATGCGTGTCATGCCATGGTTTAATTTCCACTTTTAGCTTTCAATTTGATCACCACATCACCCATTCCTCAAATCATCAATTTCATCATCCCCTCGGGCAAAGACCTCCGAGGCTTCCGGCATTTAGCCATCCTAGGCCACCGGGCATCCGGCCCCCCACATTCCGGGCATCTCGCATTCCAATTGGCATCACAAGGCATTCCCTTTGGGCAGAAACCTCCGACAGGGCTTCCGGCATTTACACTCCCTGGCCGGTCATCCCGCACCCCAAATCCTAGTATCGCGAGGCATTCCCTTCGGACAAAAACCTCCGACAGGGCTTCCGGAATTATGTACTGACATACCACCGGGCATCCCGACACTCCCGGGGCCATCCGGCAATGCATCTCTATACATTCCGGGCATCATCATCCACCACAACCACCTACTCGCGTATCATTATCCATGTTTACCAATTTCGGTCTTAATTTAGCATGGCATATGACGTGACATCAAACAAGTCATACTTGGCATGGAATTCACACATGCATCTCAATTCAATGTCATGCATACATCAAGACCTCATCATACATGCAACATGGTATAATTATTTATGAAATAAAATTAATGGAATTTATGGCCAATAAAATAATCCATTTTTCATGCAAAATACATGGCCAAATAGAATTTCACACAATTTCACAATTCTCACAAAATGGTATGTCATTTTCGGGTGAAATCAGAATGCACAGTTTCTGAAGAAATTCGATTAAAATATCTACACGACCTCCAAAAATTACGAAATTTCACCGAGTTATAGCCAAGACATTTTGGTACATCTTTCATGAAGACTTTCAAGCCATATTCTTTATAGATTATTTTCTACAGTCACACGAAGCTTCTGGATCCATTACCGAATCGTCCAGTGCATGCTTCTCCTAAATACTGAGTTTTCACCCACCTTTTTTTCTTCGTTTCCTCTGAAATTTAGGTATGTTCTACATAAAGATGTTCTCTACAAGTTTTAGGAAGAGATCTAAGTCAAATAACCAGATTATAGTCGTCATCTAGGTCCATGATGTCTCGGGTGTCCTGTGATACATCTCCAGAATTACCGTCTTCGAGATCTAGTCAATTTTACGAGTTTATACTTGTTCATTTTGCTTAAAATTTGAGTATGTTGTAGTTTAAGATGTCCCCTACAACGTTCATGAAGAAATCGAAGAGAAAGTTTCAACACAAACCAACATGCAACCACGAATCCAGCAAAAGGTCAGTAAAAACTTTCCAGATCTGAGGTCTCCGTAGGATGAGACTTTAACCCCTCAAATCTCCATCATTTTCCACGAAATTTTAGTATGTTGTAGTTCAAGATGTTAGCTACAACTCTCATGAAGAAATTGAATCAAAAATCGGACTTTAAACACACATGCAAGCTCAAACAAGTTTCTGACTCACACGGTCCGAGCAAGAACAGTCACACCATTCACACACAACTCATCCATGCTTCGGTTTTTCTCATCTATCACCCAAGAATTCGACATGCAAACAACATACAAGCATGCAAGAGAAGCTAGAGGACTCCCACTTGCCTCTAGACCACACGAACGGCAGCACACGGCGGACGGACGGACAGCGTGCAGGCGGCGACGGCTCCTTCTCCTCCTCTCTCGGCCTCCCTCTCTCTCGCATCTCACTCTCTCTCTCTCGCAACTCTCTTGGACGACAGCCCTCAACCATCAGCCACTCACTCTCTCTCTTCCTTTTTGGTTGTATTTATATTGCATGCAGCCCCTCTTTGCATGGGGGACAAGTGTAATTGTGGAGGAAGACAAGTGTCCACCATGCTTCACCTCCTTCATGCCACTTGTCCGGTTACATGCAAGGCTGATGGGCCTTCTTCTTGGGCCAACCTTGGGCCAGCAAATGGGCTGGTCAACAGCCCCTCCTTGGCTCCAATGGGCCGACCATTTGGCCCTCCAAAATCCATACTCTTGGGCCTAAGGCCCAACCTAATTAAACCCACAATTTCCCTTTCAATTATTCATCTTTAATTCTTTCTTTTAAGAATTTAATTACTAAATTCCACATGGCCAAAATCTTGAAATCATAATTCCATAAATCCCAATTTATAAAACACGTGGCCAATGATAGGATTTTATTTCCTATCAAATACTTGTCCATTAAAAGCTTGGCCATAAATCTTATTGCAAATTATGGATTAAATGGCCATAAAATAACTTGATGGTACTTCCATCACCTATTCATAGACTTTAATGTAACTAAAGATCATTATGAATTTTGGGATGCCACAATAACGAGTCCTAAATGCAGTCTTAGGAATTTCTTCTTTCTTTATCCTTAACTGATGGTATCCTGACCTTAAGTCAATTTTAGAAAAGACTGAACTTCCTTGCAATTGATCAAATAAATCATCAATTCTAGTCAAGGGATACTTATTCTTTACAGTCACCTAGTTCAGCTGTCTATAGTCAATACATAAACGCATCAACCCATCTTTCTTTTTCACAAATAGAACTGGTGCACCCCTAGGTGAAGCACTTGGCCTAATATATCCCTTATCAAGCAACTCTTGTAGTTATACCTTCAATTCCTTCAGCTCCACCAAGGCCAATCTATACGAGGCTTTCGATATTGCTCCTGTTCCAAGCATTAGTTCAATTTCAAACTCAATTTCTCATTCCAATGGTAATCTTAGCAACTCCTCAAGAAATACATCCTGAAATTCTCTAACTATTCAAATCTCATCGATTTTAGTCTTTTCTTAGTAAGATCTCTTACTACTGCTAAGTATCCTTGGCATCCTTTGTCAAGTAGTTCATGAGCTTCTACCATTGAAATAATGGCTATAGAGGAGTTTGTCGGCCTCCCGAAAGATTCAAAACTAGACTGGTCAGGTAACATGAACTCAATCACTTTCCTATAGCAATCCACCTTAGCTTGATACTTATGGAGCCAATCCATTCCTATGATAACATTAGAGTCATACATAGCCATCACGACTAGATCTATTTCCATATCTCGTCCTTCTATAGTTATCTTATATTTTGCACATACCATCATAGATAGTACCATATTCCTTAAAGGCATAGAAACACAAAGAGGCGTCTCCAGAGGTGTAGTTTCTATTTTACTCAATTGCCTATATCTTTTAGATACAAATGAATGTGTAGCACTTGTGTCAAACAATGCATATGCCTTATTGCTATTTATGAAAATCGTACCTGAGATAACACTTTTTGAAGCTTCCGCTTCCTCTCGGGTGACCGCATACACCTTTCCTTATGCTAGTGGTCTTTGTGGATTCCTTTGTGGATATGGTCCAATAGTATGTTGTTATACTAGTCGCATCGGGTTGACATTCGGCTGCAACCTCTCTTGTGGACAATCTTTCTTGAGGTGACCTAGTTGTCCACAACCATAACATTTCAACCGTCCATTGCAAGGTCCTGGGCCATGTTGCCCATCGCATATTCGACAAACATTATTTTGATAAGGTGCTTTTCCTAAATTCAGGCCATCCTTGGCTTTTCCAAAGTTTCCAAAATTACTCTTTTTCTTAGAATCCCAGGTCTGACCTTGACCAAGATAGGGTCTCTTACCCCTTCTGATATAACTAAAATTCAACTGTCTCTTAGACTCTGATTGCTCTCTCATCAATTCCTATTCCACCAACTATGCCATTTCATAAATCTCATTATACTCTATTATATTCAAAGGCACCAGTTGTTTCCTGATATCAATCCTCAACCCTTTCAGGAATCTCTTAGCTTTTTCTTCTCGATCCTCAATCAGCCTTGGGAGCATATCTAGACAATTCAGAAAATTTTTCCTCATACTAGTCTACTGTCAACTCCCTTTATTCCAACTAAACAAATTCAATGATCTTCTTATCCCTGGCATAGTTAGAAAAATGTTTTCTATTGAAAGCTCTAACAAATTCGTCCCAATTCATATCAGTACCTAATGGAAAGATCATGTCTCTTAAAGCTCTCCACCAAAACTTTGCATTCCTCTCTAGCTGGTACTCTGCCAAACTTATTTTCTTAGCATCATTGCAATCCATCAATTGGAAAATTTGTTCCATTCCATCTATCCATTGTTCTGCCTCCTCAAGACTTCCTATTCCACTAAATTTAGGTGGCTTCAACTTCATAAATTGTTCCACCAGCCTTGAGGCGACGTTCCACTTCGGGTTGTTGCTGCGCTTATCTTTCCATCAGATTTCCTATATTGGCCAATGCCTACAAGATGTCTTCCATTCGAGGTTCAGCCCTTGCAGCTGAGGCTTTAGCCCTCGATGGATGAGAACTTCTAGCTCGTACCATGACTTTTCTACAGTTTCCAAGCATTTGCCTCAGGAATAATCTGTGACTCAATGTCTCCATTTAAAAGCAATTGCAGCTATATATATAAGTATATAGTCATGTTACTAACACCTAAAAGCAGCTCATAAAAATTACTACAGATCTACGAGTGAATACCCATCACCCGTTGTTCAAAGTTAGTCAACTATCCCAGTTAGTATCCTATGGTGTGCATTGTTATCATATTCCTCAGTTTCCAAATGAGGCTCCTTATCACTCCACATATAACCATTGCTTTGATACCACCCGCCGTGGCACCCCCGAAACGGCACCTAATCCGTTAGGGTCACCACAATTTGCTTACATTTCCTTTGTCCTAATAATATGTCACTCTGATACCATAGAATTATAGTAGGTCCATAAGACCTAGGGGTTTATATCATTTAAATTGGTCCCAGCGCAATTCATGTAGCATAAGCATATTCAAAACCTTCCTATCCCATAATCAAACAAAATAATGCAATGCACACCAACTACACATTATATATATAAGTTAGAGCCGAACACTTCTATTTACATAACTTGATGGACATCATGTGGCATCCTAAAATTTCATGGCAATCTCTAGAGGCATTACGACCTATAGAAAGGAGATGGAAGTTTCATTGAATTATGTTATGGCCTTTAGACCAAAGAATTGTAATAGATTAAGGCTAAGCACTTTAATGGAAATGTATCTCATGTTCATGGGTTATCAAGGTTGGTGCTATAGGACAATTTGATAAGGAAGATTTTGTTCTTGACTATGCACTTTATAGATTTGATTTTTATGGATTAATGTTACAAGTTTTTGGCCATATTATTTTTGCAATTAGGTATTTATTTAAGTGGGAAATAATGGTAGAATTAAAGGAGGGAGTGGGCTGATTTTTTTGGGCCAAAACCAGCCCACAGTCCCCCACCCTTCGACCGGCTAGGGCCCGGCCCAAGAGGCGCATTGGGCCGTCAACCAAGAGGGAAATGGAAGGAGGGAGAGGCCTGGCCTATTTGGCCCATCAACCTGCATGGGAAAAATGCTAAGTGGCGAGAAGGACTTACCAAGTGGTGCCGGCATGCAAAGCTAATGATGGTTAATCATTGAGGGGAGGAAATTAGTGAGGGGAGCAGTGGATTAGGCGAGGAACAACCAAGAGAGGGAGGGGGTGTCGCATGAGAGAAAGAGGGAAGGAGAGAAAGGGAGAAAGAGAGGAAGAGAGGAAGCCGAAGGAAGAGGAGAAGACTGGCCACCGTGCACCCGCCTAGTCCCATTGTCAAGCCGGCCTTACCCCACTGTGTGTTTGCTGTGATTTTCCTTGGATTAGATGCAAGTAGAGTCCATTGATATGCCCTTTGTTTGCTATGATGTGTGTGTGGTGGATGGTAATCTTTGGATGTGGCAGAGGTGAGGAAATTTTGAAGCTTTGGGGAGAGGTGTCTTAGCCTAGCATTCTGCTTTTCTAGAAAGGCAGTTCGACCCCTTGCTATTCCGTGAACTTTAGGTGGGTATCTAGTTGACATCTCACTGCATGCTCTTGATGAAAGTTATAGAGGACATCTTGAGGAGTAACATACTAAAATTTTAGATAAAACAGACAAGTATTGGTGGGATAAGTACACTAATAGTGCCATAAGTTGTGTATGGCGCTCACTTTGGTGCCAAAAGTTTCCGCCGAATCACTTAAGTGCCAAATCGAAGGAAAAACGATGACTTTGGTGCCACCGAAGACAGATTCCGGCCAAAATGATTACGTGGCTTTTATATTTAAAAAAATCGAGAAGCCTTTTAAACGACGTCGTTTTCCGTCTTCCTTAAGAAAACGACATCGTTTTGCCGTCCTACGTGGATACCCTCACAAAAACGATGCCGTTTTGTTAATTTTATTTGGAGATTGAAATTAGGGTTTTTTTGTCCGCCATTACTCATCCATCGTCGCTCAGCCGCCGTCCCTCAACCACCGTCACTTGGCCGCCGTCTCTCAGCCACGGTCGCTCGGCCGTCATCCCTCAACCTCCATTGTAGTTGCTTGCCACAGCAAGACACAGAAAGAAAGAAAGAAAAAACGAACAGAAAACTCGAGAAAAAGGGAGGTGTCGGCGATGAGGGCGGAGGAGGGGATGGCGAGGCCACGGCCGTTGCCTTCGTAGCAGCTGGCTTCGCCGACAACCTCCGTGGCGTTCCAGATCTTTGCGACTACCATTGGCCGGATCGCTCGTGCTTCTGGGTATTCTTCGAGCCCGCATTTCCTCTGCACCTGACGATATTTCTTGGGAAAAGGCGGTGATGAGGCTGAGATTCGGGGATTTGAAAGATTGATAAGGTGATTAAAAACGGGGGAAAACCACCGGAGGAGGGCGGAGGCGAATGCGTGGTTTCTTTTCTGGAAAATTACTGCTGTTGCTAGTTCTCCGCTGCTGATGTTGTTGGTTTGGTGCTATTGGTGGGGAAGAAGACAAATCCGCTCGGGGAAGAAGACGACACAAAACGGCATCGTTTTGGGATTTAGGGTTTTGAATTTAGGGGAAAGACACAAAACGGCATCGTTTTGGTATTAGGATGCTAAAACGACGTCGTTTGAAGGCCTAAGTGATCTAATGGAAACTCCAACGAGCCACATCAGCATAAGAAATTAATAAAAAAAAAAGGCCACGTCAGATTTCCGGCCGATCCGATCGGCGTTGGCACCAAAGTGAGCGTTTTTCAAATTTTTTAGCACTTAAATGATCCGACGAAAACTTTTGGCATCAAAGTGAGCGCCGTACACAACTTATGGCACCATTAGTGTACTTATCCCAAGTATTGGTTAGTGAAATGACTTTTCTTTGAAGAAACTGGATCTGGAAATTGTTGTGCTGACCCTTGGTGATTTCGTGAGTATAACATATCAAAAATTATAGAGGACTTCTTGAAGTATAACATATCGAAAATTGAGAGGAAATGAACAGGCATAGGTTGGTGAAACCATTTTTCTTTTAAGAGATTGGATCTGGGAAACGTTATATTGACCTAGCGTGATTCTGTGAATTTTTATAAAATTATCCAGTTGCAATTTGATCTTCTGTCCTCAATTTAAGTTGTATATGACATTCTTAGGAATAACATATTGAAAATTGAGAAGAAATGGACATGTGTAGGTTGGTGAAACGAATTTTCTTTGAAAGGAGTTAATCTGGAAAAACAGTACCGAGAATAGGGAGAATTAAATCGACTATAGCCATTAATCTAGAACGAATTTGATTTTGATTCCTTCATGAAACGTTTACCTCTAGGTGTTTTCTATAACATATCAAAATTTCAGAATTTTCGGAGTTCATTTCAGTATTTAATCGAAATTATATCCGAAACTGTGCAAGGGCGATGTTCTGAAATTTTAACTGCTATGATGCATGGACTGTACCGAATTGTATGAAGCTCTTTTGACATGATATTCTTCATGAGATATTTCCCTCTGGGTCTCATCTATAACGTGTCAATTTTCACAATTTATTAAGACCGTTTACTAATTTTCCTAAAGTTTTAACTAAAGGAGTGGATTCTGTTTTATCCGAAAATTGCTGCATTTTCAAAAATAAATGAATTGCTCTATGTGATATAATGTCTTGAGTGGTTTCTTTTGCTGCACATGTGGTTAAAATTTGGCATGTCATATAATATCAAAAAAATGTTGGTTTAGACCTTTGACATTATTGCATCAAATGCCATGTTGAAAGTGAAACATACATGTGAATATAAATTGTGAAAATGATGATACCGTTGTCCCTTGAGTCGACGATGTCCTCTGGAGTGTCGAGATGCCCGGAGGTGTGTGCCGAATGTCCTCGAGAGTTTCGAGATGCCCGGAGGTGTGTGCCGGAGGCTCCTCGCGATGCTAGGTTGGGTGCGAGCAATAAATGAGGGATGCAAACATTGATCCCTAGGAAGAAAGATGAAATGATATCCTTTTTAAAATTGATAATTGAATCATGTGCATGGGTGTGTGCATATGGCATGATGCATGATCTGCTTATGAAAGTAAATTGATACTATATGATATTGAGAATGCGATCATGAAAATTTGAATGGATCTTATGGGGATATGCCCAAGATTATGTATGTGCATATGGCATGGTGATGTATGCATGATTGCATGGTATTATATGCTCGATAGCATGGATGATTTGTACTTTATTCGTGACATCTTGTTTGTTTTGCTTGCTGCAATGTGTAGTTTGATGGATTTTTACTGCTAAGTGATTGTACTCACCCATTTGGGAATTAACTTTTCAGATTAAAAGTTACCTCTGCCACCGGTTGCGTGTGGTACTTTCTATGGCTTATCATCTGATGTTGAGGTTGAGTGCACGGAGCACCTCTGTGTCAATGTTCCTGGTCTGGTGTTTGTTCGAGTCCGTGTGTTGGTTATGTATGATGTGGGCCTGGTTGGGGGCCCTGTAGTCCAAGAGTTCATGTCCGTTCACATTCGACGAGATGGGGTGATGCTAGGAATGCTGCCACCGCCGCCACTCGATGCACTGTGTTGGGTGTGATGGCACGTATGACTAGTGGGAGCTGACACTTTTTGGGATAGCCGACACTTTTCGAGATAGCCGACACTTGTTGATGGATGGGTATACATGTCTGATGTAGGGTCGAGTTCTCTTTTGAGTTATAGCCAAAGTATAGTTAAAAGTCCTGGCCTTTTGCTGTACCAACCCGAGATGTCCATCATGGAAATGTAAATAAAAGTGACTCGGCTTTATCTTTTATCTGACGCGTAGTTGGTGTGCATTGCATTATTGTTATTGGAGTAAATGATGGTGAGACTCGATTATGTTTCCATTGATGAGCTACGCTGGGACCTTTTAAAATAATAATAATAAGAATAATAATAATAATAATAATAATAATAATAATAATAAAATATTTAATTGATCAACCCCCATGAACTATGGTTCCACTATAATTAAATGGTATTAGACTAGTATGTAGTAGGATAAATGATAGGTACCTATGGCGACCCTAACGGATCGGGGGCCGTGCCGAGGGGGTGCCACAGTAATTGGTATCAAAGCAAAAAGGTTGTATGTGGAGTGATAAGGAGGCTCATTTGGAAATTGAGGAAGATAATGACAATGCACACCATAGGATGCTGACTAAGAATGGTAGACTAACTTTGAACAACGGTGATGGGTATTCACTTGTAGATCCCTAGCTTGTTTTATGAGTTGCTTTTAGGTGCCAGTAACATGGTTATGTTACTTATTTTCATAGTTGCAGTTGCTTTAAATGGAGACATTGAGTCACAGATTATTCCTAAGGTAAATGCTTGGAGACTGCAGGAAAATCATGGTATGAACTGGAGGTCATCATCCATCAAGGGTTGAAGCCTTTGTAGGAAGGGTTGAACCTCGAATGGAAGATATCCTGCAGGCATTGGCCAATATAGGAAATCTGATGGAAAGACAAGCACAGCAACAACTCGGAGCAGAACGACGTCCTCAAGGACTAGTGGAGCAATTCTTGAAGTTGAAACCACCTAAGTTCAGTGGAATGGGAAGTCCTGAGGAGGCGGAGCATTGGATTGATGGGATGGAATAAATTTTCCGAGTGTTGAACTGCAATGATACTAAGAAGATAACTTTGACAGAGTACCAACTGGAGGGAAATGCAAAGTTTTGGTGGAGAGCTTCGAGGGATACGATCTTTCCACCGGGTACTAATGTAAATTGGGATGAGTTTGTCAAAGCTTTCAATAGAAAGCATTTCTTTGATTGTGCTAGGGATAAGAAAATTAAAAAATTTGTTTAGTTAGAACAAAAGGAGCTGATAGTGGATTAGTATGAGGCGAAATTTTCTGAACTGTCTATATATGCTCCCAGACTGATTGAAGATCGAGAAGAAAAAGCTAAGAGATTCCTGAAGGGATTGAGAACTGATATCAAGAAACAACTGGTGCCTTTGAATATAAGATATTATAATGAGATTTATGAAAGGGCACAATTGGTAGAGCAGGAGTTGGTAAGAGAGCAATCAAAGTATAAGAGGCAATCGACTTTTGGTGATATCATACAGGGTAAGAGACCCTATACAAGTCAAGGTCAGACCTGGGAATCTAAGAAGAAGAGCAATTTCGGGAATTTTGGAAAAGGTAGGGATGGCCTAAATCTAGGAAAAGCATCTTATCGGAATGAAGAATGTCGAAGGTGTGATGGGCGACATGGCCCAGGACCTTGTAATGGACGGCTAAAATGCTATGGTTATGGATAGGTAGGACACCTTAAGAAGGATTGTCCACAAGGAGAGGTCGCAGCCAAGTATCAACCCAATGCGATGAGTACCACAACGTACTGCTGGACCATATCCACAAAAGAATCCATAGAGACCACCAACACAAGGAAAAGTGTATGCGGTCACCCAAGAGGAAGCAAAAGCTTTCAAAAATGTTATCTCATATACAATTTTCATAAATGGCAAGAAGGCATATGCATTGTTTGATACGAGTGCTATGCATTCATTTGTGTCTAAAAGATATAGACTATTGAGTAAAATAGAAACTACGTCCCTTGAGACGCCCTTTTGTGTTTCTACACCTTTAAAGAATATGGTATTGTCTACGTTGATGTGTAGAAAGTGTAAAATAACAATAGGAGGAAGGGATATGAAAATAGACCTAGTCGTAATGGCTATGTATGATTTTGATGTTATCATAGGAATGGATTGGCTCCATAAGTATCGGGCCAAAATGGATTGTTATAGAAAATTGATCCAATTTGTTTTACCTAATCAGTCTAGTTGTGAATTTTTGGGAGGTCGGACTAACCTATCTATAGCACTTATTTTAGCGATAGAGGCCCGTGCATTACTTGACGAAGGATGTCAAGGGTACCTAGCAATGATTAAAGATTATACTAAGGAAGAGCCTAAGCTTGATGAAATTTGAGTAGTCAGTGAATTTCAAGATGTATTTCCTGAGGAGTTGCCTGAATTACCGCCGAAACGAGAAATTGAGTTTGAAATTGAACTAATGCCTGGAACATGACCAATATCAAAAGCCCCGTATAGGATGGCCTTAATGGAACTGAAGGAGTTGAAAGTGCAACTGTAGGAGTTGCTTGATAAAGGATTCATTAGGTCAAGTGCTTCACCTTGGGGTGCACCGGTCTTGTTTGTGAAAAAGGAGGACGGGTTGATGCGTTTATGTATTGACTATAGGCAACCGAATCAAATGGCCATTAAAAATAAATATCTCTTGCCTAGAATTGATGATCTATTCCACCAACTACTGGGAAGTTCAGTCTTTTCTAAGATTGATTTGAGATCGGAATACCATCAGCTAAGGATTAAAAAAGAAGACATTCCTAAGACTGCATTTAGGACTCGCTATGGACACTACAAGTTCTTAGTTATGCCTTTTGGATTGACGAATGCACCGGTTGCATTCATGGATCTAATGAATAGGGTATTTAAGCCTTATTTGGATCAGTTTGTGATTGTCTTCATTGATGATATCCTAATATATTCTATAGGGCCTAAAGAGCACAAGCAACACTTGAGGATAGTTTTGTAAACTCTGAGAGATCATATGCTGTATGTCAAATTCAGCAAGTGTGAATTTTGGCTGGACCGGATAATATTTTTGGGACATTTGGTGTAAGGAGGAGGAATTGCAGTGGACCCGGCGAAAGTTGAGATGGTAATAAATTGGCCGAGACTAAAAACACCCACTAAAATACGGAGTTTCTTAGGACTGGCTGGTTATTATAGAAGATTTATTGAAGGGCTTTTACGACTAGTAGGCCCCTTAATGAAATTGACTCGGAAGAATGTAAAGTTTGAATGGAGTGGAGAATGTGAAAGGAGCTTTCAGGAGCTTAAAAGAAAATTGACCTCGGCTCCAATCCTGACTATACCATATGGATCTAATGGATAATGATGCATCTCACAAAGGACTAGGATGTGTTTTGATGCAACACGGCTATGTCATAGCCTATGAATCCAAACAATTGAAACCTCATGAACTAAACTACCCAACGCATAATTTGGAATTGGTAGCTATGGTGTTTGCTTTGAAGATATGGAGGCATTATTTGTATGGAGAGAAGTTTGAGATCTATACAAATCATAAGAGCCTAAAGTATTTATTTTTACAAAAGGAGTTGAACATGAGATTATGATTGTGAAATACGGTACCATTCAGGGAAGGTGAATAAGATAGCGGATGCCCTTAGTCGTAAGTTAGCTATGGAGATAGCTAGTTTAAGAATGGCGGAATGGAATCTATTAAAGTAGGTAGCAGACTCATAATTTGAACTGAAAGTGGATCGCCTTACCGATATGCTTATTGCATTAAGGATTGAACCCGAAATTATTCAGAAAGTTAAGATCTCACAAGAGTCTGACCTGGAAATTATGAAAGTGAAAGATGTAGTGTCTTTAGGAAAAAGACCGGAATTCCAAGTCTCTGAAGATAGAGTGGTAAGATGCCAAGGACAACTCTGTGTTCCCGACAATGAAGAAGTGAAGAGGAAATTCCTTCGGAGGCACATAGGAGTAATTATAGTATTCATCCGAGTAGTACAAAGATGTACAGGAATTTGCGTCAGCAATCTTGGTGGAATGATATGAAAGCAGATACGGCTAGACACGTTTCTTTGTGTTTAACATGCCAACAAGTGAAGGCCGAACATCGCAAACCTACAGGACTATTGAGATCGTTAAACATACCATAATGGAAATGGGAGCATGTAACAATGGACTTTGTGCAAGGATTGCCAAGGACATCAAATGGCCATGATTCGATTTGGGTGATAGTGGATCGCTTGACTAAATCTGCCCATTTCCTAACGGTCCGCATAAACTATTCAATGAATAAACTTGCTAAGGTATATGTAAGCTAGATAATATGCTTACATGGTATTCCTGTAACGATCACCTCTAATCGAGACTCTAGGTTTACTTCAAATTTTTGGCGAAGCCTCCAAAATGCCTTAGGGACAAAGCTTCAATTTAGTACTGCCTTTCATCCTCAAATAGATGGACAAACAGACAAAGTGATCTAGACTCTAGAAGATATACTGAGAGCCCATATTATTGACTTTAGAGGAAATTGGGATGAAAATTTACACCTGATAGAGTTCGCCTATAACAATAGTTTTCAAAAAACATAGGCATGGCTCCATATGAGGCATTATATGAAAGAAGGTGCAGGACCCCTGTCTGTTGGAATGAAGTAGGTGAGAGAAAACTGATAGGACCCGAGTTAGTGCAAGTTACTACAAATGCGGTCAAGATTATTAGGAAAAGACTTAAGACAACCCAAAACCGACAAAGAGACTATGTAGATAGGCGTAGAAGGCCTTTGGAGTTTAGTGTGGGAGATCATGTATTTCTTAAAGTATCTCTAATGAAAGGAATATCTCGATTTGGAATGAAAGGGAAGTTAGGTCTCAGATTTGTTGGACCCTTTGAGATACTTGAAAGGATAGGAGACGTAATTTATCGTTTAGCGCTGCCTCCTAAATTGGGAAATTTACATGATGTGTTTCATGTGTCGATGCTAAAGAGATATCAGCCAGATCCTGGTCACATACTCAATCATGAAGCCATCAAAGTGGATGAGAAAGTGAGATACATCAAAGAGCCTGTGCAAGTGCTAGATAGAAAGGAGCAAATTCTTAGTACCAAGAAAATCCCATTAGTAAAGATATTATGGCGACATCACGGTGTGGAGGAAGCCACATGGGAGAGTGAAGATCAGATGAAGAAAAACTACCCCTACTTGTTTCAAGAGGCATAAGTGATGTCTAATTTCGAGGACAAAATTCTTTAAGGAGGGGAGAATTGTGACATCCTAAAAATTCATGGCAATTTCTAGAGGCATTACGACCTATAGAAAGGAGATGGAAGTGTCATTAAATTATGTTATGGCCTTTAGACCAAAGAATCGTAATAGATTAAGGCCGAGCACTTTAACGTAAATGTATCTTATGTTCATGGGTTATCAAGGTTGGTGCTATAGGACAATTTGATAAGGAAGATTTTGTTCTTGACTATGCACTTTATAGATTTGATTTTTATGGACTAATGTTACAATTTTTTGGCCATATTATTTTTGCAATTAGGTATTTATTTAAGTGGGAAATAATGGTAGAATTAAAGGAGGGAGTGGGCTGATTTTTTTGGGCCAAAACCAGCCCACAGTCCCCCTTCCTTTGACCAGCTAGGGCCCGGCCCAAGAGGCCTAATGGGCCGTTGACCAAGAGGGAAACGGAAGGAGGGAGAGGACCGGCCCATTTGGCCCATCAACCTACATGGGAAAAATGCCAAGTGGCGAGAAGGACTTACCAAGTGGCGCCGGCATGCAAAGCTAATGATGGTTAATCATTGAGGGGAGGAAATTAGCGAGGGGAGGAAATTAGCAAGGAACAACCAGGAGAGAGAGGGGGTGTCGCACAAGAGAAAGAGGGAAGGAGAGAAAGGGAGAAAGAGAGGAAGAGAGGAAGAGAGAAAGCCGAAGGAAGGGAAGGAGAAGACCGGCTACCGTGCACCCCGTCGTCGAGCCCGCCTTACCCCACCGTGTGTTTGTTATGATTTCGCTTGGATTAGACGCAAGTAGAGTCCATTGATATACCCTTTGTTTGCTGTGATGTGTGTGTGGTGGATGGTAATCTTCGGATGTGGTAGAGGTGAGGAAATTTTGAAGCTTTGGGGAGAGGTGTCTTAGCCTAGCATTCTGTTTTTCTACAAAGGCAGTTCGACCCCTTGCTGTTCCGTGAACTTTAGGTGGGTATCTAGTCAACATCTCACTGCATGCTCTTGATGAAAGTTATAGAGGACATCTTGAGGAGTAACATACTAAAATTTCAGATAAAACAGACAAGTATTGGTTAGTAAAATGATTTTTCTTTGAAGAAACTGGATCGGGAAATTGTTGTGCTGACCCTTGGTGATTTCATGAACTGTAAAGCAACTTTGTAGTTGGAATCTCACTTCAACCTCTGGATGAAAGTTATAGAGGACTTCTTGAAGTATAACATATCAAAAATTGAGAGGAAATGAACAGGCATAGGTTGGTGAAACCATTTTTCTTTGAAGAGATTGGATCTGGGAAACGTTATATTGACCTAGCGTGATTCTGTGAATTTTTATAAAATTATCCAGTTGCAATTTGATCTTGTGTCCTTAATTTAAGTTGTAGATGACATTCTTAGAAATAACATACTGAAAATTGAGAAGAAATGGACATGTGTACGGTGAAACGAATTTTCTTTGAAAGGAGTTAATCTAGAAAAACAGTACCGAGAATAGGGAGAATTAAATCGACTATAGCTATTAATCTAGAACGAATTGATATCGATTCCCTCATGAAACGTTTACCTCTAGGTATTTCTATAACATATCAAAATGTCATAATTTTCGGAGTTCGTTTGAGTATTTAATCGGAATTATATCCGAAACTGTGCAAGGGCGATGTTCTGAAATTTTAAATGTTGTGATACATGAACTGTACCGAATTGTATGAAACCCTTTTGACATGATGTTCTTCATGAGATATTTCCCTCTAGAGCAATTTTTCACCCTTTCATATACTAGGGGATTTCACTTGGAAAAGTCTCGTCTATAACGTATCAAATTTTCATAATTTATTAAGACCATTTACTAATTTTCCTAGAGTTTTAACTAAAGGAGTGCATTCTGTTTTATCTGAAAATTGCTGCATTTTCAAAAATAAATGAATTGCTCTATGTGATATAATGTCTTGAGTGGTTGCTTTTGCTGCACATGTGGTGAAAATTTGGCATGTCATATAATATCAAAAAAAGTTGGTTTAGACCTTTGACATTATTGCATCAAATGCCATGTTGAAAGTGAAACACACGTGTGAATATAAATTGTGAAAATGATGATACCGTCGGACCCTTGAGTCAATGATGTCCTCAGGAGTGTCGAGATGCCCGGAGTTGTGTGCCGAATGTCCTCGGAAGTTTTGAGATGCCCGGAGGTATGTGCCGGAGGCTCCTCGCGATGCTAGGTTGGGTGCAAGCGATAAATGAGGGATGCAAACATTGATCTCTAGGAAGAAAGATGAAATGAGATCCTTTTTGAAAATTGATAATTGAATCATGTGCATGGGTGTGTGTATATGGCATGATGCATGATCTGCTTATTAAAGTAAATTGATACTATATGATATTGAGAATGCGATCCTAAAGATTTGAATGGATCTCAGGGGGATGTACCCAAGATTATGTATGTGCATACGGCATGGTGATGTATGCATGACTGCACGGTGATGTATGCATGACTGCATGGTAATGTATGCTTGAGAGCATGAATGATATGTACTTTACTCGTGACATCTTGATTGTTTTGCTTGCTACAATGTGTAGTTTGATGGATTTTTACTACTGAGTGGTTGTACTCACCCCTTTAGGGATTAACATTTCAGATTAAAAGATGCCTTTGCCACTGGTCACGCATGGTACTTTCTATGGTTTACTGTCTGATGTTGAGGTTGAGTGCGCGGTGCACCTCTGTGTCAGTGTTCCTAGTCTGGTGTTTGTTCGAGTCCGTGTGTTGGTTATGTATGATGTGGGCCTGGCTGGGGGCTTTGTAGTCCAAGAGTTCCTGTCTGTTCACGTTTGACGCGATGGGGTGATGCTAGGGATAATGCTGCCGCCACCACCCGATGCACCGAGTTGGGTGTGATGGCACGTATGATTGGTGGGAGCTGACACTTTCTGGGATAGCTGACACTTGTTGATGGATGGGTTTACATGTCTGATGTAGGATCGAGTTCTCTTTTGAGTTATAGCCAAGTATAGTTAAAAGTCTTGGCCTTTTATTTTACCGACCCAAGATGTCTATTATGAAAATGTAAATAAAAGTGACTCGGCTTTATCTTTTATCGAGCGTGTAGTTGGTGTGCATTACATTATTGTTATTGGAGAAAAGGATGGTGAGACTCGACTATGCTTCCGTTGATGAGTTGTGTTGGGACTTTTAAAAAAAAAATTAATAATAATAATAATAATAATAATAATAAAATATTTATTTGATCAACCCCCATGAACTACGGTTCCACTATAATTAAAAGGTATCAACCTGGTATGTAGTAGGATAAGTAATAGGTACCTGTGGCGACACTAACGGATCGGGGGTCGTGCCGAGGGGGTGCCACACATCATGAGTCAGTTCATCAAAAGGCCAAGGCTTTTATAAGCTCGATTATAACCAAAAGTACCAGACTCCACAGCAGTCATGTACATCAATCCATCATCCAGTGTCGGCGGTCCAAAAGCTTCATCTTCCATCCATCGCACTCAGTCACACCCAACTCGGTCCATCAGCTGGCGGCGGCGATAGCATCCCCAACATGATCCCATGACGGCGAACATGCACAAACAAAAACTCCTAAATGACAAGGCCGGCGGGTGATCCAACGTCATACAAAACCAGAACCCACATACGAACAAAAACTAACCCTCGTATCTCGAGGTGATGATGCTCCGAACACTCGCACTCAACATCGGTCAATATGCCATAGAAAGTACCAAGGGGTGACTGGCGATAGAGGCATATCTCCTAGTCTGAAATGTTAGTCCCCAAAAGGGGTGGGTACAACCACTCAGCAATAAAAGATCCACCAAACTACACAATGCAACAAGCAAGATAACCAATATTTCATGTGAAATGCACATAACATCTATGCAATCATGCATATATCTCCATAAGATCCATTCAATGCCTTAATGACCACATTTTCAATGCCAAATATTACCAACTCAAATTCATAGACAATTTATGTACCATGCCATATGCACACACATGCGCATGTTTCATTTCCCACTTTGATACTCAAAAGGATCTCATTTTTCCCAAGGATCAATATTTGCATCCCTCATGGCTCTCGCACCCAACCTGGCATCACGAGATCTCTGACACACACCTCCAGGCATCCGGCACACACCTCCGAGCATCTCGCACCCGAACTGGCATCACGAGGCCTTCGGCACACACCTCCGAGCATCTGGTACACACCTCCGGGCATCTCGAAACTCCCAATGCATCGTTGTCTTAGCCGTCCGATGGTGTCATCAACATCACAATATATACATATGTGTCTCACTTTGAAAATAACATTTGATGCAATGCAATCATAAGTTTCCAAGAGTTTACAAAGCCTCATCAATCTCATTTTCTTGATGTCATATGATATGCTAAATTTCATCACATCCATTGTATAAATGATGACCCAAGGCATCACAACTCATAGAGCAATTCAATTGTTCTTGAAATAAAACAGTTTTCGAACTAAAACAAAATGCACTCCACTAATTGAAATTTTGGAAAAATTAGTAAACGATCTTAATAAATTCTAAGAATTTAATTTGTTATAAATGAGATCTAGAGAAAAAGGTTTTATGAAGAGCACCAAGTCAAGAAAACTTCGTATGAATCGCAACGGTCCATGCATCACAGCCGTAAAACTCCAAACATCACTATTGCACAGTTTTAATAACAAATTCGGTATAACCCCTAAATGAACTCAGAAAATTCTGAAATTTTGATATGTTATAGATAAAACCTAAAGGTAAAATTTTTGTGCAAAACTCGAGGTCGGATTCATGATATATCAAGAGCTATAATCACTATAACTCTCCCTAACCCTCGGTAACAATTTCCAGATTGATCACTTTCAAAGAAAAATCTTTTCACCAACTAATACTTGTTTGTTTCTTCTCAAATTTTAGTATGTTACTCCTTAAGATGTCATCTACAACTTTTATCAAGGACATGAAGTCAAATTTCAACTAGATAATTGCATAAAAGTCACGGAGTTGCAAAAGGTCAAGCTGTTTTTCCATGAAACAGTTTACTAGTCCTAAGGAACTACTTCTATCCTTTCGAATTTCCAACATCCAGCATCTCCAAAATCTACTACACTTCACACACAACCACAGCAATCATAGTGTAGATCAATGGACTTCACTTGCCTTAAGTCCGACGCAACCACATCAAGCAAAACGGCAACTTGAGGACTTCGGGCGAAGCTCAATTGACGGTAAAGCTAGGCAGCGTCGATGGTAACAGTAGTCGCACGCACGACGGGGCTGGTCTCCTTCTTCCCCTCATCGATGCACCCTCACAACCCTCTCTTTCTCTCGGTCACTCTCTCCCTCGGTTGCTTCAGGTGCGTTTGTTTGCGTTTCTATTAAAAAATTGTTCCAGGGAACAGAAATAGAAAAAAATATTTCTATTCCGGGGAATGGTTTTTGAACAAAAGAACGCGCTTGGTAACTGCACAAAATTTATGTTCCTGGAATAGAAAAAGAACAGAAACACATTTGGTAACTGCACATAATTTATGTTCCTAAAATAGAAAAAGAACAGAAACACGTTTGATAAATGTAAAAATTTTATGTTCCAAATTTATCAAAAAGTGCTTTTTTTTTAATAAAGTGTAAACTTGGTATTGAATTTTCATTCTCATGAAATGCTCATCAATTTAATTTTGTTCCTAGTGAGTGAAGACAAACATGCTAAACATGGTCATATGTGCATACTTGGAAGAAAATTTTGTAAGTAAAGTTTGTACAATAAGAGCTAGCAAAAAGAAGAGTATCTTTATAAATCTCTACATAGACCATTTCATACATGACATCACAATAATGAAGTAATATAGTTCAGTGTTGTTCAACTTCATCACATTGACATGTTTGACCGAGCGACGCCACAAATTTCAAGTCATCTACCCTTAGCGCAAAAGCCTCCACTTTAAAGAGGGTTTTGACCGAGCGGATCGATGATGGTAAGATAATGCTGGGGCTTGGATCCAAGGCCCATGTGAGCAGTTCTTCACCACAGAATCTCCCGGACCGATGCGGCATGAGCTGAAGAACCCGGTGCGGCCCCCATTGGTAGTGTAAGAGTCGAGGTGGCCTCGGATGATGAAGAGCATCTCATTGACCGGGTCACCTTCACGAACTAAGAAAGTTCCTTCAGTGCACAAGGCGGGTTTGAGCCTTTCACAAATCGCATTGAGTGTCCTTTCATCCATCTAATCAAACAGATGTACCTGCATATGCCAAAAAAGAAAAATAAGTACGACCAAACAACCATCAATTGCAACAAAAACCTCGCTTGTTCGAATTATATACTATAGAATCATGAATCTTTGCTCATCTAATATCTTCCTACAGGATGTCTTGAGGCTGATAAAGTGGTTGCTTGCTTTATGAACCACTTGAGGACAACATAGGTAAGTTGCAGCTCAAATCTGATTGAGTTTGGTACTGCGGTTTTCCTATGCTCAGCAAGTTATGCGGTTCTCGAACATATTCAAGACAATTTTTTTTTATTGCAGGTCTTACCACAAGTATAGCAATTCCAAGGTTGCTTCTTACCTTCACACACAGAAAGAAGTTCTTGAAAGTGGCTCAAGTCCTTCTGTGTTTCCTTTCTAAGTTTCTCAACTATAGTCCATCTCTGTCAAAAGAGATAGCTCTCATGGTGATTTTGGATGAGCTCATAGTTCCTCAGCATAGTCCAAAGAAATTTACCGCCAGATCGCTTGCTCAAGCGAGCAGAGCACCACCAATTTTAGTAAAATTTGAGGAGGTAGAAAGCAAATTGATTCCACAAAGTAGTAACAAGGCATTTGAGCGAGCAAGATAAACAAAAGATATAGAAAAATTGAATCCTCTTTATTTCCAGAGCATCATTATCTTCGCCAAATGAAGAACCAGCTCAAATATGAAACAACTACTTCTGTTGTTCACATCAAACAAATCATGGAATTAAACATTTAGCATAAAAATCAAAATCATGTTTGAACGGAAATCTAAGATGGCCTTCTGAAGCTCTGAAACTTTTTCGCTTGTGCCCGAAAATTGCAGGAATAAATTATCGCTTGGATATCTTTTTGGGTCATTTTTCAAGAGTGGGCACAGAATAGTCGATCAATATTGATATCATCAATGATGGAGGATGAGCACAACAGCGATGCAATCATAGCAGCTTTGCTCGCTCGAGTGAGCAAAGCAAAGCAGCGATGCTCGAGCCGAGCATTGCTGCTCTGCTCGCGATGCTTGCTCAAGCGAGCAAAGCAGCAACGCTTGCACCGATACTTGCTCGAGCGAGCAAAGCAACAAAGCAAAGCAGTGACGCTCGCTCAAGCGAGCCGAGCGTTGCTGCTCTACTCGCAAGGCTCGCTCGAGCAAGCACAGCAGCGACGCTCTGCTCGAACTTGGCATTCCAGCAATCAAGTATGACACTTACTAGAAACTAATTAAACTATGGTAGTTGGATGCCAAAACATGTATCATCCTACAAAGTTCCACATTCGATAGAAAACCAGAAATTCCTATGTAATATCCCAGCCAAACACAAGTTCTTACATTATAACCAGGTAATCGATTATAAGCGTCGCTGCTCTGCTCGCCATGCTTGCTTGAGCGAGCCAAGCGTTGCTGCTCTACTAGCAAGGCTCGCTTAAGCAAGCATGGCAGCAACGCTCGCTCGAGCAAGCAGAGCATCGCTGCTCTGCTGGCGATGCTCGCTCGATCGAGCAGACACTTGCTGCTCTGCTTGCTCGAGCGAGCGGACGTTGCCGTAGATCTGGGCAAGCGTCTATGAGACGTTCACTTAGGGCTCGAGCATGAGGGCTCGCTCGAGCAAACGTCTCGTAGATCTGGGCAAACGCTGGCTCGAGCGAGCCGTCACGCTCGAGCCTTGAGAAACCGTCGCCCAGATCTATGAGGGGTGGCTCTCGCCGAAGCCCTCGTCAAACGGTGAAGGAGGAGCAGCAACCAGTGAAGGATGAAACTTACCTCAAATCAGAAGCTTCAGCCAATGAAAGAGCAGTAGCTGTCGGTGCCAGAGAGAATGACAAGTTGGGAGGCGCCGAAGAGGATGACAGTGGAGAACCTGTGAGAGACGCCGGAAAAGGGAGGGACTTGAGACAAAGAGGGCGTAGGTGAACAATAGAGGGCACAAAAGCAAGAAACAAAAAAGAAACAAGTTTTTTGTGTTTTTGTTCTTTTCGGGCCTTCAAAAAGTGTTTCTGAAACAAAAAAAAAAACAACTTTTTTTTGTTTCTTATTTCTGTTCTAATTTTGTTCCGGGAACAAAACAACATATTTTGAACAAAAACGCAAACAAACGTGTTTCTGTTCTTTTTTTGTTCCCGGAAACAATAAAAAAAAACGGAATTTTTGTTTATAAACAATAAAAAAGAACACAACCATGCACGCCCTTCCTCGTCCATTCCGCCCCTTTCTTTTCCTTTTAAATTCTTAATTAGCTAGTAATCATGAGGTTTTGCATGGGAAGGACAAGTGGAAGATGGTTATGGACAAGTGTAAAATAGCATGGCACATCCCCCCCTGTCTGATTCTCTTCTCCTCCCTCCCCCTTTCTTTTGGTCGACGGCTTTAGGGCCTTCATGGGCTGCTTGGGCACAAAAGTTTTGGGGCCAAAAGAAAGCCCAAGTAAAAAGGCCCATAAACTTTATAATATAAACCCATAATCTTTGCATCATTATGAAGCATTTTATTATTTTTCTTAAAGAAATAAATTTTACATTCTCATAATCCAATTGCTTCATGTACAACTGCATAACCAAAGTTCTTGCATGGAAAAAGAATTCGATCAAGCGACAAGATTTCTTTTCCTTACTTGTCGAATCGCACAATGAAGAGACGTACATGATCCTCAAGTTCGACCTAACTCAAAATTTTATCCTTAAATTTCCTCTCACAGAATCCGAATTCCATCCCTTCATAACTAGAAAAATATTATTCAGTCATAGTCCAAATTTTTTCTCTTGTTGCACAGTTGATTAGTCCATTGCTAGACATATCATATCAATCCAATAAACAAATACGAATTTATGCCCATAAATGATATCAATGCCACATTCCGATGATACTCCCATCGATTGATCATGACCGTCACCTATTCGACGATCATCTAAATTTTTGGATGCCATAAACCACATATATCAACACGAATTAAATATACAGGCAGGCCCTTGGGCCTTATTTCCCAAGCAATAAATCAATTTGAGTGAACTGTCAGCAGGTCACTTATTCAACAGGCATGGGCCAGTCACAACCATAAGAATTTCTAATGAATGACATGGTGTCATGCATGAGTGGTACATGTGATGTTTCAAAGATGAGTTTTAAACCATTGATAACGGAAAATGAGGTTTTTTAGACAACGGAATGTCTCGGTTATGGAACGGACTTAATTGTCAAGGCTAGTTTGGGCTCACATAAATGCATTAACAAATAGCGCAAGCATTTTAAATATGATCCAAACCATGACTATCACAATATCAAATAAAAGTTTAAAAAATATTTGAAAACATTGAAGATTGGAAACATCACATGTACCAAAAACATTTTAACGTGCAGAGATGAGTGTTTCTAATCAAGATTTGGAGAAGCGTGATCGAAAGGTCAATTCATTTGTTGAAAACCTTTTGACATTGAAAATCAAGAGATTTAAAACAAATTTCACGAAGATGACATGTCCTAATTCCATGCACAAATTATCCTAAAAATCTCTGATCAGCAATCACAACTAAAGCTTAAAAATGACATTTTAGACAACGCACATCAAATTAGCAAAATCAAATGGCACCCTTGACGATTTACTTCTCAGAAAATTACACAATATGCACAACATGGTATGGAAAAACTTTTGCGAAGAAAGTTTCCTAAGGAAAGCTAAACATGATTTTATAAAAAATTGATAATACACCTCATCGCATCAGGAAGTTGTCGAAGCAACTATACATCAAGTCAGTGCAACTGAGATTTATCCTATCAAACAAAGTCTAAAAATCATTAAAATTTACCACAACATAGTACAAAGAGTTACAAACGACATTTATTGAGGGACCAACTTAAGAATCCCTATAGAAAAAATCACACAAAAATGGAAAAGTCTGCCAAAACATGTGTTAGAATTCAAGTCGGTGGAAGACGACTTACCTTTATCTGATGCGCAACTCTGATTAACCCCGGAACGAACATTGAATTGCGGATGAATCATGAACAAAATTACTTTACCTTGGTCTGAATACAATCACAAGGAAAGCATTCGATTTCCACAGCATAAATGCCGATCATTCTTGTAAAACTGAAATGGAATGCCTTCTTCTTCTTTGATGGAAAGGGAGAGAAACTTTGGTGCGAATGATCTGCCAACTAATGCCAATGGTTGTTTACAAAAGACTTATATACGACACCCTTCATACCCTTTCGAAAGGGTGTCTTTCCATCGTAGTATATCAAGTCCAAACGGTGCGGTCCAATCGCACCCCATCATGGACATACTAACTAAAGTACAACATCTCTCACTTGGACATGATGGGCTTAATATCGCTCTATTAAGAATATAAGACATTCAACATTCATCAACTTTACAAAACAATTCATACTAGCAAGTAAGCCATGCAACCAATGAGTACACCTGTACTTGAGAGCTCAAATTATGCACCTGTTAGGAATGACATAATGGCTACAACCCCGAAAGAAATAAACAATCGATGTCTCATTGTGCCCCAGACATATTTTGTTACATCAATCCAAGTATACGTATCCCTTAAAGGCTATACTTGATTATTCTCAAAACACCATGTATTTACAATTATATCCGCAACCACATAGGGCAATACAATTGGTCGACCGGTAAATACATGTGACAGATGTAAAACAGCAATAGTCTTCCTTCGCACTCATGTCTCTCTTAATTTCAAAACAATTGCTTTCCTAGACATGTCCCATAAGGCCATATCCATTCATGACCGCTGATAACATGCTAAAGTAGTAACATTAATCTTTCACTTCGAGAACATAGTCAGAAGTAACATAGGGCATAAAATGAGATAAATTATAAATTACCTCAAGGGCTCACACGATGAGTAAATAAGGATAATTTTACTCACCTTCCCTTATAGGTCGTACAATGCACATGTAGTATGAATTACATGCTATAGTGGATTTCTCTTTCTATAAGAGCGTATGTCATTTATTAAATATATCCACTATATGGATCTTAGCCTAAACATAGTCACATGCTTCTCACGTACTCATGTTTAACTCCAATGCTATATCAGCTCACTTTCTATAGCACCCAATTAAGTATTCGCATCCGGCATCTTACGGGCATACATGATTGTGGGACTATCATGTTCGGTCTTATTATAAACAAATCACAAACTTCATCTTGACTCCTATCAAGGCGACATATTTTATGTACCAGACTTGCTCTTCAGCTTTTATTTGTACATAACATCCTTTCTCAACATGCTAATTATAGCACTTGAGGCGATTAGTCGTGTGAGTGAGCCAATCATTGCCTGCTAACATACTTTCCAATAATATATGTGTGCTTGTGCTAGTCTCATAATAGATTTGTACTTCTTGATAAAACATCAAGTGATTAATAAATAAACAAGTACAATGCATATGTTCACAAATACATAAAACAATGATCCTCTACAATAACACATATCATATTCTATGCAATCCTAATGACATCATGTAAGTCAAGAATATGTCTCTAGGAATAGCCTCCGTAAATGGATCAGCAACCATTCTATTAGTTGAAATGTATTGTAGGATCACTTCTTTCTATGTTATAATATCTCTGATGAAATTGTTCTTTATGTCAACGTGCTTGACCGGGATTTGATTGATATTGACTTACCAATCCCACAGCATAACATATGTCGGGTCGAGTACACAACATAGCATACATCAAACTTTTGGCCACACTAGCATAAGGAACAGTTTCCATTACGTTATTTTCTTTTGGAGTCTTAGGACACATCTCAGTACTTAGGCCTTCACCTTGTATAATAGACGTATCAATGGGATTACAGTGTTACATATTAAATTGTTCAAGAATCTTCATAATATAAGACTCTTGTGATAAAGTAAGGAGTTTCATTGATTGATCTCTTTCGATCTTAACTCCTAATATATAAATAGCTTCTCCCGTGTCCTTCATTTCAAAATTGGAGGACAACCATTCTTTTATGGTGATAACCAAAACCTTGTCATTTCCAGCCAACATAATATCGTCCACATAAAGTGATAAAATCACAAATTTATCCTTGGACTGCTTGACATATACATAGTGATCTTTTTCGATCATCGTGAAATCAAAAGTTGTTATGACTCAATGAAAACGAAAATACCACTGTCTAGACGATTGTTTAAAACCATATATTGAGTGATGAAGTTTGCAAACTTTATGCTCTTGAACTTTAGCTATGAAACATATTGGTTATTTCATATAGATTTCATCATCTAGTTCTCCATTGAGAAATGTCGTCTTTACATCCATTTGATGTAATTCAAGGTCCAAATGTGCGACGATGGCTAGAATAAGGCGTATTGAGGTAAACCTTACAACTGGTGAAAAAATTTCCTCATAATCTATAGCCTCTTGTTGAGTATAACCTTTCGCCACAAAACGAGTCTTATACTTTTCAATGGATCTATTCACCCTTCGCTTAATCTTAAAGACCCATTTGTTTCTAATGGCCTTACGATTGGGTGGTAGATCAACCAAGTCCCAGACATGATTTACCCTCATTGACTTCATCTCATCTTCCAAAGCTTTTCTTCATTCTTCCTTATCAGAGAATGAGAGACCCTCTTGAACAGTCTTAGGCTCGACATCATTTTTCTAAGCAATCATAAATGCTCCCCCTTCAATCTCAAAACGATGACGAATAATGCTTTTACGATTACTTTTACGCAACTGAATTTCTCTTGAATTCAATTTGCTAGACAATGCAACACTCCCACTAGGTCTTGCATGTTGAGGTAAATCTCCATTTCCCTCTACAACATTAGTGGGTGTGTTATTAGGATCTTCCATCTTATATAATTGGAAGTCCTTATCAATCTCATATCTACAAGGAAAATTGTTATCCAAGAACGTGATATCTCGTGATTCCATTTTGGTCACACTCCCATCAGCTTGTTCACCTATGAACACGTACCCTTTGGAGTGTTCAGAATATCTTATAAAGATATATTTTTCCCTCTAGGGCCTAATTTGCCATATTTATGGGAAGATTCATAAACATAAGCTACACGTCCCCATGGACGTAGAATACTCAAGTCTGGTTTCCTACCAGTCCATAATTCATAAGAGGTGAAAGTGATCGATTTTGAGGGCACTCGGTTAAGTACATAGGCAGCATTTAATAATGCATCTCCTCAATAGGAGATAGGTATATTTACTTGCGCCATCATAGACCTAACCATTTTCAATAAGGTTCTATTCATTCTCTCAATTACCCCATTTTGTTGTGGAGTACTAGGAATAGTCAATTGTCATACAATTCCCTTTTCATCACAAAAGAGCCTTAAATTGCTCCCATAGATACTCACGTCCGCGATCGGTTCTCTCTTTGATTTATTATTTTGTTCAACTAATTATCTACCATCGTTATATATGATCGCTTCTGACTTATGAGAGATCAGAAAAACATAACCGAAACGCGTGAAGTCATCTATGAAAGTGATGAATATGAGGCTCCATGCCTCGCCCTCACATTCAAAGGACCACAAATGTCAGAATGAATGAATTGCAATGGAAATTCGGCTCTAGTCCCTTTACCGAATAGTTTTCTAGTTACTTTTCCCACTAGATAATGTTCACATACGGGTAGATTAACATTAGTGAGTGACCTTAAAAAACCTTCTCTAGCTAATCTTTGCATTCTTTGCAACCCAATGTGACATAATCAAGCATGCCAAGTATTTGCACCAATCTCAACATTACTAGAAGATGTAAATAAAGAAAAACAACCATAGATATTAACATTGAGCTGATTATAGTCAATGTCTAACACCATAAAACCATTCGATACATAACCTAAACCATAATAAACTATTCCAAACAAAATGTCAACACAATCACTATGAAAATTCAATGCATAACCTAGGCTAAGAAGAACAACTACAATGACCAAGTTTCGTCGAATATCTGGAGCATAAAGGACATCGTGTAGGAATAGGTTTCGACCACCATGTAAAATTAATTTACATGTGTCGATACCCTTCACTTCAATTCTTGAATTATTCCCAACATATATCCATCTTCTTCCAAGCTGTATACAACGATACTTCACAAATGCTTCTCGGTCTCTAACTACGTGATCTATTACTCTTGAGTCTATAGTCCACATTAGATGAGATTCAGCAAGCATCACAATGTTAGAAATGAAAGCATTACTTAGAGTAATGGAATTATAGGTACCTCTTTCGGCTCAGTACATTCACGAGCAAAGTAACCCATCTTACCACAATTGTAGCATTTCATCTTGGCCTTGTATTTCTTCCCACCACGCTTCTTGCGTTGGAAGGGCTTAGCCCTTTTAGGTGCCTGATTAATCTTCTTCCCTTTGTTGTTGAATTAAGAATTTCTTTTACGCTTGAAGCCCGAAACTTTGCATGAACTTGATTAAACAACATAAGCATGGGTAGAGGATCTCGCAGCCTCTAGGCGCTCATCCTCTAATTCCTAATGACGCGCTATATCATCAAAAGTGACAATATTCTCATTATGCATCATATTGATCTTCATATGCTCCCAATTATCAAGAAGAGACCTTATAACAGCCTGAACTTACTGTTCATCAGTAAGGGAGTGACCTGCCGACTTCAGCTCACGAATCATGTTTGACACTTCTCGAAGATGCTGCCTCATCGTTATATTTGGGTGCTTTCGGTATGTGTCAAACTTGATGGTGAGTCTCCTCAACTTAGTGGTAGATGTACCCCCAAACTTATTTTTCAAGGCAACCTAAATTGTATGAGTTTTATCATAACTTTCAAACTCACACATAAGATCATCTTACATACAGCTCAGGAACGTGATGCGAGCAATGCTATTCTTCTTCTTCCAAGCTTGATAAGCTTCTAGATCTCTCCTGTATTGAGCTGAAGTTCCATGCTTAGGTTCATCCATGGTGTGGTTGAGGGTTTCTAAAACCTCTTGCTCCTCAAGGATGTACTGAACCTTTCGGTGCTAAATATCATAATTGTCACCATTCAGCTTCTCACCCTTATTGAGGTCAGCCATAATGGTCTTGGATGCTGAAGCCATAATCAATTGCTATAAGATATTGACATAATATACACAAAATTAATACTAGCACATTTTTCAGAGTAACACACATATTTAATTTGCAGCAAAAAAAACTAAATTAATGATAATTCAACAAAAGACACAGAAACAAAAGTTCACTATGTTCCCAATCAACTTCTATGTTCGCTTGTTCTATTATCATTAATTAGTTTAATTTGCGCAAATCTTAAGTTCTAGGTGAGAACTCCTTCGAATCTAACAAACGTATGAACTCCCACTAGGAAAAATAATTACATAACCTCATGTAATTTCTATATTTTTCCATTAACACAAAAGCAACAAGCTAAAAAAGAATAAACTATGCATTAAACCCCCAAAATTATGCGTACTTAGGGTTCCCTACACATTTTAATACCTTTAAAAGATTAAAAAATAAAAATAATAATTACACTACAGTGTAGAGCACATCTATACGAACCAAACGCCACTAACCATGCTCCAATCGAACATCGCACGCGCCAACACGTGCCGCCTAAGTGCACGGCGCATGTGGCACACGCGCCAGCGAGTCCAAAAGACTCCCGGCCGATCCGACCGTCGACCGGTCAACAGTCGGGTCGGGTCGGGTCCACCGGTCGAGTCAGGTCAACGGGTCGAGTCCATCGGTTCGGGTTGCCGGTCAGGTCGGGTCGGGTCGCCGGCCGGTGACCGACCAGCCACTGCCGTCGGTAGTGACCGTTGGAAGACATCATCCGTGACGTCAGCACGTGTCGATTTGCCGACCAACGCGTGTGCAACACGTGCTGGCGTCCCCAGCGCGTTAGGCGCGTGAGTTGCACGCGCAGCATCTTCTGGCCGCGCGTGTGGGCACGTTCGGCCTCCTCCGGTCGTGCTCGAACCACCGTCGGACTCATCTCGACAAGTACTTTCACCCTGTATATTCAAAAGTTGATTTTGGCCAGAAAATAATTTCTAAAATTGGCCAAAACCGCACAGATGCACGTGACCCTTAACCCGTTCTTCGCTTTGGTTCGATTTTTCAACGATTCATATATCAATTTCGATTAATAAACATCCAACCAGTGTAGATATCATACTCTTGATCTTGATATCAAATGGTAAACTAGAAAATTCGATGAAAAACAAGGCAAAAACCATGACTAGGCTTTGATACCAATGTTGAAATTCAAGTCAGCGGAAGACGACTTACCTTTATCTGACGCGCAACTCTGATTAACCCCGGTACGAACTTTGAATTGCGGATGAATCACGAACAAAATTACTTCACCTTGGTCTGAATTAATTACAAGGAAAGCATTCGATTTCCACAGCGTAAATGCCAATCGTTCTTGTAAGACTTAAATGGAATGCCTTCTTCTTCTTTGATGGAAAGTAACAGAAATTTTGGTGTGAATGATCTGCCAACCAATGCCAATGATTGTCTACAAAAGACTTATATACAACACCCTTCATACCCCTTTGAAAGGGTGTCTTTCCATCGTAGCATATCAAGTCTAAACGGTGCAGTCCAATCGCACCCCATCATGGACGTACTAGCTAAAGTACAACAACATGGGTTCTGAATTTACCCCTAGGTCAGAATTCTAATCTAGTTTAGAAAAGATGGAAAATGAGTCTAACGATGAGCAAATTGCACAAAACCAATAGCAATTGAAAGGTCTAAGTGTGTCTTACAACTTCCTAGAAGGGTTTGGGCTAAATTGAAGTCAATTCCGTGCGCCAAAGTTGAGGTTTGTGAAAGTGTACACATCAACCATTAAGAAACTAGAATGCAAATATGCATTATTAAGTCTTAAAATCACTCACACAATGCACAAACGGCATGAAAATCACACACGACCAAGAATTTGATGCGATAAATGATTAGGGTAAACATCTAACTCTAAGTTGTGTTGGAGAAATCTTTCCAGAATATTTTGAAGCTGACAAAACGTTTCTTTCAGTCTAAAGTCTGGATGTTCGGAGACCGTCAGTTTGAAGTCTGAAGACTTTGTTCTCTCAAGACTCAAGACCCAAGTCTCAAGACTCAAAGACTTAAGACTCAGGACTTAAGACTTAAGTCTATTCTCACTTGTCGATCTTTCGATCCAAAGTGATTTGAAGGAAATCCAAAACCAAGGTTTATGGTTGAGGATTCGATCCTATCTTCTCGGAATAGATTCTTTGGTTGGATAATCATTTCGGATTCTTTAATTCTTATCTAAGATCGATTGAAGATCCGATGGTCGACGAAACAATCTTGGAATATTCTATTCTTGGAAACCGAGATCCCGATTGTATGGGCGAACGGATTGATGGGCTATCATCGATTCCTTAAATAGCTCGGATGATCTTCTTGATTGATTCCGTCCAAACGGGTAGATTGGAGGAATTCCTTTGGTAAGTGCCAACGGCTATGATGGCATGAAGGAGTATAAAAGGAAGACGTCTAGCTGTTTTAAGTGTGTGATCGATAGAAAAATTTCGTAGTCTCGAAGATCCTTGATTGTTAGTTGAGATCGAGCGAAATTGTATACGAGAGAGTGTTTATACCGGTGACACCTTGAGTGAGTGTGGTAGATCATCTACACCTAGAAATCAAGGAAGATCAACTTTGTAACATCTCTTTGATCATAGTGGAATCCAGCCAATCGGCATCGGTGCGAAGAGTGGACGTAGGCTTGAATCAAGCCGAACCACTATAAACCGAGCGTTCAATTCTCTCTTTCCCTTACTCGGTCTTACGATTAAATTTTTAATTGTTGCAAATCCTCTAATTGCTTAAATATCGTACAAGTTTCGAGAAAATTTTTGTACACCTATTCACCCCCTCTAGGTACTCGCACTAGCTATTTCAATTGGTATCGAGCTCGTGTTCTTACTTTGTTTGAAGTGTTTTACTTCGAGTAAAAGATCCATGGCTAGTATGCTAGCACCGGGGCTGATGGAGGGGCAAAGCAATACCAGACCTCCCTACTTCGATGGAAAGGATTACAACATCTGGAAGAACAAGATGAAAGCTTTCCTACGATCAAAGGATCCTCTCGGAATGGGACGTTGTGGAAAGAGGAATCACTCCTGCTGCTGCATCAATCTCGAAAGAGGGAAAGAAACTGTTGAAGCCGCGGAATGTCTCAAGAAGAATTAAACAAGAGACAAGCACTCGATGCAAAAGCGATTTATTCTTTATATTGTGCTTTATCACCAACTGAATATAACAGAATATCTTCTTGTGTTACAGCAAAAGAAGTCTGGGACAGGTTACATATCACTTATGAAGGGACAGATCGAGTGAAGGAGACCAGAATTAACATTCTTCTTGGTCAATATGAATCCTTCAAAATGAAATCGGAGAATCTATAACGACATGTTTAGTCGTTTTACGAGATATTGTCAATGGTCTTGAGAATCAAGGACAAAAAATTTCTGATCCCATGAAGGTGAACAAGCTTCTGCGTGGACTCTCCAAGGATTGGAATCATATAAAGACTTCAATAAGAGAGACGCAAAGAATCATGCCATTATCTCGTAGACGAACCGATTGGAACTCTTCGATCTTACGAAGTGGAACGAATTAATGAAGACGAAGATCCAAGAGGTAAGAAATCAATTGCACTAAAATCAAATGATGATTCTGATGATGCAGATTCTCAAGATGATATGGATGATGAGGAGCTCGCCCTCATGATAAGAAGATTCAGAAAACTGAATAGAAAAGGCAGAAGGTTCATTCCAAAGAAACGAGTTTTCGAGACAGCAGACCAAGTCTGTTGATGATGTGGAACCAAACAAAGATGTAGTCTGCCGAGTGTCAAAAGAAGGGACACATCGTACCCAACTGTCCTCTTCGAAAAAGAAAAGAGGAAAAGTTGAGAAGTCTCGAAAAGCTCTCAAAGCCGAGACCGGAGCGATACGAGTGTGAAGAGAGTGATGAGGAATATGCCAACCCGTGTCTAATGGCACAATCCGACTCGGACTTCTGGATCGGACTGGATCGACTCGACATGTGAATTTGAGGTAAGTGATTATAAAATCCCTGTCAAAGTCTCTAAATATATTGATGAGTTATGTTTCGGTCTTAAGACTTCTCTTAAAAAGATTTCCGAACTTAAAAAGGAAAACTCAGTTTTAAAACAAAAGGAAAATACTTTAGAAGAAAAGGTAAAAAATTTAGATTTGAAAGTTTCTACTCTTAAAGAGAGTGAAGACAATCTTTCAAAAGAAAATGCTTTCTTAAAAACTGATTTATCAAATATTTCAAAGAAATTTTCAATAGGGTCTGAAAAACTTGAAAAAGTTCTTTCAATCCAAAGACCTTACTTCAATAAGTCGGGTCTAGGTATGACAGCTGAAACAATTCCTTTGATTGATTTTCCGAAAGTAAAAGAAAGAATTAAGAAAAGACCATCGAGAGAGGCTTATAGAAATCATTTTAAAAGAGTTTTTGTAAAACCCGTAGGTCGAAATGCCTTAAGGTGTTCTAAGTGTAATAGTCGGGATCATTTTGAAAAAGAGTGTCCTATGGTTTGGAAGCTCGTTAAGAGAGTATGGCCTAATAATGCTCATCCTACTAACACCAAAGGACCCAAGAAAATTTGGGTACCAAAGAAAGCTTGAGACTCTCTTTTGAATGCGGGTCTCTGTCAAAAAGAAGGTAAAGTGGTATCTTGACAGCGGATGCTCAAGACACATGACAGGAGACTCAAATTGTTTCGTAAAGCTTATTCAAGTAAATGGTGGAAAAGTTTCATTCGGAGGAAATAGCAAAGGAAGCATTGTGGGATTCGGAACTGTGAAAATTGGAAATCTCACAATAAGCAATGTCTCTCTAGTGGAAGGACTCAACTATAATCTACTCAGCATTAGCCAATTGTGTGATACCGGTTACAAGATCTCCTTTCAAGAAGGCATATGTTCTGGAATTAGCAAAGATTCGACTCGGTCTTTCATGGGTCGAAGGCATGGAAACATCTATCTCCTTGATGTAAAGCCAAATGAAGATCAATGCTTAATCTCAATTCAAGATGAAGCAGTTCTATGGCACAGAAAACTTGGCCATATCAACAAGAAGCAATTAGCCAAAATCTCTTCAAAGCAGCTTGTTCGAGGGCTACCTAAATTGCCTTACCAAAAGTCTGACTTATGTACTCCATGCATTCTGGGAAAGCAGGTAAGAAATTCATTTAAGCAAATAAATCATGTATCTACTAATCATGCACTTGCAGATTGCTTCATATGGATCTCTTCGGACCAACAAGAACCCGAGCATTGGAGGTAAGAAATATTGTCTAGTAATTGTAGACGATTACTCTCGTTTTACTTGGGTATATTTTCTTGCAAATAAATCAGAAACCTTTTCGTACTTTGAGAAGTTTGCTAAAAAGGTTCAAAATGAAAAAGGATGTGCTATTTCTAGCATAAGAACAGATCATGGAAGTGAATTTGAAAATCAAGATTTTACGAGATTACGTGATAAATCTGGTGTTAATCACATGTTTTCCTCTCCATATACTCCAGAGCAAAATGGAGTTGTGGAAAGAAAGAATAGATCTCTTCAAGAAATGGCTAGAACACTTTTAATTGAAAGTAAAATTTCTTCACGATTTTGGGCTGAAGCTGTTTCAACTGCTTGCTATATTATAAATAGAGTCTTTCTAAGACCTATTCTTGAGAAAACCCCTATGAATTGTTCAAAGGTAAGAAGCCTATTGTTTCATACTTTCATGTATTTGGTTGCAAATGCTTTATTTTGAAAAATGCAAATGATCGAGTTGGTAAGTTCGAAGAAAGATCGATGAAGGTATCTTCCTTGGATATTCTACATCAAGCAAAGCCTACGAGTCTACAACAAGAAAAGCCGGTATGTGGAAGAATCAATGAATGTAAAATTCCAAGACTCGGTGCAAGATGAATCCAGCAAGACTCGGTACGAAGAGACGAACCCGCTCTAGACCTTCAAATGTCTACATCTCAAGAATCATCTCAGAGTTTGGAAGTCCATCATCAAGACGCTCATGGAGAATCAAATAAAGAAAGAGATCATCAACCTGGAAAAACAACTGGCAACTGGAAGCACAAATCCAGTCATCCTAAAGATCTTATTATTGGTGAACTTGATGAAGGAATCCGTACCGATCAAAAAGGCATGAAGAATCTAGTGCTTGTGGCTCTCATCTCGAAATTGAACCAAAAAGCATAGAAGAAGCTTTATCCGATGAAAGCTGGATCGAAGCTATGCAAGAAGAGCTCGACAGTTCAACATCAATGATGTCTCGGGAATTGACATCTAAACCAAAAGGCAAAACTGTTGTTGGAACCAAATGGGTTTTCGGGAACAAGATGGACGAAAAAGGAAAAGTCGTACGAAACAAAGCAAGACTCGTGGCCAAAGGCTATACGCAAGAAGAAGGAATAGACTATGACGAGACATATGCACCAGTTGCAAGGTTAGAAGCTATTCGACTATTACTTGCATTTGCTTGTTACAAAAATTTCAGGTTATTCCAAATGGACGTGAAAAGTGCTTTCCTAAATGGATTTATCCATGAGGAAGTTTATGTGGAACAACCGCCTGGATTTGAAGACCCAAAGAAGCCGACTCGGTCTTGATGAAAAAGGCTCTGTATGGTCTAAAGCAAGCACCTCGGGCTTGGTACGACAGACTAAGTAAGTTTTTATTACAGAATGGTTTTGTCAAAGGTAAAGTAGATACTACTTTGTTTATCAAAAAGGAAAACAAAAACTTCTTACTTGTTCAAGTATATGTTGATGACATTATTTTTGGATCCTCTAATGAAAGTCTCGCAAGAAATTCTCTAAGTCTATGCGGGATGAATTTGAAATGAGTATGATGGGAGAGTTAACATTCTTTCTTGGACTTCAAGTGAAACAAATGAAGGAAGGAATTTTCATTCATCAAGAAAAATATGCGAATGATCTTGTTAAAAGGTTTGGATTGGAAAAGTGCAAAAAGACTGACATACCAATGTCATGTTCTCAGAAGATAGACAAGGATGAAGAAGGGAAGAAAGTAGATCAAAAGCTGTACAGGGAGCATGATCGGTTCACTTCTTTATCTTACGCTTCTAGACCTGATATTTTGTTTAGTGTTTGTATCTGTGCTAGGTTTCAATCGGATCCTAGAGAATCACATCTCATTGCTTTGTGAAGCGTATTATCAAATACGTTGCTTCATCTTCAAGCATCGGTCTTTGGTATCCAAAGAGGGGAGACTTTAATCTTCTAGGATACTCGAGACGCAGATCTGGCCGGTTGCGAGTCGATAGAAAGAGCACTTCGGAACTTGTCGGCTACTTGGAAACAGGACGGTGTCTTGGTTTTCAAGGAAGCAAAGCACTGTAGCTCTCTCAACGACGAAGCGAGTATGTAGCTCTTGGAAGCTGCTGTTCGCAAATTCTATGGATAAAACAACAACTACAAGACTTTGACATTGAAGACTCATGCACGAAATCGATGTGACAACACCAGCGTGATCAATCTCACCAAAAATCCAATCCTTCATTCAAGAGCAAAGCATATTGAGATTCGTCATCACTTCATTAGAGATCACATTCAAAACGGAGAAATCTCAATTCAATTTGTTGATTCAAAAAGTCAACTAGCGGACATATTCACAAAGCCTTTGGAGAAGAATCAATTTGACTTCATCCGCTCAAGACTCAACATTTTGAAGCTTGAAGAAGTTAAAGTCTAGAGACTCACCAACTCTAAAGACTCGATCTCTTAGATTCTAAATCCCGAGACTCAATCATTCATTGCTAAAGACGCGTAAGTTGCTATCTAAAAGGTACGAATTCTCGCTTATTCTATCTCAAAAAGGTACGTTCTTTTATAATTCGTGTGAAATTTGAAAACTTGTCTTTTTAGAGGAAGTTATTTTTGGCAGTTATTGATTTTGAAAAAGAAAGTGTTCGTACACTTTCCTTGTGCCGTTTAATCTTCTCTTTTCAAATCCGAGGCACATATAAATTCACGGTCATTCTTCCCCCAATTTTCAAAACCCTAAAAAGACACTCTCCTCCCGTTACTGTTTCTACTCTCTGTTCATCGTCGAGAAAATTGTCATTTTTCTTGGGAAAAGCAAGTGAAGGAATCCTCCAATAGACAAAGAAAGATGTCGTCTTCGAGGAAATCATCAAGAATCGCAAACAGGGGACCACAAAGAATGGAGAAGGGACCGACTCACTTCGATCTTACTGAGGAAGAAGACTTTCCAAGTCAGCGACAAAGTCCGATTCGCTCTCCTCCACGTCATTCAGCATCTCCTGACCCACAAGGTGCAAGTCAAAATCTAGAAGAAGACATAATCGAGGATGCCGACCCGAAGAGTCCAAAAACCCTCGTTATCTATAAGCTTTATCGTGCGTTGAAAAGCACCGGTTCTTCATTAAAGTATATAGATGACTTTCTTAAGGACAAAAATTATGGGAATGAGTATCTTTTTCTGCGGAAAATGGAAGAGTTGGGAATTGCTCCGAAAGGAAGAGCAAAGGAGGCTCTTGCGAACATTCCTAGTGATCCTCGTATGCCGGGACAGAATCGATTGACGGGAACGATGATGACAAAATGTTCCTTGAATTTAAACCTAGAATGGGTGTGGCTGCAAAGGTGAAAGGAAATCGGATGGATTTGTTTAAATCCAAGGATCGGAAAAAGTGTATCTAAGGCTGTTGAAAAGAGGGGTAATCAACCCTAGAAGTGTCGACTTTGACTTCTGGATTCCATCAACTTGAACTTAAGGGAGAAGTTGAATTTGCTTCAACTTGAGACTTTTTGCTCGACTCTGAGACGGGTATGATCATCGACCGCTTACTTCTATTCAAATCTTAGCTTTTTGGATGCGAATAGAATTTCATTCGATGTCCGAGACCAAGTCTATGTAGTAGATGTGAATATGTTGGCGGACATAATTGGAGTTGAAAGGGGACGTTATCTCCCAATCAAAGTCTCACCTGCCGGCGCTACTCCGGATCTTGTCAAAGATAGGGATGTAGATAAGAAAATTATCTATTCCAGGATGAATGCAATCAACATTGTGCTTCACAAGATTGTGATCAATTGTCTCGATCAAGTCTACGTCAAAGACTTCTGTGTCTTTCTCTGAAGCAAAGTTGATGTATGCGATCAACTCAGGAAGGAAATTTTCTCTCCCGCACACTATCCTTTTCCACATGTACGGAAAGCGGTGTCAAAAGACAAAGGACAATTGCCTTATCCCGGTCCGTGACCAAGATCTTCGACATCTGAATATTGAACTGCCACATACTTTTTGTGTTCGACCGTGTGACAAGATGGTGGTAGGGTTGAAAATGTTAATGAAGATGCGTCGAAAGAACTCTCTAAGGCAATGGAGAAATTCAAGGTGAAATCTCCAGTCCAGTCTGCTTCAAAAAGGAAAGGGAAGGAGGCCATTGGTGTCTCATCGAAAAGGAGAAAAAGAACTCTTATCCCGGAGGATGAGGATGAAGATGAAGATGATGAAGATCCCACTATTCCCGCACCGAAAGAACAAGACGTTCTGTGTCTTATCCGACGTAACTTCAGCGGAAAGCGAGAGAGAAAGAAGAACGAAAGAGAAGGAGAAAGAAGTTGAGGAAGAAGGAGAAGAAGAAAAGAACAGTCTGCGACAAATGAGGGAAGGGAACTCAAAAGCATGATCATCACTCTTCCCCTCTCGATGTCCTAGTGACAGGGGAGTTAGTGAGCAAGAGAGGTCTACACCTCATGCTGCTGAAGATCTACGACAATCTCCGAAGACCCGGAAGAAGTTCAGGTCTCTCCATTGCCCGAAGAAGGTGGTACGTCGATTCGAAATCTGCCGGATCGTACGGAAGCGCCATCGTCTCGAGAAAGTCAATGCCAGTACACAGACGGATAATTCTGCAGATCTTCGCAGTATCATGAATATTCTTCTGGAAATGCGTAACCAGATATATGTTCTGGACTGTGAAATCCAAGCTTTAAAGCATGCTGGACAAGAATCTTCAGTCTCTCTGGAAGATAAAATCAAAGACCTCGCTCAGCAACTTCAAGCCAATGCCAAGGGAGAAGAGGTAGCTCGTACGCAAGAAGACTGAAGAAGCTTGAAGGAGTAGTCCAGTCCATTGGGGATTTCCGGATCGTGCGCATTCCCAAGCGGACATGACTCCTTTCTCACCCTTTTCAATGCGACAAAAAGGGGAGAATCAATTTGAACTTTCATTTTTTTAATCTTTGACCTTTGTGGTTATGTTTATGACTTGAGAACTTGAACTTGGGTGTGAACTTGACTGAATTGATCAGCGGATTTGATTATGAACTTGACTGGTTGCACTTATTCAAGTGTTGTTATGTTGTTATGTGGTGTTTCTCATGAAAGACTAACCAATTTTCTGTGGATGCAGAGTCTGGTTGTTTTATTAATCTTTATGAGTTAGCCATATTACTTGAGAAATGTTTTGCAGGTCAAAGTTGTTCAAATCTTCAAGAAAGTTTTGTCACCATCAAAAAGGGGGAGATTGTTGGAGAAATCTTTCCGAATATTTTGAAGCCGACAAAACGTTTCTTTCGCCTAAAGTCTGGATGTTCGGAGACCGTCGGTTTGAAGTCGAAGACTTTGTTCTCTCAAGACTCAAGACCCAAGTCTCAAGACTCAAAGACTTAAGACTCGGGACTTAAGACTTAAGTCTATTCTCACTGTCGATCTTTCGATCCGTGTGATTTAAGGAAATCCAAAACCAAGGTTTATGGTTGAGGATTCGATCCTATCTTCTCGGAATAGATTCTTTGGTTGGATAATCATTTCGGATTCTTTAATTCTTATCTAAGATCGATTGAAGATCCGATGGTCGACGAAACAATCTTGGAATATTCTATTCTTGGAAACCGAGATCCCGATTGTATGGGCGAACGGGATTGATGGGCTATCATCGATTCCTTAAATAGCTCGGATGATCTTCTTGATTGATTCCGTCCAAACGGGTAGATTGGAGGAATTCCTTTGGTAAGTGCCAACGGCTATGATGGCATGAAGGAGTATAAAAGGAAGACGTCTAGCTGTTTTAAGTGTGTGATCGATAGAAAAATTTCAGAGTCGAAGATCCTTGATTGTTAGTTGAGATCGAGCGAAATTGTATACGAGAGTGTTTATACCTGGTGACACCTTGAGTGAGTGTGGTAGATCATCTACACCTAGAAATCAAGGAAGATCAACTTTGTAACATCTCTTTGATCATAGTGGAATCCAGCCAATCGACGGCGTTCAATTCTCTCTTTCCCTTACTCGCTTACGATTAAATTTTTAATTGTTGCAAATCCTCTAATTGCTTAAATATCGTACAAGTTTCGAGTCAATGACAATGCACTAGCTATTTCAAGTGATTTAAGAATATAATGACACACTTGAGGGTTTCAAAGTGCAATTAGTCTAATAGTGACATAATTTTCACATACGAAATGGCATTCAATCATAATGAACCACATATACACACGAAGCTTGTAATGCATACTTTAATAGTAAAAAAGATATCGACATGAGATTTGGTCTCTTAGAGTCCCAAACATGCATGAGAAAGCATGCACATAACAAGGCTTTAAACTAATCTCAACATGACAAAAGATG